>OZ026845.1:36002606-36602606 GCA_964023205.1 Lutraria lutraria | reverse complement strand
TACTTGTCTAGAAATAAACTTGGCACAATTCACAGACTATTCTTAGAAGCCAAAATAAATCATAGATGCATGCAGCACCTTTGCATATTCTATCTATCAATCATTCTTGTAAAGTTATCAGCTGATAGCTATCAGAACTTGTTACATAGTAGAGTAATGACTACAGGGAATGTGGGACATTTTACTATTGTGTAAAAGACAGCCAAACAAAATGGTCTACATCAGATTAAAATATATGAAGTACCAGCCTAAATAGATAACATACAGGGCGGGGGGGGGGGGGGGGATCAACGATGCACTTTATTATAACATATCTAAGTGGCGAATACATGAATTCCTATAAAATGAATTATAAATTGTTCATCTGATATTTTTTACATAATTATTATGTAACTATTTCTGGTTTAGTGTTTGTTTGTTTGTTTTTTGATTGAGTGTAGTTTTTCAACAGTCAGAGCCATACGAGGAGGACAGTTCATTTAACCATCAATCCTGAGAAGAACCAGTACTAGACTCCCATCCTCCATAAGTAACTACCTTCTTTCTCACATAAAGAGACATGGGTCTGTAGCAACCACGGAGGCGGGTCTTTTCTGGTTTAAATATACTGAACAATTACATGAACAACTAGAGATGTCACAGAGGTGGCTAAGACCCCCGCCGCCGCTTTGACACTAATACTGCAATAGTACACTATACGGCTAAGTTCAGGGGGACATAACTCTGCAATGAGTGAATCGCTCGGCATGAAAATTGTGTCCTGTACATCTACACTTCATGGTGATAACATATTTCAAGTTTCATTGCAATAGCTTAAAAATGTGGAAGTATTTCGCTCCACAAACTTTATGCGGACGGACTGACGGACCAACCGACCGACAGAGTGACTCCAATATACCCCCTCTCAAACTTCGTTCACGGGGGTATAACTATAGCTGTCACAGAGGTGACTAATACCCCTGCCGCCGCATTGACACTAAGTATGTGATAGTACACTATACGGCTAAGTTCAAGGGGACATAACTCTGCAATGAGTGGATCACGGGCATGATAATTGTGTCTTGTACATCTACATTTGATATTAATAATATATTTCAAGTTTCAATTCAATCCCTTGAAAATGTGGAAGTAGTTCACTCCACAAACTAAGACTGCCATTCTACACTATATGGCTAAGTTCAAGGGCACATAACTCTAGAATGAGTGAATCGCTGGGAATGAAAATTATGTCTTGCACATGTACACATCATGGTGATAACATATTTCAAGTTTCAATTCAATCCCTTGAAAAATGTGGAAGTAGTTTGCTCCACAAACTAAGACTGCCATTCTACACTTTATGGCTTAGTTCAAGGGCACATAACTCTGGAATGAGTGAATCGCTGGGAATGAAAATTGTGTCTCGCACATGTACACATCATGGTGATAACATATTTCAAGTTTCAATTCAATCCCTTGAAAAATGTGGAAGTAGTTTGCTCCACAAACTAAGACTGCAATTCTACACTTTATGGCTAAGTTCAAGGGGACATAACTCTGGAATGAGTGAATCGCTGGGAATGAAAATTGTGTCTTGCACATCTACACTTCATGGTGCTAACATATTTCAAGTTTCATTGCAATTGCTTAAAGAATGTGAAAGAAGTTCGCTCCACAAACTTTTGATATTTTATGCGGACCGACCGAGCGACCAACGAGTGACCAACTGACCGACAGAGTGACTCCAATATACCCCATCTTAAACTTTGTTTGCGGGGGTATAATAATTCTATATCTTAAGAACAGTTATCTCACCGAAATACAATGTGGAAAATGTGCACAGTGCAACCTCTCCAAGGCAACATCCTTTGAGAGCAGCCAAATTATGTCAATGTTGAGAGGTTGTTGCTTTAGAGAGGGCCACTCAGTAGAGGTTGTTGCTTTAGAGAGGGCCACTCAGTAGAGGTTGTTGCTTTAGAGAGGGCCACTCAGTAGAGGTTGTTGCTCTAGAAAGGGCCACTCAGTAGAGGTTGTTGCTCTAGAGAGGGCCACTCAGTAGAGGTTGTTGCTTTAGAGAGGGCCACTCAGTAGAGGTTGTTACTCTAGAGAGGGCCACTCAGTAGAGGCTGTTGCTTTAGAGAGTGCCACTTAGTATAGGTTGTTGCTTTAGAGAGGGCCACTCAGTAGATGTTGTTGCTTTAGAGAGGGCCACTCAGTAGAGGTTGTTGCTCTAGAGAGTGCCACTCAGTAGAGGTTGTTGCTTTAGAGAGGACCACTCAGTAGAGGTTGTTGCTCTAGAGAGTGCCACTCAATAGAGGTTGTTGCTCTAGAGAGGGCCACTCAGTAGAGGTTGTTACTTTAGAGAGGGCCACTCAGTAGAGGTTGTTGCTCTAGAGAGTGCCACTCAATAGAGGTTGTTGCTTTAGAGAGGGCCACTCAATAGAGGTTGTTACTTTAGAGAGTGCCACTCAGTAGAGGTTGTTGCTCTAGAGAGTGCCACTCAGTAGAGGTTGTTGCTCTAGAGAGGACCACTCAGTAGAGGTTGTTACTTTAGAGAGGGCCACTCAGTAGAGGTTGTTGCTCTAGAGAGTGCCACTCAGTAGAGAGTGCCACTCAGTAGAGGTTGTTACTCTAGAGAGTGCCACTCAGTAGAGGTTGTTGATTTAGAGAGTGCCACTCAGTAGAGGTTGTTGCTCTAGAGAGTGCCACTCAGTAGAGGTTGTTGCTCTAGAGAGTGCCACTCAGTAGAGGTTGTTGCTCTAGAGAGTGCCACTCAATAGAGGTTGTTGCTTTAGAGAGTGCCACTCAGTAGAGGTTGTTGCTCTAGAGAGGGCCACTCAGTAGAGGTTGTACTGTATAACTAAGATGACCAACAAAACTAGATAGCTAATCATTAAATGTCAATTATACCATTACTTCTTATGAACTTTTAAATGAAAATAAATCAATAATAGTATAATTTTTTATGTGCCTTATTTCAAATGAACTTTAATGTACATGATCATTGAAACTTTAATACTCAAATAGTTTACAATTCTATAATTAATGATTCTACAAATATTAATAGAACAAATCAATTTCAAGATGTAGTTTTTCTTTCTTTTCAAGTGATCAATTTTCAGCATTTATCAAATCAAGTATTTGTATACATGACCAATTGGTGGTGAATATGTAATGGTAATATGATCGGGGCAAGTCGGACCTTATATCAATAATCATTTCCTAAGTAAGAACTTGGTATAATAGATGACAAACTGCAATCTTAAAATTACACAGCTATGAGTATTGAATATCCGAGTACATGGCATGAGAACTCAAACAATGTGGACCATGACATTGACTTAAGTGTTTCGCTGGTTTTAATATTATATACAGTAAGGACTCAAAAGTTTAACTCAACAGTAAAGTTTGAAGGACATTCAAATACATGAATGAATACATTAATTTGGTGAATATAATGACATTAATATTGAACTGTAATGAATGCAGTCATCAAAATGTACTTAATAACTTCTCCCATTCAGGAAAAAAATCCACAATACTATAATATTCGCGATTTAAAGAAATGAGTGTAAAAAATAAACTTTATAATGTAAAACTTTTCTTCTGGCTGGAACGGAATTGACCAAACTTTTTATCAAGGGTATGTAATCAGGTTTGTTTAAAACACAGAAGACAGACATGTTAAAAAGCTAATTCTGACATAGAAGAACTGTTACATATCTTTAAAGATTTAATGAAACATCTTATACAGTCACAGATCTATCATGATATGATATATTTGTACAAAATAACAGACAAAACCTTTGGAAAGGAATTCAGGAAATCATGATTCTTGTTAGTTCATGAGAAGTTTGTGAAATATGAATCATTATTTGACAGGGGTTAATGTTGTTGTATTCTGAGTCAGAAACAAGATGGCGATGGTTCTCTCCTCCAAATCATGTAAGTAAAAAGTCTGGTGAGTATGAAACATTCCAAACAGAAGATGCAAACATCAGCCATTATACACAGGCTACAAATCTCAGCTGTCAGAACAGAGTTAAATTTTCATGAAAAAATCTGTTAAGTTCAATAATTTGGGAGAGACACATACAATGTAGTACTGGATTAATAAATCAAAGATACTCTCTTACAGTGGAAGAATAATGTATAAATCTGACTATCTGTATGATGTGATGGATATCCTACTGTGTGAGGTAAGTTGTCCTCACAGGCAATCACAATAAAACAGTTATATGCTGGAATTTTAAATGATGTCTATGAAATATTGATGAGGTAAATTACAATTTATTACCACATTTATTTTACCGGAACATCAAGCCAAATGCTTCTCATATTAATAATTCAGATGAACAATTAGCGATACTCATTTAAATACTATGTTTATTACATAATTGATAAATAATCAAAACTGTAAGATAATTACAATAAATATAGTTAACTTACATATGTATAGACTAATGGGCTGTGTCATGGGGCATATTTGCTCATATTTCAAGAAGTTCAGACTAACACTGACACAATCTACTCAGTTAATCAAATTAACCAAGGACAACCAGTAGAAAATATCAATCTATCTTTATTATTAAAAACCATAACTATGTCTACCTTCGATTTTCTCATTTATACAAATATATTTCAGTTGTTTTAATCAGTTAATCATTTGGATGTTCTTAATAAAATTCTCAGGAGACATGGCACCATGTGGGTCAAATACACCATTTTCTATAAAAACCCTAGAACACAAAGGTCCAACTGTGAAATGTAATGATTTATCATTTATAAATAAACAAATATCAAGTACACCTCAGACAATGAAAATAATCAGAAAATTGTTGTATAATTATTACTTGCTAAGTTATGATGACCTCTCCAGCAGTTTCTAACATTTAATGTTTATACCATGCACTAAGAATTACACTATAACCACTAACATATCAAAGAAAAGGATTTCAGACATCTAGCATCAAAAGGAAAATGCTGGCAACAAATCTAAATTGAAAATCAAATTGGAAATTTTAATGCAGAAAGCAGGCATCCTGGCAGACTTTGAGTAATTGAACACATGCAAGATGGAGAGTAATTACTCAAGGAATTGAAAAAAGATTTTCATAAATGATGTTGGCAGTCATGTCAACATTAATATTAGGAATAACAGTACAACAAAATGTCTCTAAAATATTCATGCTTAAGAAATTAAAGACTTCTAAAACAAGTGAAACAAGGTGTTTGACAACAAGGGATGCATACTAAGCATAAACTGGATAGTAATTTTCTGTTACTGATCTGACAAAGATTTTACATAGAGTGACTGTGATCTACTGACCTCAAAATCAATAGGGGTCATCTTCATGTGATGACCAACCTCCCAACCAAATCAGAGAACCTTAGGCCATATTGTTCACTAGTTATTGGTGGACAAGGTTTTTAGGTTGTAGGTCAGTATGACCTCAAAATGATTAGATATCATCTACTATGATGATGAACAACCTCCCAACCAAGTCTTTTGGTCAGACAAGGTTTGGTTACATGTAATAATTTTATCAAATTTGGAACTGAGATAAAAGTAACCAAAAGTTTGAACAATTGTAAACAAGAGGGCCACATTGGCCCTTTATCTGAGAACAAAGGCCAATAATTAATGACCAGGTAATGTAGTTTCCATCTCGTAAAACTCATTTTTACGTAGATTTTGAGATCAAAACCAACAATGAAGGTATAATACTGTTAAACTTGTAAGCTAAAACGTAGCAAATTTTCTAATCCAAGGGCCCATAACTCTTGAAGTTGTGGTCCGATTCCACCCATAACTGAACTTGTCCAAAACCATCAGGTCATACACATTCATTGTAAATATGATAAGGATCGGTGAATAAATGAAGGCGCTAGAGTGTAAACAAGCTAAAATATAGCAAATTTTCTAAGTCAAGGGCCAATAACTCTTGAAGATGTGGTCTGATTCCACCCATAATCAAACTTGTCCAAGCTCTTTTGGTTATACTCATTTACTGAAAATATTATTAGGATCGGTGAATAAATGAAGGCGCTAGAGTGTAAACAAGCTAAAATATAGCAAATTTTCAAAGTCAAGGGCCCATAACTCTTTAAGTTCTGGTCCGATTCCGCCCATAATCGAACTTGTCCAAGATCTTTTGGTTATACTCATTTACTGAATAAATGAAGGCGCTAGAGTGTAAACAAGCTAAAATATAGCAAATTTTGTAATTCAAGGGCCCATAACTCTAGAAGTTATTGTCCGATTTTGCCTATAAAATCGAACTTAGCCGAGACATTGTGGCCATATACATTGTGAGCAAGTTTAATCACGATTCGTTAAGAGCTGCGGTTCCTAGAGTGTAAACAAACTAATTGTGGACGTACGCCGGACATTCAACGATCCTAAAAGCTCACCTGATGAATCAGGTGAGCTAAAAACAAACATTAATTGTCCCATTTTCATAAAGTAAACAGTGACATCATATGTTTCGTTGTGCAAATAAATGTTGCCTGAAGTATATAATGTCAAACTTGATAATGTAAAACAATTTTGTGCCTTGTAAGAATGTGTACAGGTTTTTTTATAAACTAATATTCACAGAACCTTTACAATTCAATCACTTTGATAATTCTGTACTAATATTATCTATTATATATCAATAGTTCACAGACTCCTCATACAAGTAAAATCTTCTCTGTGATAGTCTATGTCACTACTGATAACAATATATTAAAATACTGCAATTTAATGCATTACAATTTAATAACCCCTACTTAAAACAGTCCATTGTGTATAATGTTTGCACTATAGGATCACAGAAATGCTTTTGAAGTCGCATAAAATATCATATGTCTCTATTCCACGTGAAATGACAGCTGAAATTTAATTTATATCCATTTTCAACTGAACAGAATTAAAATCTAAAGCCTCACATGGTAAAAGACATTCAATAGAAAACAATAGGATTGTTAATAAAAGGATAAATTAACATTTCTGTGGAAAAAGAAAGTAACTATGAATAAAAGTAAGTAGAGTTACCTCAGTCTGGCACAATACTCAGAAACTGATAACATGACTGAATTAAATTAAGGGATAATCACAACAAGAAAGCATGACAGATGAAATGTTCACTTAATCCCTTCTTATAGACAAATTTAGTAGAATTGATATAAATTGTACTAAATAGAAGAACATTTACAGAGAAGTTTATCAGAGTACATTATATACTGAACAAAAGCCAGTCCTCAGTCAAACAAAAAGAAATTTACAGAAGCAGTCTCTAAGTCTTACTAATGAAAGCATTAAAGCTCCATTAAAGTATCCATGAAATACATTAAGATAAAATATTCATGCATTGTTAATGACATCTTTATGCTGAAATACAAAGTTTTGGACATAATACCAGAAGACTAAATATACACATGTTTACATGTAAACAATTATTACCTATTAAATACTTAAGCATTATGAAGAAGATTTTTTTTTAAAAATGTGTAATTATTCATTCTTGTCGTTAAAACCTTTGATTACACACCATATACAGAATGACAAAAAGGGGCTGACCCGTCGCTTTAAATAGAACAGTCCTACATGTCATAAAGCATTTAAATCATTGATTTAAAATGTGGTTTTCAATGAGTCTTTATTTAAATTGTTCACATATAATTCCACCTCTTAAATAGCAACTACACCATTTACAATCAGAGGTAGACCCGGTATATTGTGTTTCAATCAATTTACAATGGTCACAGAGTGTGAGTGATAACATATTCTTGCCAGAACCCCAGTACACAGGAGAGAATTTGCTGACGTCAGCAATTAAGATGAATTACCATTTCATTCTCTATGAACCATTGAACTTGGTATTACCATACAAGTAATTGACATTCAGTGTGATAACAAACTCATTTACTTCAAGTTTATATACGGGTTTCATTTTTATTAATTTTACAATTTCAAATGCACTCAGGCAATTCTCAGGGTCTGCATAATATTTTTTCTTGTTACCAGTCAATAAAAACTACCTAGCAATTTAACTCAATTCATCAAGATGTTTAAGTCACACATTAGGCAGTACTTCAGAATTAATGATTGACTTGCACTTCAAAACTTCATGTTCATTAATAACTAGACATTAGAACATAAAAACAGACATACGCAATGAATCACATGTATACAAAATAATAGTATACTACTCAAAATTTAATAAGGATTACTTTTTGTTTTGTATGGCATTATCGTCGATTTTGGATTACATTTATAAGATATGAATTTTGGTTATTTTCAAAGATACCAGATTATCATGAGTGCAACATGTAATCCATAGATTGAATCATTCGAGCGTAACGAGCATCGAAATGAATCAGACATTTAATGGGTATGTGTGGGGAACAGAAACTTTGAGGAAAATGAGCTAAAGTGCAAACTTTTGTGTTTAGTATTGAGACTGATGTCCCTGTGCGTCAAAAGCAGCCTGACATCGACTCCTCATGCTTCTGATGAGCTGTTGAATCTCAAATTGTGGGATTCGACCTCATTCTTCCGGAAAAGCCTCTCTGAGCTGTCTGGTGAATGTTGGCTGGACAGGGCACTCAGATATCGCTCTCTGCAGCATATCGCAGACGTGTTCAATGGGATTTAGGTCGCGCGATCGAGCGGACCAGTCCATTCGAGCAATAGTTTCCAATTCAAGGTACTGATTGGTGTCATTGGCCCTACGAACAAGGGCATTATCGTCCACGAAAATCTCTTCTTTCTTAAATCGGTTTCATTTAAGAAACATTAAGAAACTATATTGATTTTTTATTAAAAAATATTAAAAAATAAAGTTAACAAAGAATTCGGAACATTTTTCCTTTTAATTGTATACAGCTGGTACCGTGAATTTTAAACTTTTTACTATATGTATATATAATTATATAGTGGAAAAGTGGTGACGACAATTAAGTGTTGTCCCGGCACAAGAAGATGTATATGTAAAAATAACAAGAGCTCCGCGGTCGGAGACATATGCCCCCCAAACAGGGCCTTGACACAGAGTTATTGCTCAAACGATTTTCACACTCCATGACACAGTGACCTTTGACCTAGTGACCCCAATTTCAAAGGGGTCACCTAGTGTCCAAGGCCAATGCACCTGCAAAGTATCCACCCATCGGTCAATCCATTGGCGAGTTATCGATAGGAAACGATTTTCACACTCCATGTCACAGTGACCTTGACCTTTGACCTAGTGACCCCAGTTTCAATAGGGGTCATTTACTGTCCAAGGCCAATGCACCTGCAAAGTATCAAGCCCATCGGTCAATCCGTTGACGAGTTATCGATCGGAAACTAACTGGTCTACCGACAGACAGACAGACAGGCTAGCAAAACAATATACCCCCTCTTCTTCGAAGGGGGGCATAATTACATATATAATATATATATAATATAGTAATACCTTACTTGTATTTATATATATAATATAGTATTACCCTACATGTATAATTATATATACTAGAAGCCCAAGGGCAACATGTCGAGCCCCTGTTTAGCCAGCTTGTGATCTTGACCTTTGAACTACAAGTATGGGTGATATTCATGACACATCATTTCATTGAAGTAAACTTTTATACCAATTTATTTAAAAATCCTTGAATGCAAACAGAAGTTACAGCCCAGACAAGGAAAATATATTTGACCGAATGTGTAATCTTGACCTTTGACCTATAAAAATCTGGGTGTTGCCCAAGACACATGGTCGCATTGTATTATGGCAAGTCATTTTTAAATAATTCAATGCATAAGGGAGACAGAGCCCTGACAAAGTGTATAATGATTATTTTTTATGTTTGACCTCTAAGTGTGACCTTGACCTTTGAGCTAGAGACCTTGATCTCACGCACTGCACACCGCCTCATGGTGTTTTACAATTATGCCAAGTTATCTTAAAAAGTTTCAATGCATAAGGGAGATACAGCCCGGACAAGGTGTATAATGCTCATTTTTGACGTTTGACCTCTAAGTGTGACCTTGACCTTTGAGCTAGAGACCTGGATCTTGCGCACTGCACACTGCCCCATGGTGTTTAACAATTATGCCAAGTTATCTTAAAAAGTTTCTATGCATAAGGGAGATACAGCCCGGACAAGGTCTATAATGCTCATTTTTGATGTTTGACCTCTAAGTGTGACCTTGACCTTTGAGCTAGAGACCTGGATCTTGCGCACTGCACACCGTCTCATGGTGTTTAACAATAATGCCACTAACTAACTAACTAACTAACTAACTAACTAACTAACTAACTAACTAACTCACTCACTCACTCACTCACTAACTCACTAACTCACTAACTAACTAACGTACAGACACGCAACCGCCATTGTGGCGACTAAGTCGAGCTCACCGCAGGCGGGCTCGACAATAATAAAGTAGTAATGTATTTAGATAGTTATATAGATATAAGTTGACAATTTGTTCTGTTATTAAAAAAGTTGGCATTACAACAAGTTCTCATGGCCCAGTGTTCCACAAATCCTATGATATGACTCATTGTTTGTTCTGCCAGTAAGTAATATATATGTGAGAAAATGTTTGCCAATAAGTTATCCCAGGTAACTTAGGAAACTGGGTTTATACAAGCTAACTCACATCAGTGGCTGATAAAGGTAATCAAATTATACCGTGAAACTTGTTAGTGTAGGTCAGACCTAACAATTATGTTAAACCAAACAAAGACACAGGTTCACAGTAAAACCTGTCAGTGTAGGTCAGACCTAACAATTATATTAAACCAAGCAGAGACACAGGCTAACAGTAACAAGAAAACTATAACGGAATGTTATAGGTAGAGATCAATTACAAGAAGCATTGGTTTAGTTTTTTTGTATGAAGTTACTTTTTCATAAAGGATATTGACTGTATATTTTATTCAATCGTCCATTATGGAGATTATAACATATTTACATGATATGAGTAATACACCAGGGATTTTTTAGGGCGGTTTTATAGCCGAAATTCGGTCATATACCCAATGGAAAATAGTTCCCAATTTACAGACAAAAATTCCCAATCCAAAAAAAAAAAAAAGAAAAAAAAAAGATTTTTTTTTATAAATTTTATACTTTCATTAACATCACTATTGGTAGTAAATACCTTATTCTGCTACTGTTCTATGGAAGAATAAGTAGAATAAGTTGAACATTGCAAAAATTGTAGTTATACATTTTTCCCAATTTTGATTAAAACACCGTGAAATTCCCAATCTCAAGGGTATGGGTCATATTCCCAAAATACCGAGAAAAAACCCTGTACACGTATATTGACATGATAATCTTGAGTATTTGACAAACGAATAAATTTATGTAAATGGTTCACAAAACACATGGTAATACCATACCCTACATCCATCAAATAGAATATACCCTAAATACTACCAAATTCACCAAATCTGCTAAGATACAACCACATTGAACTTCAAATACCATTTACAATATCATGCCACAACAACTTACCTAGGTCAACATTACAGAGCAATGCCTGCATGACTTTCTTACCTATCAACTATTAACAAAATAGCAGACAAACACATTCAGGTTACGCAACGAATGGCCAGTCCAATGACTGACCAATCAAAATGACGGATATCACCATTAGCCAATCAATGGCCAGTTTTACCCATCTAGTAATAGACACTATACTATATACTAGCTCGCAAACAACCAGAATAAACTCATACCCATGACTAAAATTTGTCTAGAAAAACATTCAGGAGTAGAGCGTTATCCAACAAATATATTTATATGACAAGTTTTACACTTCAAGGTTCTAAGAAATGATCATACATTTAACTCATATAAGATACACAAATAAAAAAAAACTCTGTAAATAACTTATTAGTTATGCATATACAGAAATACAAAAAATTACTTCGGATAATCTGAGGTTTCGGATAATCCAGGGTAAGGGAAATCTAGACAATTGCATGAAAATAAAGGGAGATAACTCTAATATATATATGGCGTATACATATAGATATAATAACAACAACATTAATGTGTTATATTTCGTATTTTATTTATGAAAAAAATACATTTTACGATAAACATGTGTATGTTTAACGTAAAAACAAATTTATGAGTAGTTTGTACCATTATTAATTCGTCAAAGTCATAAGGATTCCAAAGTGAAACTACGATTGAATAACCAAACGCTAGCACATGTCATGTTACAAAGCACATTAATCCATCGACAAAATGAAATCATGAAATGAAATATACACGGGATATAGAATAAGCACACTGTTTAAATAAATTACAACCAGAAATAAAATAAAAATCCAACGCGAAGTTTCATTGTATTGCTATACTCACAAACACTTACGAGCGTCACACAAATCGTTGTCGTCCTAAGATATTTTAGCTTATCGTGTTTGAATTCATTTTCCGAAAAAGGAATGATTTTGAAATCGAGTGCCGGTAATTTATATTGGTCATGTGTATTGTTTGTCAATTTAACAAACTTCGAAAAATAAAATGAACATTTTTAAAGATAGTTGCGTATTAAAGTGAAATTATGATGCAATTTATAGATCAAGCGAAAAATAAAAGGTGAATGATCCGTGTCGTAATAGGCTAATTTTGTTCCCATTACTGCAAACAATGATCCGAACGAACAATCCTTTGTTCACAGTGGTTTGATAATTTGTTGTTTACACCTTTTGACACATTAAAGAAATCCTACAATGAACTTGTCTGATTGATCAGAGTTAATTGTCGACTTCAGATAATAGGTGTGAAAATACGCGTTCGAATGATGGTGGGGACCTGTTTATCACTTCGGATAAGCCATGGTGTTAGAATTAGACGATTCGGATAAACGAGGTTTATTTACATTGAAATGTATAGAGGGAAATTGGGGACCGAAATTTCATTTCGGATAAGACCAGGTTTTCGGATAATCTGAGTTCGGATAATCGAGGTTTTACTGTAATTATGCAAGTTCTATAACCATTGTCCTGAAATTTTTGTAGATTTTTAATTTCAAAATTCTCACCATCTTAATGAGGAGGGGGTGTCTACACTAGAAATACAGTCAACATTTATAAATAAACATAATTCTCAATGCTCTTTGCTTTGTCTTAATCATAAATTGTTTCATAATGTAACAAAAGTGACAAGAAAAGAAAACATTGCAAGTATGTCATATAAGATGTAAACTTCCTGTAGAGTAATAAATAAGCATTAGATCACTTCTACATTTATGGTTAGTGCATGTTCACCATATCTTACATTTAGGCATTCATTGATACTGAAGTTACATAGACTTGCACTGCAACATGGAACAGTAAATAATTTAACAACTGCATGGATCATGTCATTAAACATTGTTCTGAAGTCCACATAAAATTCATGGATGTCAAGTGAGTGATGGCTATGGAAAGCTGAACTATCATTCAGTTTAAAAAAACTAAAACATGTTACATGTATTTTTTATTCAAATCCCACTGTTTTATTTGTGTGACTGGTAGTTTAATGAAGTCAAGGAGAATTATATAGTATAAGTAAGTAAGTCACCATTCTATGTTATAATGTATAAAGTCACTATTCTATGTTATAATGTATGAAGTCACTATTCTGTTATAATGTATGAAGTCACCATTCTATGTTATAATGTATGAAGTCACCATTCTATGTTATAATGTATGAAGTCACCATTCTATGTTATAATGTATGAAGTCACCATTCTATGTTATAATGTATGAAGTCACTATTCTATGTTATAATGTATGAAGTCACCATTCTATGTTATAATGTATGAAGTCACCATTCTGTGTTATAATGTATAAAGTCACCATTCTATGTTATAATGTATGAAGTCACTATTCTATGTTATAATGTATGAAGTCACCATTCTATGTTATAATGTATGAAGTCACCATTCTATGTTATAATGTATGAAGTCACCATTCTATGTTATAATGTATGAAGTCACCATTCTATGTTATAATGTATGAAGTCACCATTCTATGTTATAATGTATGAAGTCACCATTCTATGTTATAATGTATGAAGTCACCATTCTGTGTTATAATGTATAAAGTCACTATTCTATGTTATTATGTATGAAGTCACCATTCTATGTTATAATGTATAAAGTCACCATTCTATGTTATAATGTATGAAGTCACCATTCTATGTTATAATGTATGAAGTCACCATTCTATGTTATAATGTATGAAGTCACTATTCTATGTTATAATGTATGAACCATCACAAACCATGACAATACAACAACTTACAGAACAAATCTCATGTTAATTAGAAGTGAAGTTACTGATTTAGGAATCACATACTGGTATATTTATATGTTGAGTAACTCATTTCAAGACATGAAGGTAAAATTTTCATAAACAATCAAACCTATGTTAGCAGCCATCCCTGAATAAAGGTTACCTGTGAATAAAGGTCATTCCTTTAAAAACCAGCATTGATTATTAAGAACTTAACTACCCCTGAATAAAGGCCGTCTGTCAATAAAGGTCACATTTTGTCTTTCCCAAGGATGACCTTTATTCACAGGTTTGACTGTTTATCAATTTCACATCATTCAAATTGTAGTACACATGTACTTGAACAGAGCTGGTAGTTTTTTTACCGGTACATAAAGCAAATGTTTTTAGAAGTTACATTCTGTGTTACAGTTTTATATCATCAGAACTAATAAGTACTCCTACAGCTAGACTTGGCTGATTAGAGAAGCATTAGTTTTTTATCCCTGTTGGATCATCATCAATTCTTACAGACAAATCATAATGGAAATAGCACTCTTTAAACTTAAGCATCAATTTGGTCAGGAAGAAAATGCTACATTTTATTAATTGATACTTTTATAAATGACTAGATTTAATGCATTCACTAAAATGATTGAAAGTACTCATGGAAAGTGAACTTACTAAGACTTGCACTAAAACATGGAACAGGAACTAGTTTAACAAATGAAGGGCAGATGTAGAAAAACATAGTCATTGGGTAAGCATCAAAATTCATCGTGCTGAGCAAGTGATGGCTAGAAAGCTGAACTATTTTTAACTTCATGATGGGTGGGACATGGGTACTGTTAAATCATCTTATTATGTTACTTCATGATGGGTGGGACATGGGTACTGTTAAATCATCTTATTATGTTACTTCATGATGGGGGGGACATGGGTACTGTTAAATCATCTTATTATGTTACTTCATGATGGGTGGGACATGGGTACTGTTAAATCATCTTATTATGTTACTTCATGATGGGTGGGACATGGGTACTGTTAAATCATCTTATTATGTTACTTCATGATGGGTGGGACATGGGTACTGTTAAATCATCTTATTATGTTACTTCATGATGGGTGGGACATGGGTACTGTTAAATCATCTTATTATGTTACTTCATGATGGGTGGGACATGGGTACTGTTAAATCATCTTATTATGTTACTTCATGATGGGTGGGACATGGGTACTGTTAAATCATCTTATTATGTTACTTCATGATGGGTGGGACATGGGTACTGTTAAATCATCTTATTATGTTACTTCATGATGGGTGGGACATGGGTACTGTTAAATCATCTTATTATGTTACTTCATCCGGTTATTACTTCATGACGGGTGGGACATGGGTACTGTTAAATCATCTTATTATGTTACTTCATCCGGTTATTAACACAATTCAAAGCATCATAGGGAAAAATCATACATATTAACTTCTGATGATATACAACATTTCTTTTTAACAAATTTCTCATCTTGGGGAAAAGATTGTGCATATTTTGTTTGGTAGAATTTTATGTATGCCAAAGCAAACAGGAGCCAGCAATCTATCATACCATGTTTATCATGAGTGTTTCTTTGATGAAATGGCTTTTATTTGCCTTCAATTTGTTTACATTTTATATCAATGAGTGCTAAAATATGGCTTTATAACAAGATTGAACTTCAAAAACGAGAGCTTTATATCGTCTTCTTAAAGTGTTAAAAACCTGTAACTTGGAGTCTTTTAAAGATTCTATTTAATCAAGTCCCAGCCATTCCAAATTAACAAACATTCATAAAACAGTTTAGTTTTATACAGTGCTTCTCATTTCTTAGTGTTTTTATTCATGCTTTAAGGATTTTATCATTATATGAGAAAATTGTAATCTGATTGATATAATATGTAAATTACTTATAAAGATATAAAGGATAAGTCTGAGCTATAATTAGACAAACAAGTAAATTAAGACACTTGGTATAGTCTGACAGAAGTGGTATTTTTGCTACTAAGATGAACATATTAAAATGGGCAGTAAGGAGTTTATGAAACCATCTACAACATGTTACTTTTAAATTTCATAAAATCAACTAGATGTAATAAAAGTTGATAACTGGCTGATAAAATTCAACTATAACCTACTTGTATTGAATAAGCATCGATAAAACATTGACTGAATGATGTTGTTAGGGTTCTTAGTGGCTCACATGTAGGGTGTTTCATATAATAAGCATGCATACATGCTTAAGTCCTCTCCCCTGAACTGTCAACCATTCAGGGAAGTAAGAGCTAGTGAAGATGTGAAGTATGAACATCCAACTTAAGTTTTCATAATGCAGAAACTTCTGTTATACTGTAAACAAGCACTTATCCCCGCCTTACTTCACCACTTCATCTACCAGTCCAATAAGAACAAAACAAAATAGAAATGATAACAGCTTTAATGTGAGCTTATTAATGATGTATTAATAGGTTTGTTTGTTTCTAATTATCAGGCATTTCAACTTGATCCATCCATGATAAGTGTCGACAAGAAAAGTTAGACCATGAAAATTCTTAATTATAAATGTGGAACTCTGAGAGAAACATGCAGAAACACAGAAAACACAGAGATTGAATTCAGACGTCTTGATTTTATAAATTTCACTTAGTTAATTCATTACATCTGATTGTTTCAACAAATATTGTACATCAGCTTGTCACCTATAGCAAGGACTTATACACATACATGGATTCGCAACTTCCGTATTAACAGTTTAAAGTAATCAAATCCCGCGATGATAAGATGTGAATCAACGGGAATACAAGCTATTGTTTACAAAAGCGAAAATACGAAAATATCCGTGATAATCCGAATGATAATAACAGCGAAAATATCCGTGGTATTCCAAATGTTTAATCTCGGAGACGAAAGGATTATAATAGATGTCCGCCATCTTGGAATTTAAAATGTTCAACTGATGCCTTTTTCAATGCTTATACTTAGACTTTGTGGATTACAAATGTATCTCAATATCTTTAAGGAATTGTTGCATCCTTTACCAATTTCCCGTGCCCAATTGCCAGAGTTTTTTTAGTATAATCAAATTCGTAAACACCCAATTACAGCTGTCGGACATTGCCGAGTATATAGCAATGCATTGTGGGATTGCCTAACGATATCGTTTGAGCTATTTTTAGCAGTTGCGAATCCATGTATGTATATAAGTCCTTGCCTATAGAAACAAATTCCCTGTCAATCGTCATTGTACATGCATATTTAATAAACAATCACAAAATAACAGCTTCCAAAATAAACAATCACAAAATAACAGCTTCCAAAATAAACCAAGTGATCAATTTCCCCATCAGAAAAAAATTACATCAGAATAGGTAATATTTTTACAGTGAATTATGTTGCTTAACACAACAGTTGAATTATCAGAGCATTTTTAAAACGTTCCGGTGTATAAATTAGAAATATTCATATGTATAGAGTAGAAAATTCCATAAATAGATAAAGATATTAATTCTACTATCACATCTTACTGGACAGCTTAACGTATCAGCATTGGCTAAAATCCCTAAAATAACGTAAAATAATATTTTACGTTATTTATTAAGATGAATTATCATACTTTAATACCAAGCAACAACAAATTCTCACCGAACACTCAAAAATGGTGTTTTATTGCAATAAATACTGCACCCCTTTATCGAATTTTCCTTATCAGCGGTAAACATCTCTAACGTAATGTGCATTGTATTGGTACGATATGATACTATTAATTCATTAATGACATAAATTTGTTATAAAATCTCTTACTAGACATCAAACCTGGTTTCAATTATTGAACCGTAAACATTAGCGATTTTGATTGGCCATCAAAATTGAAAGGGGTGCGTCAAATTCATTGATTTCATGAGACGATAATGATCCGCCACTTTAATTGTCTAATTGCTCAGCTTAAAAAAACACAGTAGGTGTCATTTTCGAATTAACATTGCCGTCTTATTTGATGACGGATTTCAAAGCGGTTTACGGTATTTTGTAATCTAGGGAATCGTCCCTCTGAATTTTTATACTTGTTTTCACTTTTTATCTATGGCCTATTACGTAATAAACAGCAGGGTTTTGTGTACGGAATTTCTTTAAAGTCAAGGGTATGGAGACACATCATGAACATGCCTGATTACCGAATACCGATTACCGAATAATGGCAAAATATGATATGCTAGATCACAATGAGAGATGGACACAAAACAAGAGGGCCAAGATGGCCCTTGATCGCTCACCTGAGAACAAAAGCACTATTATTAATGACCAGGTAATATAGTTTTCATCTTGTATAACCCATTTTTACGTGGATTTTGAGATCTAAACCAACAATGAAGGTATAATACTGTTAAACAAATTTTCTAAGTCAAGGGCCCATAACTCTTGAAGTTCTGGTCCCATTCCACCCATAATCGAACTTGTCCAAGATCTTTAGGTTATACACATTTACTAAAAAATATTATTAGGATTGGTGAAACTAATGAAGGCGCAAGAGTGTAAACAAACTCAAATATAACAAATTTTCAAAGTCAAGGGCCCATAACTCTTGAAGTTCTGGTCCGATTCCGCAAAACACATTGAACATCTCTATATAATTGAACACACATATGGATTTGTTCTAATGTATACATGGACAATTTCACATAGTCATCTACAAGTTGGTAAAGTGAATATATCTAACTGTATAATTATAAAGAGAGCATGATACTTCTCTGTATGGATATATATAAAGTCTCGACGTAGGACTTTCTGAAGTACCTTCTACATGCTTAATATAATCATACATGTACTTACATCAATTATATCTTTATTAGTGCGACTTTCATGTGGTTCATTGTACTCTGTATATTTGAGGAGTACCTTGTCCATGTCTGTGCTGGCATACTGGAACAATTTATTTGCACTGTTGAAGATGATCAGAGCAATCTCACAGTCACAAAGAACACTTAATTCATAAGCTTTCTTCATCAATCCAAACTTTCTCTTTGTAAAAGTCACCTGGAAAACACAGAAAATTGAATGAAAATATAATAAATTTTCAAATTTTGTTAAGATCTTGAAGTTTTCTGTTTAACATTATCAACAATTGTAAAGGGCAATAGTTGACATTCATATCATATGTCCATTATTGTAGCAATGGTGAAGATGGGTTTTCATGTACAAAACTATACAACATTATTGTGAGCAAATAATGAAGTGTTCTCTATGATGACAGAACAGAATGTTTAAGTCGTCAGTTTTCTCTATTCTTCAATAATCAGACCATTCATTCAAACAAGATTCTCTAACAGTATTCCTTATAAACAGAAAGCATGTCATTTTACAGATTGCCCTAGTTCAACAAAGGCTCCAGATTCCATGGCCTAAATTAAGCAAAAAATTCAAATTCAGGGGCAGAAAACTAAACAAGAGGGCCACATTGGCCCTTTATCGCTCACCTGAGAACAAAGGCCAATAATTAATGACCAGGTTCCCATCTCGTAAAACTCATTTTAGATCAAAACCAACAATGAAGGTATAATACTGTTAAACTTGTAAGCTAAAACGTAGCAAATTTTCTAATCCAAGCGCCCATAACTCTTTAAGTTGTGGTCCGATTCCACCCATAACTACACTTGTCAAAAACCATCAGGTGATACACATTCATTGTAAATATGATTAGGATCGGTGAATAAATGAAGGCGCTAGAGTGTAAACAAGCTAAAATATAGCAAATTTTTTAAGTCAAGGGCCAATAACTCTTGAAGATGTGGTCTGATTCCACCCATAATCAACCTTGTCCAAGATCTTTTGGCTATACTCATTTACTGAAAATATGATTAGGATTGGTGAATAAATGAAGGTGCTAGAGTGTTAACAAGCTAAATATAGCAAATTTTGTAATTCAAGGGCCCATAACTCTACAAGTTATTGTCCGATTTTGCCCATAATCGAACTTAGCCGAGACATTGTAGCCATATACATTGTGAGCAAGTTTAATCACGATTCGTTAAGAGCTGCGGTTGCTAGAGTGTAAACAAACTAATTGTGGCCGGACGCCGGACATTCAATGATCCTAAAAGCTTTTTTTTGGCTTAAAATGTTTCTGTTATAAACCATATGTTATGATCATGGAAAGTTTAAAAAAAATTCTGTGAAACAGTTTTCATTCTGCCTATATGTCTAAAAAATGTATGTGAGCAAACTGTAGCAAACGTGTTTAAGCTACTATCAACCTAGACTTGAGATGGCTGTAATTCATAATTACAGTCAAACCTGTGTTAGTGGCCAACCCTGAATAAAGGCCATCATGTGAATAAAGGCCATAATGTGAATTCTTTTAACCATCACCGATTATTTAGAACATAATTACCTCTGGATAAAGGCTACCTGACAATAAAGGCCACATTTTGTGTTTCCCAAGAGTGGTCTATGTGTACAGGTTTCACTGTTCTAGATTTTCCTATCAATAAGAGACTAAGAAAATATACTCTTCTTACACAAAATAGCCGAGTACAGCAGAGTATGTACAACAAATACTGTGCTTATCAAATATTTGATTGTGCCAGTGTGTGTTGAATAGAAAAATATATTTATTTACATTAATATTTATGGAGAGAGTGAAACCAGAATAGGATTCAATATTAAATCAGTATAAAATTAAGGTTGACAATGTGTGGAAATATGACACAAGATTCATAATTGTTGTAGCAGCCATTGTTGCTGTATTGATTATAATGTGTGACTGGAGCATGGTTTCATGCTTCATGAAAAACTTACACTATCATAAAACATGCAGTTCATAAATAAGAAATTTCAACTATTTTAGATTGTTTGAAGCCCAAAACTAAACAATTAAGTACATGGGCTGAAACTGTTGAATCTATCTTTATACAAACATATTTGTATTATATATTTGAAACAGCTTCTAGAATAATTATCAATTCTTGCATACCACTTTTTACAGTAGCACCAGTAAGTTAATTCACATAAACTATATATTTTACAGTAATATCTATCATTAGTGTTAATGCTTTTCGTGGTATCATATTTGCTTAAAATGATTATTGGAAATTATACAATTCCACTGTGCAATAATTTAATATCAAATGTGATACTTGCTGCATTAAAGCCCGAGATAGTGAGTACGCCCACTCATCATATCACTCGATTGTGTTAATGCATCCAGTATTGTTACATGGCCCACTTAGTTCATGTTCAGACAAGAAATATAAAGTTGACAGCACATTGAGCGAGTACTGTACACTTATAGCCGAGTAAGAATTTTGTCATGATTTATTCATAACAAGAAAAACTATAACAAAACGTAATAGGTAGACGAATTTCAAGAAGCATATTATTGGTTTATGTTTTTTGTATGAAGCTGCTTTTTTCATAAAGGATATTGTCTGTATATTTAATTTAATCCAAGGGTATAAAATATTTACATGATATGAGTAATACACATTATAATGACAATCATGAGTTTTTGACAAATTAATAAATTCATGTATATAGTTCACAAGTACATGGTTATATCATACCCTACATCAATCAAATAGAATCAACCCTAAATGTTAACGAATTCACCATAAATCTGAGCACTATTATACAACCACATTGAACTTCAAATAGCCACACAACAACTTATCTAGGCAATGCCTTCATGATTTACTTACCTGTCAACCATTAATAAATTCAGTCATCACCATTAACCAATCAAATGGCCAGGATTAGCCAAACTAGTAATAGACACTTCAGTAAGTACCGCAAACAACAATAATAAACTAACACTCATAAGTATAATATTCATCTAGAAAATAAAGAAAATATCCAGTACAAAGTTCCGGGTGGTCTTCTTTTTCCAATATCATGATATGTGCTCTCAGCAATATTTGGGTAGAACTAAACAGAGGCAGTCAACACTCTGTAAGAAAAACTGCAACATTTCTTTTGGCCTCACGAGTCTCCCACATGTAGCTGCTCCAGACACTGACAATTTACACATGTAGGAAACCTGGGGGGGGACTTAGCCCGGCCATTAATTTCTGCTGTTGCCACTACACCCATAAGTTCGTGCCCGTTAATATTCGAAGTCCGCGCATGCGCATATGATTCTACCGTGGTTGAACAAGATCTCAATAAAATATCAACTTACAAGTTAATTTTCTCTACATGTAACGAAATGTAACAAAACAGCTAATAAACATGCATTGCTCGCCTCAAAGTAAACATAACCTTGACTATCTTGATCATCTGGAAGCTTTCTCACAACTTCGTGCTCATAAACTGATGACGTCATGCGGAAGCCGCGCTGCTATTTTCTAAATATATTTTATCATTAATTGTAAGTATTGGGTATGCTCTTTAAGAATAAACACTTAGACACTTGATAAGATTAGTATTAAAATATACCAACGAAGATAAAATCAGTGAGTGTCAAATAAATTGGAAATGTGAACTTCTTAACAGTTGAATTTCTTTTTAGAAAGTTTTACACATTTTTCAATTCTTTCTCACAGCAATATTTCTTCATCTACAACTAGCATAAACTTGGACACAGGAAACCATGTCATTCATCTCTAAAATCTGTTGTAGCCTCGAATGAGAATAGAGGATAATGGTTTTTATAAGGGGGTATAACTGATTCCCCCCCCCCCCTCTATCGTGAGACAAAATCTAAAATTAGCCCCCTCCGATCTGAAATTGTTTTCTACACACCTGCATTACCGATACAAAAATCATTCATCTGTGCAATGATTATTTTTACTTAAAGTATTTCAGACTGTTACCAAAAATAGCTCATGCATGTTATAACAAATAAAAAATGCATTCCTTCTCTCATCAAATTTCAACAGCCTCTCAAAATTGGATTTTTTCCCCTTGTGTCAGACTATGAAAAACCATGTACATTTGTACAAATAAAAATAAAGAAACCTTTGTATAAAAACATTATGAATAATATCATATCTTACAGTTAATCTTATATAAATGCATATGAATGATTTCGTGCTAAAATTAACATGATTGCATGAGCGAGAGTATATTATCTCCAGTTGTCTGTGTAATATTTTCTTAACAAGATACAGCAATCAGCTTTCTGCAGTATAACCAACAACATATTCAAAGAAAACATTAACCACACATTATATCACACAGCAGAAGAGTCAATAAACATTGAATGTAGTTTACAACCAAAATTAACACCTTATTTACCTAAAAATACTGAGGAAATGTCTAATTAAAATCTCATTAAATGACACGTATCACACAGAAACTATAATTGACTATTATTGTACGGCGACAGAAGTCGCCGTATACTCTGGAATGCTTATTTTTAAGTGGCAATGCAAAATCGCAACTTCTTGCACCGAAGCAGATAACTGACAGTGCCCGAAATATCCGCAATGGTCATCACGTGATAAGTGGCAATGCAAAATCGCAACTTCTTGCACCGAAGCAGATTACTGACAGTGCCCCAAATATCCGCAATGGTCATCACGTGATATAAACAAAACAGAAATAGAGCGAGGTCACGTGTTACTCACACCAACTAGTGTTAGCTTGATGACGCAGTCGCTATTTGTAGTCTAAGAATAGAGCGAGCTCGATAAACAACAACGGGAATGAATCTGCCCATCTGTCAATAAACGAACCGAATCCAATCCTACTATAGTAAACAAACATGGTGTTGAATTTAGTACACTATCAAGCATTGTGTTATATTACTGAGGATGAAGCAAAACTACTTTTTAAGTGGTGTTCATGTGTACATACAGACTGTATTATTCAAGTTGTTAATTGGACTCGCTAATAGTCTCAATGATCATGTGACATTCACCGAATACTAGTAGCTGTTTCATATCGTTGTCGTCTCGTCAATGTCAATCACCTATAAATTACTAGAAACGTGTCAATATTTCAATAAAAGTGGTTTCAGTTGACTGAGAATTTGACTCTGCCTGGTGCGCTACAACGAGAACTAGTTTAGTATTTATATGGGCACTGTGACGACAGGGTTCGACATTAAGGCAGGTCTGAACGACAAGCAATAGCTTACTGATCCAGTCTAGTGCATCTTGCTATTTGGTAGCCCGAATGGTCGTGCTCTTGAAAATGCAGCTGAAACTCTTTATATCAAAGGACTTAGGAAAAATTGTTCGATCTAAATGAACTTCGATGTATAAATTATTAGAGAAATTCGCTGTGTTTATTACATTTTGGAGCGATCGTCGGTGTGTTGTAATAATCATTTAATCATGTTATAAGATACGGAACACGGTATTTATACGTTTCGATGTATTTATTTTAGCAACATGTCGCAAATAAACAAAACATTATAAACATATTCACACAGACTAATTTTATAAGCGCGAGCGTGGACACTGACTTGTTTACGCAATGTCATTAATTAAATATCAAAGCTCAATACAAAAAATGTCCGATCAGGTGAGAAATGATGACTTAATTGGTTCGACATAGATGGTCACTTTATGGTTTGATATAGATGGTCACTTTACAGTTGAAAATCTATGTTTGGGACCGTTATACCAGGTTTTTACGACAACATACCCTCAGACAACGGAGTATATTATTTTTGGAGACTTTATTTAAATATTTTAAATGCATTCCAGCAGATATTGCAACGTCTGATACATCGAGGTGATAGTTTCCCCTGATTTTAATTTTAGGGTGGAAACAGGGACTACATATAGAGTACCTCGTGAACTGTAGAACCATATGACCAGATTCATGAGATTCATGAAACATCAACGGCTTGTATTTTTGATGGAGTAGATGATCACTTTAGTTTCGGGATCAGTTAAGTCAAAATAACAAATTCGTTTGATCTGAAACTTCAAAAATGTTACATAGGCCACATTCAAGTATTGAATTGCTGGATGCGATTTTGCGCCGTACAAACATTTAACTTGTAATATACTATGAGTACATTTACAGGTACTACTATGGAAATACAATTGTAATTATTTATATACTACGACCACAATCATAAGTGCTAGACTAACGATTGTAAGATTGTAGATTCAAATCTCGACTCCAGCTAGCAATATTTCAGGAACTCTCTTACCAAGCTCGGGGCAAGCATAGTGTACAAAAATCACAGGAAACTGTTGAGTTGTGATCAATCATAACTGAGCTTTACACCAGGCATGATAAAGAACCAGGAGAAGAAGACTAACTGTATTATGACCACATTGACAGGTTACTGTACAGTGAACATGACTGATAACAGGAAGAATACCAATCTCTACCCAAAGTTGTCGTTCCTTTCCAATCCACACATACCTCTGTCAACGTCTCAATGCCAAGATTCTTGGCAAACTACACTCTGATAGATAAACATGCTTTTGTGTATATTTTATAATTATTTGTTAGGTGTCCTCATGAAATATGTCATGCTGTTTTAGAAAAACGCTTCAGGTTGCTCCGTTATAAGCTGTGTCATTAGGGATTATTTAACCTTGTAACTCTAAAACTAATTTGGCGGAATAATTGCGAAGTAAACAATTCAAAACTTGGATAATATAATGAAGGGATACCAGGCTCGGATGTCAGTTTCCTATCATTTAGTTTAAGTATGCGATTCTCTCCAGATAAACAAAACAACACAATACGTGTTAGTTTATTTTTTAGGTGTTGTCACCATTTTTAAATCACAAGTCTGTCATTGTGAAGCCGGACTACTTTTTAGACGTTGACAGAGGTTAAGTGTGAGTGTAGCGGAAACGACAACTCTGGGTAGAGATTGGAAGTATACATCTTGGCCATATTGACAGGAAGTACATTGTAAGCACTAGTATCATCTTTGGTTTCAAACACATTCATAAGAAGCTGACAAAACAATTTATTCTAAAGTACTGGTACACTGAAATCCTAATTACGAGGGGTGATCCAGAAATAACCGGACTACCTCTGTAATTTTTTTATACATGATATTATTTTCATGAAATTTTGTGTAAATACACATCAATCCTAATCAAACCCAGAACGAAACTGAAATATTTCTGGAAAGAGAAATTTTATGTTTAATCGTCGCTATAGCAACCTATGTGGCGTGTTAGAGAAATATCGGCGCAAAAAAGTCTGTGCCTATCACAATGTGTTTGAAATCATATTATGAAATATCGAAGTGATTACTGTTTCCATTAGTAAACAGCAACATTTAATGTGATACTATCTGTCATCGAGCATCAGAGTCACAAGAAATACGCGTCATAACACAATTTTGCTCTCAGCATGGACATTCACTAACTAAAACGCACGACATGAATCAGAAAACATCAGCGAGAAAGACCATGTCACTAACGCAGATTTTTTAGTGGCATCAGCAGTTCTGAGACTTTAGAGTTTTGTTAGAAGATGCGGAAGGTGAGGCCGTAAAACTTCCGCGGACGTGACGCTTGTGAGCGCTGTTTGAGACGTTGTCTGTACTTCACTGTACTTCACATACATAACTTTTGATTCGTTATAGATCTTTCTTGTCATTAATGTTCTTTCTTGTCATTAATGTACATTCTTGTTAATTCTACAGGATTTTCACATCATGTATTTGAGCACTGTTTTATTGGTATTGTTCTCAGATTTCATTCCTGTAATGTATTCAATCACAGAGAACTAAAATCAATAAATAATGTAAGTTACATGACTTCATGAAGTCAGTATTTTGATATCATTTACATATTCTGTGGTTATAACAAAATAATTGGTGTAAATTCTATACTGTATATACACATGGGAATAATGTTCACATTGCTCAGATCACTGTATCCATGAATTCCAAGCTTTGTTGGGTATTATAGCCATTCTATAAGAACACCCACACATGGACAAACAATCATTATTAAGTTTGGTGAATGATTCTTTCTTCCAGCACATTTACATGGAACATGCATTTATTGCACAGCACACGGACATTACAGGAGGAACATTAGGCTTAAATGTAATTGTATTTTCAGTCTACAGAGTGTTTTATTACATCAGGACATGGACATCAAATAGAGAATGTTCACCAGTGTTAATGTTTAAACATTGTTAATATCAAGTTGTACACTCCGTGCACTCACAGTGTTCTTTGTTGGTTTTAATTGTGGATCATTATATTAAGGGAGCGTTTTGCAACAAGACTATAAAATGCCCTCATCAGATTGAACATTATTCATCTTTACACATTCTTAAAGTCTGCTGATACAAAGAATTATGACAAAGCAGGTCAGGATTCACATATATTAATGACAGAAATTCATAGAGACAGTTGAACAAGTAGCTTATTTGGAAGTAATATAAGGCACAGTTGTAGATTGTAATTTTAGATAGCTCAAATTAACTGACCATAGAGATACCTCAGTCAGTATTATCATCACCCATGTCAACTAGTTATACATACTTTATAAACTTATAATACACAAGTAGTTATACATACTTTATAAACTTATAATACACAAGTAGTTATACATACTTTATAAACTTATAATACACAAGTAGTTATACATACTTTATAAACTTATAATACACAAGTAGTTATACATACTTTATAAACTTATAACACACAAGTAGTTATACATAATTCATGAACTATACACAAATAGTTATACATACTTCATGAACTTCTAACACAGAAGTTAAGTTATACATACTTCATGAACTTATAACACACAAGTAGTTATACATAATTCATAAACTATACACAACTAGTTATACATACTTCATAAACTATACACAAATAGTTATACATACTTCATAAACCATACACAACTAGTTATACATACTTCATAAACTATACACAACTAGTTATACATACTTCATAAACCATACACAACTAGTTATACATACTTCATAAACTATACACAACTAGTTATACATACTTCATAAACCATACACAACTAGTTATACATACTTCATAAACTATACACAAATAGTTATACATACTTCATAAACTATACACAACTAGTTATACATACTTCATAAACCATACACAACTAGTTATACATACTTCATAAACTATACACAAATAGTTATACATACTTCATAAACTATACACAACTAGTTATACATACTTCATAAACCATACACAACTAGTTATACATACTTCATAAACTATACACAAATAGTTATACATACTTCATAAACTATACACAACTAGTTATACATACTTCATAAACCATACACAAATAGTTCAAGAACAAGAGGGCCACATTGGCCCATTATCGCTCACCTGAGAACAAAGGCCAATAATTAATGACCAGGTAATATAGTTTCCATTTTTACGTAGATTTTGAGATCAAAACCAACAATGAAGGTATAATACTGTTAAACAAGCTAAAACGTAGCAAATTTTCTAATCCAAGGGCCCGTAACTCTTGAAGTTGTTGTCCGATTCCACCCATAACTGAACTTGTCCAAAACTATAAGGTCAAAAACATTCATTGTAAATATGATTAGGATCAGTGAATAAATGAAGGCGCTAGAGTGTAAACAAGCTAAAATATAGCAAATCTGCTAAGTCAAGGGCCCATAACTCTTGAAGATGTGGTCCGATTCCGCCCATAATCGAACTAGTCCAAGATCTTTTGGTTATACTCATTTACTGAACATATGATTAGGATCGGTGTATAATTGAAGGCGCTAGTGTGTAAACAAGCTAAAATATAGCAAATTCTCAAAGTCAAGGGCCCATAACTCTTGAAGTTTGGGTCCGATTCCGCCCATAATCGAACTTGTCCAAGATCTTTTGGTTATACACATTTACTGAAAATATTATTAGGATTGGTGAATAAATGAATGCGATAGAGTGTAAACAAACTCAAATATAGCAAATTTTGTAATTCAAGGGCCCATAACTCCGATTTTGCCCATAATCGAACTTAGCTGAGACATTGTGGCCATATACATTGTGAGCAAGTTTAATCATGATTCGTTAAGAGCTGCGGTTGCTAGAGTGTAATCAAACTAATTGTGCAATTTATCACCCGTAGCGGCGATTTTCATCGCGGCATCGATCTTGAAAAAAACACGCATCACCGCAATGTCGCTAATCACCGCGTTTTATGACTTATTTATCAGTCGGTAATCTTTGATAGCGATGAATCACGGTGATTCGCGAACGTCTAAAGTCGACTCTCAAGTATTAAAATGATATTTATTGTGAATCTTTCTTCTACTTTCGCTTTCTGTTGACCGCTAATTTTCCGAAAACAGTCACATGTTAAGATAATTCAGGATTGAACACTTACTAAATCCGTCGGCCAAGACCGACTGAAATCCTGACATCTGATTAAATTTTGTCAAGTAGGAAATCCTATTCTTGAAGTAAATATGTAGAAAAAATGGCGAATTGCTAAGCGAGTATACATGTAAACTGTGTAGCTATGTTTTACATATGCAGCGTTATGAACAGGGCGAGATTCATATGTCTATTTTTAATGTTTTATATATCGAGTACCAGGGCAAGAATTTAGACCGAGTCGCAGTCTCTCATTTTACCTATGTAGCTCGGTGCTCTAATCAATAAAACCAGTCCATTGTTTACATGTAATATTATTTCGCGCAATAATATACGAAAGCTGACAGATTAATTAAAGCTCATCAACTACTTTTAAGTTCTCAACACTCGTTGATTATAATTTATGTCAACGCTTATTTTTCACACATATCAGGTAGCAATTTGTTCACAAAAGCGCAATTAAATAATGTGTGAATATCACTGTTATTGACAAGAAATTTGTAAGTTTTGAGTAAACTTAAGAGGCGACATTGCGTATCACCGCGTTGAGCGATCGTCGCCGCAATCCACTGTGAATTATTGCCCTTCAGTGGTGACGGTCACCGTCGATCATCGTCCCTCTGAACGCGACGGCCAAAATTCAAATCGCGAAAATCGGACAAATCACCCGAACCGTACTGTAAGTATGAAACCATCAAGAACTTACTCTATGACTTTACTAAGAGCCCAGATGATGTTGTTGCAAATAACAGTAATGGATATATATGACTTAAGTTTATTACAATAAATGTAAGAAGACTGTCAGCCAATGTTGAATAGGAAAAAAAGAACATGTCATAACAAACTAGAAACTCTTATCATTTTATATGCTTCATTTCTCCTTTAAGCAATAAATCACATATCCATAGCAACAAGACAATTAAGGTTATAACAAGTGTCATACTGATCTACCATATAACCAAGAACAGAATTTACAATAAGTCCAGATAGACAGAAAATCATTGATTTTTCAAATTTTGATTATAAAGTCTTGACAGTAAATATTTATAACTCATCTATAGTAATGGTATTTAGTGACAAAAGAACATTTTTTATAAATTAATGTATATGTCATGAAACATTAGTAAGCCATACAGCAGATGTTTGTGTAATATATATCACTGAAAGCAACAGGATTTATAACCTCCATTTTTTTATATTGGGTTCTCCTCAATACATAATTATATTTCTGCTAACACTAGTTTTTGTCAATTCATAGAACTAATATCAATACTAAATACTGTTAAATTAATATGTATGTAATTAAACCACCTAGATTTAATTACAAAGAAATTCAATTAATAAACATGGCACACAATTTCATGCACTATTAACGACAATTTACGATCAATTAAAGTACTGATATTAGAACAATGCTTCATGATAACAAAGAAAATTGATAAACTAAATTCTTAACTTAGTGAATACACTGTCACACTTGAGTACCAAGTCCTACAGGAGCTGATATCACCCTAAAGGTAAGTCCTACAGGAGCTGATATCACCCTAAAGGTAAGTCCTACAGGAGCTGATATCACCCTAAAGGTAAGTCCTACAGGAGCTGATATCACCCTAAAGGTAAGTCCTACAGGAGCTGATATCACCCTAAAGGTAAGCCCTACAGGAGCTGATATCACCCTAAAGGTAAGTCCTACAGGAGCTGATATAACCCTAAAGGTAAGTCCTACAGGAGCTGATATCACCCTAAAGGTAAGTCCTACAGGAGCTGATATCACTCTAAAGGTAAGTCCTACAGGAGCTGATATCACCCTAAAGGTAAGCCCTACAGGAGCTGATATCACCCTAAAGGTAAGTCCTACAGGAGCTGATATCACCCTAAAGGTAAGCCCTACAGGAGCTGATATCACCCTAAAGGTAAGTCCTACAGGAGCTGATATCACCCTAAAGGTAAGCCCTACAGGAGCTGATATCACCCTAAAGGTAAGTCCTACAGGAGCTGATATCACCCTAAAGGTAAGTCCTACAGGAGCTGATATCACCCTAAAGGTAAGTCCTACAGGAGCTGATATCACCCTAAAGGTAAGTCCTACAGGAGCTGATATCACCCTAAAGGTAAGTCCTACAGGAGCTAATATCACCCTAAAGGTAAGTCCTACAGGAGCTGATATCACCCTAAAGGTAAGTCCTACAGGAGCAGATATCACCCTAAAGGTAAGCCCTACAGGAGCTGATATCACCCTAAAGGTAAGTCCTACAGGAGCTGATATAACCCTAAAGGTAAGTCCTACAGGAGCTGATATCACCCTAAAGGTAAGTCCTACAGGAGCTGATATCACTCTAAAGGTAAGTCCTACAGGAGCTGATATCACCCTAAAGGTAAGCCCTACAGGAGCTGATATCACCCTAAAGGTAAGCCCTACAGGAGCTGATATCACCCTAAAGGTAAGTCCTACAGGAGCTGATATCACCCTAAAGGTAAGTCCTACAGGAGCTGATATCACCCTAAAGGTAAGTCCTACAGGAGCTGAAATCACTCTAAAGGTAAGTCCTACAGGAGCTGATATCACCCTAAAGGTAAGCCCTACAGGAGCTGATATCACCCTAATGGTAAGTCCTACAGGAGCTGATATCACCCTAAAGGTAAGTCCTACAGGAGCTGATATCACCCTAAAGGTAAGTCCTACAGGAGCTGATATCACCCTAAAGGTAAGTCCTACAGGAGCTGATATCACCCTAAAGGTAAGTCCTACAGGAGCTAATATCACCCTAAAGGTAAGTCCTACAGGAGCTGATATCACCCTAAAGGTAAGTCCTACAGGAGCAGATATCACCCTAAAGGTAAGCCCTACAGGAGCTGATATCACCCTAAAGGTAAGTCCTACAGGAGCTGATATCACGCTAAAGGTAAGTCCTACAGGAGCTGATATCACCATAAAGGTAAGCTCTACAGGAATTACTCATCAATGTTTGGGCCCCATGGATAGAAATCATGTTCATTATCTCATCCAATCAAATGGTCATAAACAAGGCAATGCTCCATCTTCATACATAAATGCACAAAATTAACCTTGACATACTATAATCAGCTGTAGCATTTCTGGCATGTGTAATCCAAATGGACTATCAAATCTGGGAATCATTGCTAAATACAAATTGTGCAAAGGTGTAAGGAAACTTTTTAAGGATCTGTCATTACTGAAATCACAGACTGTTTTTGAAACCAATTTGTCATTTTAAGATTACCAGGCAATATGAGTTGATATTTCAAATATATCAACAGGTATGACGCAATTCATTTAATTTCTCCTCTCATTTTTCACTGTTTCAAAGATGGATGGATATTGCGTGACGTATACAGATGATCAAGGTTAAATAGTATGATATGTTATTATATTACGATTTCTCTTAATTTTCTATGCTTAATGCCTTATCCCTTATGTGGGTTATTCTAAGGTTGTATATTTATATACCAAGGTTTTCCATGAACATGCATTCTCAGATAGTTGAATTATAAGATTTGTAAGAAATGTTTTCTAAACTGTTCAGAGATCAATACTTAACTCTTATTAAGATCACAGATAATATAAAGTAATATTGAGTTATGCTGTATCTTTGAATGCACTGATGGCCGGATTTCATATCATAAATTATTTCATTGACCATTTATTATTGCAAGTCTATTAATATTATTCTCATGTGACTCCAGTCTATAATTTTATATGATAACAAAATAAATCGTTTAACTCCTTAAATCAATCTAGACTTTGCCATACACAATTATTTTATTATCATTACTATACAGTGCTACCTATCCAAAGCAATGTTGTAGATGAAGGAAGAATGCTGCTCTAGAGAGGGATGTTCTAGAGAGAATGCTTTAGAGAGGGGTGCCCTAGAGAGGGATGTTCTAGAGAGGGGTGCTCTAGAGAGGGATGTTCTAGAGAGGGGTGCTCTAGAGATGGATGTTCTAGAGAGGGGTGCTATAGAGAGGGATGTTCTAGAGAGGGGTGCTCTAGAGAGGGGTTTTCTAGAGAGGGGTGTTCTAGAGAGAATGCTTTAGAGAGGGGTGCTCTAGAGAGGGATGTTCTAGAGAGAATGCTCTAGAGAGGGGTGCTCTAGACAGGGGTGTTCTAGAGAGGGATGCTCTAGAGAGGGGTGCTCAAGAGAGGGGTGCTCTAGAGAGGGATGCTCTAGAGAGGGGTGCTCTAGAGAGGGATGTTCTAGAGAGAATGCTTTAGACAGGGGTGCTCTAGACAGGGGTGTTCTAGAGAGAATGCTCTAGAGAGGGGTGCTCTAGACAGGGGTGTTCTAGAGAGAATGCTCTAAAGAGGGGTGCTCTAGACAGGGGTGTTCTAGAGAGGGGTGCTCTAGAGAGGGATGTTCTAGAGAGGGATGTTCTAGAGAGGGATGTTCTAGAGAGAATGCTTTAGACAGGGGTGCTCTAGGGAGGGATGCTCTAGAGAGGGGTTGTACTGTATCTGTAAAACATTTGAAGACCTATTCACTTAGTAAGTGCCCTGCAGCAAAAATATCCTACATGTACATGACAGGAAATGAAACATTCAGCAACTAATACCTTAATATACGTGGCATTTATTTTATCATCAACTTCAAATTTTTATAAAGAGACCACTTTTGGTCCTCCCTTGGAGATCTTTTAAAACAAGATTGACTATTCCTACAATCAATATGATGCACTCAACTGGCTACAGTACAAATGAAAAATAAACATGTACAAATACAAGCTTAATTTAAGCATGAGTTCGCATGTTTCAGTAAAATTCATGCACTCATTTAATTTACTGCAAGTTTCCAAATGGATCACTTTAATTAGGTATGTTCTTTCAATTAGTTACACAGATTGGTTTATTTTATGATGTGAAATGATTCCATAGAGAAAATACTAATATGTATGTGACATGCTACTCATATGGAGAAAATTAAAATTATTTGAAGTCGATAATATTAAAAACAAAAGGGCCACGATGGCCCTTTATCGCTCACCTGAGAACAAAGGCCAATAATTAATGACCAGGTAATATAGTTTCCATCTCGTAAAACTCATTTTTACGTAGATTTTGAGATCAAAACCAACAATGAAGATATAATACTGTTAAACAAGGGTCCATAACTCTTGAAATTGTGGTCCGATTCCACCCATAACTTATCATGTCCAAAACCATAAGGTCATACACATTCATTGTAAATATGATTAGGATCGGTGAATAAATGAAGGCGCTAGAGTGTAAACAAGCTAAAATATAGCATATTTGCTAAGTCAAGGGCCCATAACTCTTGAAGATGTGGTCCGATTCCGCCCATAATCGAACTTGTTCGAGATCTTTTGGTTATACTTATTTACTGAAAATATTATTAGGATCGGTGAATAAATGAAGGCGCTAGTGTGTAAACAAGCTAAAATATAGCATATTTTCAAAATCAAGGGCCCATAACTCTTGAAGTTTGGGTCCGATTCCGTCCATAATCGAACTTGTCCAAGATCTTTTGGTTATACACATTTACTGAAAATATCATTAGGATCGGTGAATAAATGTAGGTGCTAGAGTGTAAACAAGCTAAAATATAGCAAATTTTCAAAGTCAAGGGCCCATAACTCTTGAAGTTCTGGTCCGATTCCGCCCATAATCGAACTTGTCCAAGATCTTTTGGTCACACACATTTACTGAAAATATTATTGGGATTGGTGAATAAATGAAGGCGCTAGAGTGTAAACAAACTCAAATATAGTAAATTTTCTAAGTCAAGGGCACATAACTCTTGAAGTTCTGGTCCGATATTGCCCATAATTAAACTTAGCCGAGACATTGTGGCCATAAACATTGTGAGCAAGTTTGATTACGATTGGTTAGGGGCTGTGGATGCTAGAGTGTAACTAATTGTGGACTGACGCCAGATGCCGGACATTCATTGATCCTAAAAAAACATTAATTTCTACTTAGGTCAAAGTCAAATTGAGGTTGGGTGATAAGGGGTGGATTGGGAGTTGTTACTAGGCAACAATTCTATATTGTATTAAAGTGATAGATGAAACAGTGATGTCTAGTTAACCTTGTATGGAAAAATGAACAAGAGTATCACTATTTTCCCCTTTATCAGTAGATGTAGGGTTATATGCCCCCTTAACAGTAGATTGTGGGGCATATAATTAAAGTCAGAAATCAGCTTTATATCCCACCTGTCTGTTCCTCTCGTCAACAATACGAGATATTTGTATTTTTTTCCGCCCCATTTTTTTGGCTGGAGTGTCCGTCCCGGCGCCAATCGCCTGTTCTTGTACTTGAGCCACTATTGTAGATTTATCCGAACTTACAATCCTGCAAAACACAAAGGTAATATTCATTATAATAACTGTTTAATTGGTGTATGAACAGTGTATATTTGGTATATGAACAGTGTTTAATTGGTGTACAAACAGTTTATAATTGGCGTATAAACAGTGTATATTTAGTTTATGAACAGTGTTTAATTGGTGTACAAACAGTTTATAATTGGTGTATGAACAGTGTATATTTGGTATATGAACAGTGTTTAATTGGTGTACAAACAGTGTACATTTAGTTTATAAATAGTGTTTAATTGGTGTACAAACAGTGTATACCAAGTTTATGAACAGTGATTAATTGGTGTACAAACAGAGTACATTTAGTTTATGAACAGTGCTGGATTTGAATATAAGAAGAGTATGATGCACCTTCTGTTTGGACAATAGGTAAATGGTGATTTTCACAAACTTGTTCCATGAGCATAAATACAAGAGTACAATCTTATATCATAAATATCGGACATAGTCATTAGTTTTAAATTTTTCTTGTTATTATCTTCGTTTTATAATAACAAAATGGACATTATGTAGAATAAAACCATTCATCATTAGACCTAAAGGCAAAAAGGTTGACTGAAACAAAAATCAAAAAGGCTTTCTTGTGTTTAATCATAATTTTTGATCATGACATCTTTTCAAACTAAAGTGATTTGGGTTTTCTACTATTAAATAAGTGAATACATAAAACATGCATTAAAAAAGGTTAACTGGACATATATATTACATAGAATCTGAACTTTGATGGTTAAAAGATTTAGTAGCATTAGCTCACTTTCCAAGTAATTCATTAATCCATCAAAATGTATAAAAAATGTAAAAAAAAAAAATCTATATTACATTTCATTCAACATTTCTCATAGTTCAAATAACTTAAGAAAATGTTTATATTTTTTTTAAATGCAACAATTTGTGCAAGAAAAACTTATCACCAGTATTTTTTTTTACTTCTGAAAGAAAATTATTTGATAAAGTAGTTACATACATCTGGACTGCTTTTACTGTTCCACAAAAAGAAAATCTATAAGAAGACAGCACTTTTATAAATCCTGAAGCTAAATGGAGGTACAAGTATTCCACTTCTTGTCCAAATGAATGTACGAATCTCAATCAAAATAGTTACACGTAGACAGACAAAACAAGAGCAAATTTAGACAAAATCGTTACTTTCCCTTAAACCATGTGACATTAAAACCCTGAGAAATTAACAGACTGGATTTCTTCTATCAAGTGTGTAATAAAGCTTTATCAAAAGAACAGTCCATTAAAGTTCAAGATTGAAATGGAAAGTCCCAAAGATTTGATAACGAAAGATATGACGCCAGTTACCAATCACATTATTGTCACAGATTTAAATCTTCATTTTACAGCATATGATTTAGTATCAAACATAGAAAGTAACCTAATAGATCACATAATAAGTGAATGTTTTATAAACATTATGGTGAAAGACCTTTCCCCAGTAAAATTAACACTAGTTAATGCTAAATCAACAGAAATTACTCAATAAATAAAACCTAGCTATCTGACCAATTTAATAGTAGATTTACCCTTCATAGCATTACATTTGATGGCATGCATACTTATCACTGTCTTGCATTGAACGAAATGCCTACTTTTTGAGGCATGCCTTTATTTCATAGTCTAATATTTAATAGCATGCATACCTTTTACTGTCTCACATTTAATGGCACTTCTACCTTTACTGTCACACATTCAATGGCATGTTTACTTTATACTGTCTCACATTTAATGGCATGCATATCTTTTACTGTCTCACATGTAATGACATGACTTTTTTGTCTACTCTTACTGTCTCACATGTAATGGCATGTCTACCTTTTACTGTCTTACATTTAATGGCATGTCTACCTCTTACTGTCTCACATTTAATGGCATGTCTACCTCTTACTGTCTCACATGTAATGGCATGTCTACCTCTTACTGACTGACATGTAATGGCATGTCTACCTCTTACTGACTCACATGTAATGGCATGTCTACCTCTTACTGACTCACATGTAATGGCATGTCTACCTCTTACTGTGTTACATTTAATGGCATGTCTACCTTTCAGTCTCACATGTAATGACATGTCTACCTTCTACTATCTCACATGTAATGGCATGTCTACCTTTTAGTCTCACATATAATGGCATGTCTACCTTTTAGTCTCACATATAATGGCATGTCTACCTTCTACTGTCTCACATTTAATGGCATGACTACCTTTTACAGCCTCACATTTAATGGCATGTCTACCTTTTACAGCCTCACATTTAATGGCATGCCTACCTTTTACAGCCTCACATTAATGGCATGCCTACATTTGATGACTTGAATAGCTTTATACAGTGCCATATTTAGTTTAACCTCACATTAACTTAGTTAGAAATGGGTCCAGAGGACAAAAATGCTCCCACTGAGAGCTAAGTCAAATTGGGGCCACAAGTCCTGTGAACATGTTTGGATTTTAATGAAAATCAAATGTGACCTTCATTTTATTTTTCACACCTTAGTCTAAAATATAAACCATGAAATCCATGAAATAATTATCACTCGGAAACCTAAATTTTAATAGACGGACAACAAAATTTGAACAGATGGATGGACAGGGGTAACACTTTATACCCTTAGGAATGGTGGGGGGGGGGCATAAAATAGGATAATTGATTTATGAAATTGAAAAGTTACAAGTAGACACTAGAAATACACCCAGTGTATAAATAAACACACAACACAACAAGATTCAAGAGGGAAGTTCAGAGTCAAAGTTATTCAAGCATGTGGTTTCAGGTTACAAACACAATGCAAATGACTGATTGTTGTTATAAAAACTAAAATATTCAATAAAATAGTGATAATTCCAATCACTGTTCATCCTACACTATGATCATTAAATATGCAACATGAAAGTGAAAGCAGTAATAATCATCATTCAAAATGTGAGCACATGAAACTATTGCATAAATTATAATCATCAGATCCTTTATGAATTAGATCCTGTTATATAATAAGGTAGATTGTTATTGTGCGAGTCTCCAACTGTCAGTCAGATACAATGGATCTGTAACAGAGGGTTTCCCTTATGTTACCAGGCGTTCAAAGATAATGAAACATTAATTACTTCTGTTCCAATTTGAATCAGCTCTTTATAGAAGACGGCCCTATATTGCTCACATGACAATCACTGTTCACTCATTAAAATATTGTTTTGAACCGGTGACCTAGTTTCTGACCCCAGATGACCCATGTTGGAACTTGTCCTGTGAACTCTACAATGTTAACATGGTTTTTCATAAGATTTGGCCTGGCGACCTAGTTTTTTACCTAAGATGACCCATGTTCAATCTAGACCCACATATCATTGAGGCAAACATTCTGACAAGGTTTGGTGAAGATCCAATGAAAACTGTGACATTTACAGTGTTAACAAAGTTTTCTTAAGATTTGACCTGGTGACATAGTTATTGACCCCAGATGACCTATATTTGTACTATCATTAAAACAAACGATTTGACAAGGTTTGGTGAAGATCCAATCATAACTGTGAACTCTACAGTGTTAACATGGTTTTTCATAAGATTTGGCCTAGCGACCTAGTTTTTACCCAAGATGACACATGTTCAAACTCGTCCAAGATATTATGAAGACAAACATTCTGACAAGGTTTCATGATGATCCAATCAAAACAGTGACTTCTAGAGTGTTCAAAAGGTTTTCCAGCAATTTGCCCTAGTGACCTAGTTTTTGACCCCAAATGGCCCAATATCAAACTCGTTTGAGATTTTGACTTTTTTAATGTTCTGACCCAGTTTTGCTAAAATTGAGCTAAAATGTGGCCCCTAGAGTGTTCACAACATAAAGTTTGATGACGCACGATGCCAGACGAAGACTGATCCTAAAAGCTCACCCAGTCACTTTGTGACATGTGAGCTAAAAAGGATAATATTCCAAATAGGTTTTGTATGTGCCAAGGCAAAGAGCGATCTGCTTTGAGAGAACATTATTAACTTTTCTCTAAACACCCAAAACTGTTTTAAAAGGAATTACTTCATCATATAACTTAATGGATATTCTAATGGCAGATTTTTAATTCATCACAAATTAAAGGGATAATAATAAATAATAAATTATTCATTATAAATAGAATAGAATTCATTGTAATTATTGACAAATAATGAAATCAACAAATCATTAAGCGGATGCTCATTAAAAATTCATAACCATTAAGTTTTCATATTCCTTAACAAAACATGTACAGCTAGTTTCACTGGCTTTCCATGAATTATGACTTTTTGCATTATATCATAGCACATTTTAAATGTCAATCTGCCAAGAGAACTTCTTAATACCATAATTTTATATTGATACTAATTTTTCCATTAATTTTGTCATCTTCAATGGAGTTTCCCCAAAATCATTCCCTAAAATCAAATAACAATTATGAGACAAGAGGGCCAAGATGGCCCTTTATCGCTCACCTGAGAACAAAGTCACAATAATTAATGACCAGAAAATATAGTTTCCAACTCGTATAACCCATTTTTATGCAGATTTTGAGATCAAAAACAACAATGAAGGTATAATACTGTTAAACAAGCTAAAACGTAGCAAATTTTCTAATCCAAGGGCCCATAACTCTTGAAGTTCTGGTCCGATTCCACCCATAACTGAACTTGTCCAATACCGTAAGGTCATAAACATTCATTGTAAATATGATTAGGATCGATGATCAAATGAAGGCGCTAGAGTGTAAACAAGCTAAAATATAGCAAATTTTCTAAGTCAAGGGCCCAATACTCTTGAAGATGTGGTCTGATTCCGCCAATAATCAAACTTGTCCAAGATCTTTTGGTTATACTCATTTACTGAAAATATTATTAGGATTGGTGAATAAATGAAGGCGCTAGAGTGTAAACAAGCTAAATATAGCAAATTTTGTAATTCAAGGGCCCATAACTCTAGAAGTTATTGTCCGATTTGCCCATAATCGAACTTCGCAGAGAGATTGTGGCCATATACATTGTGAGCAAGTTTAATCAGGATTCGTTAAGAGCTGCGTAGGTTAGAGTGTAAACAAACTAATTGTGGACGGACGCCGGATGACGTACGCCGGATGCCGGACATTCAACGATCCTAAAAGCTAAAAAATCATGAGTGGGTTTTTGTCCGCCTTGTTAAAAATCAATAGGGGCGGGGGGGGGGGGGGGGGGGGTCCTACATTCGAAGGAAACACACAATACATAAAAAGGAATTATCAGTTAAACTGCTACACTCAGACCTTTTATCTAAGATCATCCACTCCTTAAATCCTTGATGGGAAGTTAGTGTTTGTACATAGATTGGAAGGAGTCAATGTAAAGATTAAAGATTATAATGAGGATCATGCAAGCAGTGATTTAACATTACCTCTTAGCTGTAAATCAGTAGTACCTGAACAATTTTATGAAAACTTTCACAGACAAACCTCATAGCAATTCTTACTTCTAAGACAATCCCAAAATACAAATAATAACATTAATTCAAACTTATATCAGTGCTACATCATAGCTAGATTCATTCTAGGTCAGTCATACAATGCTACATCATAGCCAGATCAATTCTAGGTCAGAGGTCAATTCTACAAGGCTACATCATAGCTAGACCAATTCTAGGCCAGTCATACAATGCTACACCATAGATAGATCAATTCTAGTATTTATAGTATCAGAAAGATCAAAGCAAACTTCAATGCACATTGCACTAGTTCTAAGACATGCTGGATATCTACTTAATAAACACATGTTCTTAAGTTTATGGATAAAGAAGACATCTTGTTGACTTACTGTTTCAATAATGAAGAGCTATAAGGTCAAACTTAATGAGATCAAAACAAAGTTAAACCAATCTTAATATACTTAAGATTGAATGATGCCAATAATGAATGAAATATTTACCTTATTTTGTGTATGTAGAATAGTTCAGTAGCATTACACAACATTGATTGTATGATTATATCAGAGATACATGTATACCAGAGATTAACCTACAGATTTGTATACAAATATTCAATATTCAGTTATATTCCTCTCATCATGTTAACTAGATCACTGTTAACTAGATCACTGTGTGTATCCTAGTATTAAACCATAGACCTTCATAACACATTGTATCCTATCAAGCTTTGGGATTTCATTTAACATCCCACGCATTCTTTATAAATCACATCATTACAAACTTATTACAGATTCAAAAACAACATTGTCTGTCTATATCAGATTACAATGAACATCATACACTGCAGTCTAACATGTACTTTGGTTTTCATAGAACATTAGAACTCAGGTTAAAAACACTAGCTTTCTGTCCAATTATCATGATGAAGTTTATATAACAACAACAGTGTCTGTCTCCTCAATAATAAGATATGCCAGTGTTGTGGTTCATTATGTTACATACACTGGTATAAGGAAAAGTAAAAGGTAAAACATACACATTAAAAAAATCATGATAATTTTGTGAGATTTTCCACCATATGACATTATGCAATGTTCATCTAATGCACATTCAATAGTTTTAATTTATTGCCATGAGAAATGTTCAAAGTAATTATTAACAAAAGTACATATTCAATACAAAATGAAGAAATAGATTGTCATGTGTTCTGTGAGAATAGTTTCACAAAATTCTATATTACTCAGCAAAGTGATGTAAACATAAATGTATGCAGACAGTGGCTATCAAATACCACAATACTTGGAAAACTGTTTTAATGCAAAAAAACGAATGTAAGATTAATTTCATCAAGGATCTTGCTTTTATGTAACCCTGGCTGTATAAACAGGATATCATATATGGGACATCAATCTGAATACATACAGACAGGTGCTCAGGTAAAAGTTTTACATATTTTTAATGTACGGCGACTTCAGTCGACGTACACTCTGGCATGCTTATTTTTAAGTGGCAATGCAAAATCGCACCTTCTTGCACCGAAGCAGATTACTGACAGTGCCCGAAATATTCGCAATGGTCATCACGTGATAAGTGGCAATGCAAAATCGCAACTTCTTGCACCGCAGCAGATTACTGACGGTGCCCGAAATATCCGCAATGGTCATCACGTGATATAAACAAAACAGAAATAGAGCGAGGTCACTTGTTACTCACACCAACTAGTGTTAGCTTGATGACGCAGTCGCTATTTATAGTCTAAGAATGGAGCGAGCTTGATAAACAACAACGGGAATGAATCTGCCCATCTGTCAATAAACGAACCGAATCCAATCCTACTATAGTAAACAAACATGGTGTTGAATTTAGTACACTATCAAGCATTGTGTTATATTACTGAGGATGAAGCAAAACTACTTTTTAAGTGGTGTTCATGTGTACATACAGACTGTGTATTATTCAAGTTGTTAATCGGACTCGCTAATAGTCTCAATGATCAAGTGACATTCACCGAATACTAGTAGCTGTTTCATATCGTTGTCGTCTCGTCAATGTCAATCACCTATAAATTACTAGAAACGTGTCAATATTTCAATAAAAGTGGTTTCAGTTGACTGAGAATTTGACTCTGCCTGGTGCGCTACAACGAGAACTAGTTCAGTATTTATATGGGCACTGTGACGACAGGGTTCGACATTAAGGCAGGTCTGAACGACAAGCAATAGCTTACTGATCCAGTCTAGTGCATCTTGCTATTTGGTAGCCCGAATGGTCGTGCTCTTGAAAATGCAGCTGAAACTCTTTATATCAAAGGACTTAGGAAAAATTGTTCGATCTAAATGAACTTCGATGTATAAATTATTAGAGAAATTCGCTGTGTTTATTACATTTTGGAGCGATCGTCGGTGTGTTGTAATAATCATTTAATCGTGTTATAAGATACGGAACACGGTATTTATACGTTTCGATGTATTTATTTTAGCAACATGTCGCAAATAAACAAAACATTATAAACATATTCACACAGACTAATTTTATAATCGCGAGCGTGGACACCGACTTGTTTACGCAATTGTCATTAATTAAATATCGATTTCGGAGCTCAATACAAAAAATGTCCAATCAGGTGAGAAATGATGACTTAATTGGTTCGACATAGACGGTCACTTTATGGTTCTATATACAGTTGAAAATCTATGTTTGGGACCGTTATACCAGGTTTTTACTACAACGTACCCTCAGACAATGGAGTATATTATTTTTGGAGACTTTATTTAAATATTTTAAATGCATTCCAGCAGATATTGCAACGTCTGATACATCGAGGTGATAGTTTCCCCTGATTTTAATTTTAGGGTGGAAACAGGGACTACATATAGAGTACCTCGTGAACTGTAGAACCATATGACCAGATTCATGAGATTCATCAAACATCAACGGCTTGTATTTTTGATGGAGTAGATGATCACTTTAGTTTCGGGATCAGTTAAGTCAAAATAACAAATTCGTTTGATCTGAAACTTCAAAAATGTTACATAGGCCACATTCTAGTATTGAATTGCCGGATGCAATTTTGCGCTGTACAAACATTTAACTTGTAATAAGACTTGAACAATAATGTCACTTAATCTATGGTTGATGTATGAAGTGACTAATTGATTTAACTAGTGTGAAACTACAGGCTGGACATGAAATATTACGGTTAGAGAACTAATACTATCAAAGTTAGTGTGTCGAGTTTGACAAAAAGCCTGGAGATAATTATTTGACAAAAAGCCTGGAGATAATTATTTGACAAAAAGCCTGGAGATAATTATTTGACAAAAAGCCGGGAGATAATTATTTAACAAAAAGCCTGGAGATAATTATTTGACAAAAAGCCTGGAGATAATTATTTAACAAAAAGCCTGGAGATAATTATTTGACAAAAAGCCTGGAGATAATTATTTAACAAAAAGCCTGAAGATAATTATTTGACAAAAAGCCTGGAGATAATTATTTAACAAAAAGCCTGGAGATAATTATTTGACAAAAAGCCTGGAGATAAATATTTAACAAAAAGCCTGGAGATAATTATTTGACACAAAGCCTGGAGATAATTATTTGACAAAAAGCCGGGAGATAAATATTTAACAAAAAGCCGGGAGATAATTATTTGACACAAAGCCTGGAGATAATTATTTGACAAAAAGCCTGGAGATAATTATTTGACACAAAGCCTGGAGATATAATTAAGCAGTATAACATCATTGAATTTTGAACGATATGTCAAACAAATAAGTAATATTAAGATAAGAAAATAAAGTTTCATGTGTGTAAAGGTTAGTTAAATAGATGACAGGTCTTTTAACAGGTATCCTGTAATATAACATTAAAATACAGAACAAACTCTCCAGAGCAGCCCTCTCTTGAGCAACAACCTACTTTCAAGAAGTTCAGTAACATTAATACAAGGAAATCCAAACATACAAGAACCAAGTTTTAACATGTTTGACATTTATGTATTTATGACAAAAAGAGAGCCACATCCTACAGTTATTAGAATGATCAAACAATCTATTGTCATGGTTAACTTAACTTGCGTCAAGTAAAAGCGATCATCAATACTACAATAATTAGACAGCGTAATTTATTGTGAGTCTTTTTTAGTATTCAAATATAGAACAAAAATAAGTTATAATCATTCATTATTGAATATTTTTCTCTGCACACAAGAGAACCAATTTAAAACAAGAATTATACAATGTTCTGGTACATTACTATTAGTCACACTACAGTCACATAGTTACAAAAACTTGTCATGCATGGCATTTAAACTGCCTGTAAAATCGTTTTTTCTATCAGTTCTATCAAGAGTTAAAAACTAGATCACAATGAAGACACCCATGAAACTTCTTCATACATAAAATAAAACTTCAAATAACTAAAATAACAAGCTCACAGTCAGTTTGCATGCAATACAAGTCCCCTGCCAGCACATATCATTGGAATGTTAGCTGATGTTTATACAGCACCATCTGTCTAGATTTTTTAATGATGATTATTAAGTTATTATCCGGAAACCAAATTTCATTGACCTAGATATTTGACCTATTGACCCAAACGTAATCCTACTCTAGGTTATCCCCTAAGCTATCCATATACCAACTTTCATTGAAATCCATCAATTCTAACTGAAGTTATCATCCAGAAACCACTTCGGACAGACAGACGGACGGACGTATTAACGATAGGATACTTAAGTGGCTATCCCATGTTAAAATTTGTTAAAATTTAGCCACATAAACCCTATTTTAGCCACATAAATCCACTTATGGACATTTTTTTAAGGGACTCCGGTTGAACAGAGTCCTAACCCTAGAGTCACCCAAACCCAGTTTGTTTGTACTGATGGACGGATGGACTGAGTGACAACGACAAACACTATAGTCCCCTCTGGTACGGCAGGGGACTAACAAGCCTGGTCTTGCATCAAGCTTATGTTGAACTGTCAAGTTTACAATGGTCCAGCTTAAAATATTGGTGATGCATATTGAATGAAAATGTTACCTATACTGAGCATAAAATGTTGGATGGAGGGAATTTTAACACAGAGACAACAAGACACAATAGTTTCTGCAAGTATCCCACAAGGTGAACATTAATACATATTTCAAAGAAAATTATTCTACATTTTTTATATTTAATTCACTTTTAAAAAGTAAAACAAGGGGGCCAAGATGGCCCTATATCACTCACATGACAGTCATTGTTTACTCATTAAAACATTGTTTTGAACCTGTGACCTAGTTTTTGACCCCAGATTACCCATGTTAGAGCTTGTCCTACATATAAATAGGACAAACTTTCCGACAAGAATTGGTGAAGATCCAATCAAAACCATGAGAACTACAGCATAGACAAGGTTTTCTTAAGATTTGACCTTGTGACCTAGTTTTTGACCCCAGATGACCCATGTTTGAAGTTGTCTTACATATCATTCAGACAAACATTCTGACAAGTTTTGGTAATGATCCAATCAAAACTGTGACATCTACAGTGTTAACAAAGTTTTCCTATGATTTGACCTATTGACCTAATTATTCAGCCAAGATGACCCATATTTGTACTTGACCTTTATATCATTAAAACAAACAATTTGACAAAGTTTGGTGAAGATCCAATGATAACTGTGAAATCTACAGTGTTAACATGTTTTTTTTATAAGATTTGACCTAGTGAGCTAGTTTGATGACCTATCAGATGACCCATTATCAAACTCAACCTACATAATCATTGAAATAAACATTCTGACAAAGTTTCATGAAGATCCAATCAAAACAATGATTTCTAGAGTGTTCACAAGGTTTTCCCTTATTTGGCCCTGGTGACCTAGTTTTTTTACCCCAAATGGCCCAATATCGAACTCGTCCGAAATTTTGTTGATATTAACGTTCTGAATAAAACATATATAATACAGTCAACATGTGTAATACAGTTCACCAATTTATAGATTTAAAAACTAAACCATAATTATACACTAAAATAAACCCACTGTATAAAGTGCATTGCAAGTAATTTGAAACAAATATTACATTTGATCGGTCTTCTATAAACCAATATCAAAGATTACCGACTGATAAATAAGTCATAAAACGCGGTGAATAGCGACATTGCGTTGATTCGCGTTTTTTTCAAGATCGATGCCGCGATGAAAATCGCCGCTACGGGTGATAAATTGCTGATTACGAACGCGGGGGAAACGCAAAAATCGGACAAATCACCCGAAACCGTACTGTAACGTAATAAGCGATTTTAACTAAGCCAAATACTTCAGTACCAGGATTTACTGCTTCACAAAAAACATGGTTTGGTATCAGTCTATTAGATACTATCCTCCGGTACTCTATTCTGACGCAAACCGATTACGACGCCATTTTTGTTTTGATCTCGTTTTCAATTTTGTACTAACTTGTGACGTCACCCCGCGGAAATTTACAAATTAACATAGCAGCGCTTTCTGCTGAGCAAAAATGTGGGGATTTAGCCATTTTTTATACTTTTTTAACAGATTTTATAATTAAACACTGAAGACTATGTATATTTCTTATTACTTAATTGACAAAATGATGAAGCAAAATATTTTTCTTGAAACAATGAACAAATAAAGCGATCTGCTGGCGCATCCTCACTCGCTATTTTTATAGTCACGTGATGGTCATATGACCTGTAATGTGATCTACAATTGAAATGTTCACTGTCTAGAGATGTGTACTCATTAGGTAACAAGGATCGCTCAAATTGCAGTTAACAAAAAATAGTGAGTGTAAGGAGACTGATGCCACCACAAGAACAGCAGCTTTACATTTATGTATTGTTTTCTGCAAAAAATACCATAATTATGTTTGTTCTTAAAACAATATTTGCTACACAATATTTTTTTATAAATTGTATCGTACTGTTGCTAAAATGAGTACTTATTATTCACAGTGAAAATTTAAGAGTTATTTATGTTTATCAAATGCGTCATTTCATTGTACTCGCGTTCAGCCATTGTTGATAGTCGTCACTTAAGAAACTATGGGTTCTGTGGTAAGAAAATGTATTTTATCTAGATGTAAACATGATTTAAAATGATAAATAAATAATCAAACTTTGCAATGCAAAGGTAATTTATTTCTTTATTTCTTCCTTAGTTATCATGAATAATAATTGACTCTTAGGTGCATCAGAACTGTGTACGCGAGGATAGTTTAGTTTATCAAAAGTTAATATTTTCATAAAAACAATTTACAAAAGATTCACCAAATGATATTTTATAATACATCATGATTTTCATCTTTAATTTTTTTTTTTAAAGAAATTTTCAGCGCAACAAAATTAAAATTGCCAGCCCTCAAAAAGGAAAATGTTTACCTCGGCACCGTCTCTGTCAAAATTATTTCCTCAGGCTGACAATATTTAAAAACGCCCTCTCAAAAATATTATATTTATTAATATACCTTAGGCATGTATATGTCGATTTGTGAATAAACTGAACTGAATATATAATTATACTGACTATTATCACAGTAATACAACACTATATTCAACTAATAGTGTAATTCATTTAAACAAGAGTAGCATAAGGAGCAATTTATGTCATTTTTTGTGGTTTTGTAAATAAATTAAAATACTGCCATAATTGATCATGGTAAAACAGAGATGACACTTCACCAGGTATTCACTTGTTTCAAATTGTCACTTTTGTGTTCAGAGTAGAATTTAATCAATACCTGACTACTTTTAAGTGATAATTTCACATAGCTAAATACTTATTCAATACAAAATTCAGCAAGTTATTATGCTTTAGTTAAACTGGAGTACAAGGCAGTGATTTTCCCCTACATTTACTGCTTTATACAGGCAGTTTCCCCTAGCATATCCTAAATTGGCCAGAATTTTCCCCTGACAAGAAGTGTTTCCCAACTGACCATGTAAAAAGAAGAAAAATATAACAGTTTTCGCATCACTGTCGCCAATTATGGTGTAGTAATATTTATATTTATTACTTAAACATCTAAATAATCACATACTCAGTAGAAAATAAATGTTATTATAGAATTTGTTGCACTAAATTTCCCTTTTGGCAGGCATGGGTTACTTTAATAGTAAGAAAATTTGGGAAAAGAAAGAAGATTTACTATCTGAGCGTAGACTGACATGACAAATATCCTACCTTGATTCATCATTAATACTAATCCTCATTATTAAGTTGACATTTACACTATCATTATAAACTATCAGTTAACTAATTCTGTCTGTTTTTTCTTCTTTTATCAAAGTATTAGCACCATTCAATTCCACACACAGTAACTGTTGTATTATACTTATATCGTATAATATGTAATATTCAAGTTTTCTAACAAGTTAAACAATCCTATAAATCACACACAAGTCTTCCAAGTTTTGAAGTAGGCCACAGTAAACTTAAAAATTTATTTCTTTATATTCAGAAAGTTATTTATAATCCAGTTTAAGCAGTGTATCATTGTAAATAAAAATAAAAATGTCAGAACAGAGGAATAGACAAACAAACTATAACTCCCAGCTATACGGTATAATAAACAGTTTACAGCATGTTCCTAAAACCAGGTCACAATACAAGCTATCAAAAGTAAGGCTTTATCTTACAATTTATACAAACAGAGTATGCTACATTACAAGTCATAGAACCTACCTGACACCCAAAATCACAAAATCTGGTCAATATATCCAAGAATAAACTAGAACTTGAGAGAATATATATTATTTACACACAGACCTACGTATTTTACATAATATTTACTGAACACATCCAACTATTTTACAATTTGAACATTACGCATGGTTGATTTAACACCGATACACGAATATGTAATGTCATATCCTCATTATTATGTTACATACATCTGTTAGGCTTAAATACTATAGCACATTCATTCCTATAAATTACAAATACATTAGGCTGTTAACTTGATACATATAATTTGTGATAATTGCTTCCAAAGAAACTAATTAAGAAATGAATTAATGACACAATTATATCCCACATAGTTCATGCAAAAGAAAACAAGATATGTCAGAGAAAAATTTATGAAAAAACATTCTGCTCTTAGAAAGTTATTTTCTACAGATACAAACTAACATTTACAATAGTTTTGTTTAATATATCAATTGGAAATGTTCATCTTTAACCCTTAATTACAGTAATCTCCCTCTCAAAATGAAGTTAATTACATCAAGAACTTTTCAAGCCATTCACAGAAACAGTCATGAACTGGTGACAACCATTCTGGACGCTGCCCACCATCATTGATTGGTGTTCCTATGATATGACTCTCATCTTCTACCTGTGTATAAAACTAAGGGAAAAAATCTTTCATATCATTTTAAATCCTTATGATTCCAGATTTCATAGAGTCTACACATCTATGTGAGTTTAAAAATCAACAACACATGTTTTCTGATCATGTTGCTAATTACAATAACCTAGAAGTGTTGATTTGTTTTTGCATTGACATGTTGAGCAAATGAAACGGTGCTATAATGCTACAAGTAAACAAAATGGCACATTTTTTACCTTTATTATTTCCACCCGTTTTGGTCATTTTCTTGAATAAATATGGAGATACTCTGTTTTTAATAACTTCAGAGTAAATTAAACTACAAACACAATACCAAAGCATAATTAAAATAAATTACCTACCAAAAGTTCTTTATAACTTCATAAATGGTCAAATATGTAAGAGGGGCCTTGAAAAAGTCCAATTATTTCACCTGAAACAGATAAAAAAGTAATCAGTATAACAAAAGCTAGACCTCAAAAGTGCATACAAAAAGGTAACATAACACATCTTGTAATAAACCTGTTTGTTTTATTTGAGTTTTACGCTCTTTTCAACAGTCAGAGTCATAAGAGGCAGACAGTTCATCTAACAGAAGAACCAGCACTAGACTCCCTTCCTCTGTAAGCAACTCCCTACTTTCTCACATAAAGAGACATGGTCGGTAGCTAGGTTCGGACCCATGACCCTGTAACCGAGGCAGGTTGGAAATAAACATATCCAATTAAAACATTCAGATACATAAATCATCAGCTTAATTATAAAAATTACCTAATCATAAAAGTCATGATACTAAATCAGCATATATACATAACTCAGTCAGAGTCACTGTGCACTGTTTATTATCAGCATATATACATCACTCAGTCAGAGTCACTGTGCACTGTTTATTATCAGCATATATACATCACTCAGTCAGAGTCACTGTGCACTGTTTATTATCAGCATATATACATCACTCAGTCAGAGTCACTGTGCACTGTTTATTATCAGCATATATACATCACTCAGTCAGAGTCACTGTGCACTGTTTATTATCAGCATATATACATCACTCAGTCAGAGTCACTGTGCACTGTTTATTATCAGCATATATACATCACTCAGTCAGAGTCACTGTGCACTGTTTATTATCAGCATATATACATCACTCAGTCAGAGTCACTGTGCACTGTTTATTATCAGCATATATACATAACTCAGTCAGAGTCACTGTGCACTGTTTATTATCAGCATATATACATCACTCAGTCAGAGTCACTGTGCACTGTTTATTATCAGCATATATGCATCACTCAGTCAGAGTCACTGTGCACTGTTTATTATCAGCATATATACATCACTCAGTCAGAGTCACTGTGCACTGTTTATTATCAGCATATATGCATCACTCAGTCAGAGTCACTGTGCACTGTTTATTATCAGCATATATACATCACTCAGTCAGAGTCACTGTGCACTGTTTATAATCAGCATATATGCATCACTCAGTCAGAGTCACTGTGCACTGTTTATTATCAGCATATATACATCACTCAGTCAGAGTCACTGTGCACTGTTTATTATCAGCATATATACATCACTCAGTCAGAGTCACTGTGCACTGTTTATTATCAGCATATATACATCACTCAGTCAGAGTCACTGTGCACTGTTTATTATCAGCATATATACATCACTCAGTCAGAGTCACTGTGCACTGTTTATTATCAGCATATATACATAACTCAGTCAGAGTCACTGTGCACTGTTTATTATCAGCATATATGCATCACTCAGTCAGAGTCACTGTGCACTGTTTATTATCAGCATATATACATCACTCAGTCAGAGTCACTGTGCACTGTTTATTATCAGCATATATGCATCACTCAGTCAGAGTCACTGTGCACTGTTTATTATCAGCATATATGCATCACTCAGTCAGAGTCACTGTGCACTGTTTATTATCCGCATATATACATCACTCAGTCAGAGTCACTGTGCACTGTTTATTATCAGCATATATGCATCACTCAGTCAGAGTCACTGTGCACTGTTTATTATCAGCATATATACATCACTCAGTCAGAGTCACTGTGCACTGTTTATTATCAGCATATATACATCACTCAGTCAGAGTCACTGTGCACTGTTTATTATCAGCATATATACATCACTCAGTCAGAGTCACTGTGCACTGTTTATTATCAGCATATATACATCACTCAGTCAGAGTCACTGTGCACTGTTTATTATCAGCATATATGCATCACTCAGTCAGAGTCACTGTGCACTGTTTATTATCCGCATATATACATCACTCAGTCAGAGTCACTGTGCACTGTTTATTATCAGCATATATACATCACTCAGTCAGAGTCACTGTGCACTGTTTATAATCAAATTTATATACAGTCACCCTGTGAACAAAGGCCAATTCATTGGGAAAGACATAATGAGACCTTTATTTACAGGTTGCATTAAATTATTCCGAGGTCATTTTGTTCTAAGTAATCAAAAATAGTTTTTAAAAGAATGTCCTTTATTCACAGGGTGGCCTTTATACAGAGGTGGCTGCTAACACAAGTTTTGCTGTATATCAATTTGAACAGCCAATTAAGGTTTCAGTCAACTTTTGGGAAACAGGGATATTATGTAATGGCCAACGTGCATGAATTTTGGTAAGGACCAAAGTACTTCATTTTTCTACATCTGCCATACAATCGTAAACTAAAACTAGCTAGATCCCACTCCATGTTACAGTGCAAGTTGAGTAAGTTCAGTTTCCATGAGTACTTTCAGTACTTTGATTAAGCTAAGAAACGGAAGCATGTAAACAAGTTCATACTGCTAGGCAAAACAAAAGTAACAGAACCAAGAGGCCTGAAAGTTTGAAAGATAATCTGTAATACTTAATTTGAAAATAACAACTATGACCCAATTTTCTGTTCCTTACTGAGGAATGCCACCACTGTGAGTAACTGAAAAATTGTTGAAAAGGGTGTTCAACTCCAAATAGATTAAAGTATAAATACTGAGGATTGTCGAAATTTCACTAATATTTGATACATTGAACAGGTCTTTTCTGGCATGTAATTGCACATTCATAATCCTTTGACTCCGACTCCATCTTTGTTGTGTTCAACACAATTCTTAAACTAGAACATCTTTTTTTTTTAGTAGTGATACTTGCCCCACAACATTTTAGAAATAATATCATGTATTTAGAAGTTTTTTTCTGACGCATTTTTCCAGTAATTTGTGAGAAACTTTCTTTCTTGGTAGCAACTACAGTTGAACTGCGATAGTCCGAAATGCGATAGTTAGAAAAATGCGATAGTTTGATATTGTTCGTCAGTCCCGGCAAATTTCCTTATATTTCCAATACAGATTTGATGCGATAGCACAAAATGCGACAGTACAAAAACTGTTTAAGTTGGAAATAAAAGTCCCCAGATACATTTTTACACTACAATGCTATGCGAAAGTTCGAAGTGAAGGTGTGCTGTTTTTGTTAAAAAGAAGACATTTGGCCATAAAACTGTGAAAATCTTAATTATAATTAGCGTATGAAATAATAAACGTTCAAAATTTTGACTTCAAAAGTTACGTGTATTTTGTAATTGTTTACTGTACCGTAATCATTCATGTAAAGGTCACACATGCATATCAGACGCAGGTCAAACATTTGTGACAGTCCAGGGAAAATATTTTCATGTGTAAGACACATCTATAAACATTTTACCAAAGATATATGAACAAAGAAATGACGAGAAAATGAAAAATATCGGCGCCATTTTGTTTGTTTTGTGCTAAGTAATCTAGGAAAAGTACAGAACCGTATTGTTTTTTAGATACTTTACAAAAGATTAATTTCCCTTGTCTTAGAATTTAGTTATCATTTGCAAAACTTGTCTCCGGTAAACAATTAAATTCAGCCTGTTCCGATTTTGACCGTTTTCAGCTGCAGAAAATTTGGTTTGAGTGAAAACGTGTAGAAATCATGCTTCAACTGGGGGGGTCATCTCAATATTCCCGACTTTTTTCTCATAAACAAAAAGATAGTACGAAAAGTGCGATAATGTCGAACTAAGACTGCCACTGTACACTATATGGCTAAGTTCAAGGGCACATAACTCTGGAATGAGTGAATCGCTGGGAAAGAAAATTGTGTCTTGCACATCTACATTTAATATTGATAATATATTATTCCAGTTTCAATTCAAAGCCTTGAAAAATGTCGAAGTAGTTTGCTCCACACTTTAAGACTGCCATCGTACACTATATGGCTAAGTTAAAGGCACATAACTCTGGAATGAGTGAATCGCTGGGAAAGAAAATTGTGTCTTGCACATCTACATTTAACATTGATAATATATTATTCCAGTTTCAATTCAAAGCCTTGAAAAATGTCGAAGTAGTTTGCTCCACAATTGAAGACTGCCATTGTACACTATATGGCTAAGTTAAAGGGCACATAACTCTGGAATGAGTGAATCGCTGGAAATGAAAATTGTGTCTTGCACATCTACACTTCATGGTGATAACATATTTCAAGTTTCATTGCAATTGCTAGAAGAATGTGAAAGCAGTTTGCTCCACATATTTTATGCGGACGGCCCGACCGACCAACAACCGACCAACCGACAGAGTATACTCCAATATACCCCCTCTCAAACTTCGTTTGCGGGGTATAATTATGATTATAAGAAATCTATTTCATTTCAATGGGACATTGGCTAATAAGTAGGGCTGGGAATTTTATTCGAATATTCGAATATTCGGAACTTCGACGAATATTCGAACATGAAAAACGAATTCGAATATTCGAAAAAAATAATATGAAATTTCAACGTCTCGAGCCAGTTAAAGTAGCAAAAAATGTTTAAAAATCGGTCGTTAAAAGGTGAATAAATTCCATAAAAGTCAGTCCAAAATTGGTCAGTACGCACAAAATGTCACAAACCAACTGTTTGTTGTTCGCACCATTCTCAATACCCCCATAAACACGTCAAGATAACCAATAGCCCGGAGCGATCATTGTTAATCCGTTCAACTGATAATTAGTCCAAACACGTGGTAGACAATAAAACTTAATGCACTGGTCTTTTGCGTTAAATGATGTGCTTGTACCATATCAATTAAAAATATGAATCACTGTTAATGACATGTTACGAGTTAAGGACTTCAAAGTCAGTCCGTACGCAGATTACACGCTACCATTTTTTTTCATTTAAGTATCATTTCGGTTAAATCAAAGGCGGCAAGTTGTTTTAAAAGTCGGTATCAAAGATATTAAGAACGCCGACGTTCTTTGGCCCAATTTTGGAGCCCTTTTGTTTCAGTAAATAATCGTGCAAGTTGTAACATTGTGCCCAATACGCGTCATCATCAAATTGACAGGTATTTGTATAACGACATGTTCTGCTCGTTTTAACTCAATGGAAATTAAAAACTTAACTTGGAAACAATTAATTCTTGTAAATGTAGATGTTTTAAAAAGAAATGTTTTGACTCATAATTTCTGTTGATATAAACATGTTACTCGCAACTTGTTATAGTTACCTCCCTTCATTACTTGTACGTATAAACAACCAACGAAACACAAACACTTGTACGTTTTTTCTATCAAGTGTAATGTCGACAGAAATATTCATAACATCTAGAATCAATAAAAAAGATACACAATACCCCTGTAATTAGTTTTCAATAAAAAAATAAGTTCATAGTTAAGCTCTCTACTGAAACTTGCATAATATTCGGACGTAATCGATTTCGGACACAATGTATAAGGAACAGACACGTTTATCAGATTAGAACAAACTAGCCATGAAAACGAATATTTGAATATATTCCAATATAAACAAGAGGGCCAAGATGGCCCTATATCGCTCACATGACAATCACTGTTCACTCATTAAAACATTGTTTTGAACCGGTGACCTAGTTTTTGACCCCAGACGACCTATGTTCGAATTTGTCTTTCATATCATTAAGACAAACAGTCTGACTAGGTTTGGTGAAGATACGATCAAAATTTGACATCTACAGTGTTAATAAGGTTTTCCTAAGATTTGACCTTGTGACCTGGTTTTTGACCTTAGGTGACCCATATTTGAACTTGTCCTTAATATCATTAAGACAAACAATCTGACAAGGTTTGGCCAAGATCCAATCAAAACCATGACATTTAGAGCTTTTACAAGATTTTTACCTAAGATTTGACCTTGTGACCCAGTTTTTGAACCCGGCTGACCCATGTTCATCCTTGACCCACATATCATTGAGGCAAACATTTTGACAAGGTTTGGTGAAGATCCAATTGTGACATCTACAGTGTTAACAAAGTTTTCCTAAGATTTGACCTGGTGACCTAGTTATTGACCCCAGATGACCCATATTTATACTTGACCGTTATATCATTAAAACAAACGATTTGACAAAGTTTGGTGAAGATCCAATAATAACTGTGAAATCTACAGTGTTAACATGGTTTTTCATAAGATTTGACCTAGCGACCTAGTTTTTGACCCAAGATGACCCATGTTCGAACTCGTCCAAGATATTATGAAGACAAACATTCTGACAAGGTTTCATGATCATCCAATCAAAACAGTGACTTCTAGAGTGTTCACAAGGTTTTCCAGCAATTTGCCCCAGTGACCTAATTTTACTACAGAAATTACCCATTTTCAAACTTGACCTACATATTATTAAAATAAACATTCTGACAAAGTTTCATGAAGATAAATTCAAAACAGTGATTTCTAAAGTGTTCACAAGGTTTTCCCTTATTTGGCCCTGGTGACCTAGTTTTTGACCCCAAATGGCCCAATATCGAACTCGTCCGAGATTTTGTTGATATTAACGTTCTGACCCAGTTTTGCTAAAATTGAGCCAAAAATGTGGCCCCTAGTGTGGTCACAACAAAAAGTTTGACGACGCACGACGCACAACGCACGACGCCGGACGGAGAGTGATCCTAATAGCTCACTTTGTCACTTTGTGACATGTGAGCTAAAAAGATGATAATAGTTAATACACAGGGATTTTTTGGGCTAATTTTTTTAGCCGATAATGGGTCATATTCCCAATAAAAAATAGTATCCTTCTTTCCCAATTCACAGACAAAAATTCCCAATTGAAACTTCCAAAATAAAATCTCTGAAAATGAGAGATCTTTCACTGTAAAACACGTAATAAACGAAAGTTCCCATTATGGTCAGTGATAGTGTCAATTTGTGTGTGTGTATTTAAAGTTTCAAAATTGGAATAACACATATTTTCCCATTTTCTAACAAAACACTGAAGAAATTACCAATACCAGGGGTATGGGTCATGTTCCCAAAATATTGGGAAAAAACCTGACACAAGATGGGAGACTTAATCCTTGGAACTTGCTTGAAAGATTCTTCAAATTTGCTACCCCACCCACTAACTTTTGCAAGTTAATTCATAGTCATGACATATCAGCCAATTCATGTTTATAATCAAATTATGAGCACAAAATATTTCAATGACAAGGTCATAGGGATCAAATTCCTTCACAATATTTCTTACCTCGATTAATGGGGTTGAAATAGTTCGGGCTGAATCAGTGTCGAAATGTAATGCTACCTATGTTTAAAAAGTTGCTGATAATTATTCATTTGATAGGACCCATTAACCAACAAATTGTCAACTATTTAAAAGTTCATAAGCTTCGATTAACTTCAAGTTTTGAGCTAACTCGAATTTTCGTTCTGCAATTGCAAATACTCTTGTTTAATAGACGCTTGTTAACCAAGCGTTAGTGAATAGGAAAAACGCCCAAGTGATCCAGATGCTGGGATGTGCTAAAAGCCACCCCAATCCGTACCCCCCCCCCCCCAAAAAAACCTCCTGGGATTTTACATCGATCTCAAAAGTGCCCCTGGCGGCTTTAAATTCGGATTTCCCGAATATTACAACCCCTGATAATAGTAACAGTTTTTCACACTTATCTACCATTTGTAAAACATATCTTCCACAACAATCCCAAACTATTATCAATCTATTGTTATCATACTTTATTAGATATAAAACACTGCATCACAACTTTAATGTCAAACAGATCACATGTGACACACAAATATCAAAGCAAGGTAAGCCTGTCTTTGATCACACTTTAATCCTGCCTGACGATGTCGCGAATTCATAAATACGCGAATAAAGAAAACAGCTGCTTTTTAACCAAAAAAAACGCGAAATTTTGAACTCACTAAATTAAAGCGTTCTACAGTAAATCTTTACAAAAGTTGTTGTTGTTGTTGTTGATATTCTTATTATGCTATCTAGTACTGTTCCAAATGAATAATAAACATTGTCATCAAATATACCCAAGTGCTATAAGATATAGAAATGTCATAATTCATGTTATTTCTTGCTTTTGTGAGAACACTTTACCAGTATTTTTCATATTATCAAAGTAAAGTATACATGTAGTTCAAACAAGAGGGCCAAATGGCCCTTGATTGCTCACCTGAGAACAAAGGCATTATAATTAATGACCAGGTAATATAGTTTCCATCTCATATAACCCATTTTTAAGAATATTGTGATCAAAACAATGAAGGTATAATACTGTTAATTTTAACAAGCTAAAATGTAGCAAATTTTCTAATCCAAGGGCCTGTAACTCTTGAAGTTGTGGTCCGATTCCACCCATAACAAAACTTGTCCAAGATCTTTTGACATTCACTGTAAATATTATTGGTGAATAAATGAAGGCGCTAGAGTGTAAACAAGCTAAATATAGCAAATTTTCTAAGTCAAGGGCCCATAACTCTAGAAGTTATTGTCCGATTTTGCCCATGATAAAACTTAGCCAAGACATTGTGGCCATATACATTGTGAGCAAGTTTGATCACGATTCATTAAGAGCTGTGGATGCAAGAGTGTAAACAAACTAATTGTGGACGGATGATGGACGCCGGACATTCATCGATCCTAAAAAGTTATTATACATTGTATTTACACATTTATGTTTTTTTCTGCTAATAATAGTAATATAATTGACCAATGATACCTGAATGTACTAATATTACTAAGATATGCAAACAAAGCTAACTAGAGCTGTTACAGAGGTGACTAATACCCCCGCCGCCGCATTGACACTAAGAATGTGATAGTACACTATACGGCTAAGTTCAAGGGGACATAACTCTGCAATGAGTGGATCACTGGGCATGAAAATTGTGTTTTAAGTCAGAATCATATGAGGCGGACAGTTCACCTAACCATCATTCCTGGGAAGAACCAGCACTAGACTCCTATCCTCCGAAAGCAACTGCAAACTTTCTCACATGAAGAGACATGGTCGGTAGCTGGGCTTGAACCCATGACCCTCTATCAGTGAGAGGTTATAGTGATTTGAAGTCAGCGACCGTAACCACTCGATCACGGAGGCGGGTCCACTCAGCCAGGTCTTCATTGATTTGTCATAGATCTACATTTAAAAAAAAATTATCTTAACATCCCCCATTCTACCAAATAAAATACAGAATCAATTTAGTATTCTGATTTCAATGTAACAAAGAAACAAAATACAGTGCAACCTCTCCCTTTGGGAGTAGCAAAATTATATTGTTGTTGAGAGGTCGTTGCTCTATAATTATATGGATGGAGGTTCAATTAATAGTTAAATCACGCAGTGGGAAAATTCATGCTGTTGTTGTAGTAAGGTTGTTGCCCAAGAGAAGGCCACTCTGGAGAGGTTGTACTGTAAATGCCCAGATTAAGATGAGAAGAATTTACCAAGTACTGTATTATAAACTTAGTGCAGATGTTATGCTGATCATCAGTGCTCATATAACACATCTTGTATTGATTAGTGAAGAAACCTCAGTTAACTATCATTCATTGGTTATTTCATTGTTCATTAGTATGACAAAAGTAATTCAGAAAGTTTAGAAGATTCTTTAGTATTTTGTATATAGTGCCAAAAAGAATTACCAGTGTATATTTTTCAGAATAAGATATCTGTATTCAAACATGGATACCCTGTAAGGGTCAACTGAATACTAAGGACCTGAACAAGGACCTGACTGTTGTCAAGACCTTCAGACTTCAAAAATCCATTGTGATGACTAACCTCCCTACCAAGTCTGAGGACCGGGCCAAGTCGTTCTCTGGCTTTTGATTGGATAGGGTTTTTGTGCTATATTTAAAAGGTCATTGTGACCTTGACACAGAGAAATATGTCATAGGGTCTCTATAGTCTATATTAAAGGTGACACAAATGTCATTTATAATAACATGTCACAGGGTCTAGTCTATATTAAAGGTGACACAGATGTCATTTATGATAACATGTCACAGGGTCTAGTCTATATTAAAGGTGACACAGATGTCATTTATAATAACATGTCACAGGGTCTAGTCTATATTAAAGGTGACACAGATGTCATTTATGATAACATGTCACAGGGTCTAGTCTATATTAAAGGTGACACAGATGTCATTTATGATAACATGTCACAGGGTCTAGTCTATATTAAAGGTGACACAGATGTCATTTATAATAACATGTCACAGGGTCTAGTCTATATTAAAGGTGACACAGATGTCATTTATGATAACATGTCACAGGGTCTAGTCTATATTAAAGGTGACACAGATGTCATTTATAATAACATGTCACAGGGTCTAGTCTATATTAAAGGTGACACAGATGTCATTTATGATAACATGTCACAGGGTCTAGTCTATATTAAAGGTGACACAGATGTCATTTATGATAACATGTCACCGGGTCTAGTCTATATTAAAGGTGACACAGATGTCATTTATAATAACATGTCACAGGGTCTAGTCTATATTAAAGGTGACACAGATGTCATTTATAATAACATGTCACAGGGTCTAGTCTATATTAAAGGTGACACAGATGTCATTTATGATAACATGTCACCGGGTCTAGTCTATATTAAAGGTGACACAGATGTCATTTATAATAACATGTCACAGGGTCTAGTCTATATTAAAGGTGACACAGAGGTCATTCATAATAAAGATGTCACAGGAATCTAGTATACAGTACAACCTCTCCAGAGCGGCCCTCTGTAGAGCAACAACCTCTCTATAACAACACATTCAAAATTTCCCTTAGCTGATATTTACTATAAATTTAACCTCTGTAGAGCAACAACCTCTAAACAATGGCCAATATTTACAGTTCCCACAGTTCTCTACAGAGGTTGTACTGTACATTAACAATATTTTTGTTTATTATAAAAAGTACATATTGATTAGGGCTGAATATAAGTTAAAGCAAATAAACAACACAACAACATAAACTATTACTGGTATACTAAAACCCTTCATGAGTATGAAATCATGAATAGAGGTGAAAACATGCAATACCAGGTGGATTTCTGGGCTCACATAAGGATTGTTTCTTATCTTTTTGGCGTTTATGCAGTATAAATGCTCAGACGGGGTTTTGAAAATTCTGTGAAGCGTGCTAGCCTTAGAGTGAATGTAAATATATCCAGATGACAGAAACTGTTAATGACATTAAAGAGCACCTGTATAAGTTCTCTAGATAGGAAAACTATGATCTAGGAATAAATAATCACATGTCATGACACTGAGCACTAGGACTGGACCATTTGAATTTCTCCAGACAATTATGAATGAGGAAAGTTCTCATTAACAGAATAGTCAGGGTTTGTCAAAGCCTTATTATAGACTTAACCCTCTATTAAGTAGATTATTATTCCTACCAAGGTATTAAAGAAACTTAATTTTTACAAATTTATAAACTTCAATGATTTAAGCACACATACTGACACTGAACAAAACGGGAGTGTGGTATATGGATCATTAACCTTACACAATAGATGTATGCATGTATCAGTACAAAAAGAGTAAGAACAAAATCTCCTAATGTAAATATTATTTCAATCCGTCTGCATACAACTAAATCTTAAATTATTGACTAAGCAGGGAACTTTGGAAGGAAGAAGACATAAAAACAGGGACATTCGACAAATAACCTAGTGGCAAATTTCAAACACTAATATATTTGCAGCAAAGTAGTTGATAATTGAACACTAGCGGAGACAAGTTATAGTGCAGGAAAAACAGATAAAATAATAGAAATATGCCTGGTTACACAGATTCTGTCTAAATAGTATAGATACACAGAGTCTGTCTAAATAGTATAAATACACAGATTCTGTCTAAATAGTATAAATACACAGATTATGTCTAAACAGTATAAATACACAGATTCTGTCTAAATAGTATAGATACACAGATTCTGTCTAAACAGTATAGATACACAGATTCTGTCTAAATAGTATAAATACACAGATTCTGTCTAAATAGTATAAATACACAGATTATGTCTAAACAGTATAAATACACAGATTCTGTCTAAATAGTATAGATACACAGATTCTGTCTAAACAGTATAATACACAGATTCTGTCTAAAAAGTATAAATACACAGATTCTGTCTAAATAGTATAAATACACAGATTAAGTCTAAACAGTATAAATACACAGATTCTGTCTAAACAGTATAAATACACAGATTCTGTCTAAATAGTATAAATACACAGATTATGTCTAAATAGTATAGATACACAGATTATGTCTAAACAGTATAAATACACAGATTCTGTCTAAATAGTATAAATACACAGATTCTGTCTAAATAGTATAGACACACAGCAGGGTTTTTTCTCGGTATTTTTGGAATATGACCCATACCCTTGGGATTGGGAGTTTTAATCAAAATTGGGAAAAATGTATAACTACAATTTTTGCAATGTTCAACTTATTCTACTTAAAAATTTATTTTTTTTTGGATTGGGAATTTTTGTCTGTAAATTGGGGAAAAAAATATACCATTTTCCATTGGGAATATGACCGAATTTCGGCTATAAAATCGCCCCAAAAAAATCCCTGCACAGATTCTGTCTAAATAGTATAAATACACAGATTCTGTCTAAAATGTATAGATACACAGATTCTGTTTTCATGAGTATATATATATATAAAATGTTAAAAAATATATCCGAGTCAAGCAAATTAATAATGAAAAATAACTAACATTCCATAGGTATTATTATATTTTAAATTGCCGACCGTCAGTGACGAAACCGGTCGGCAATTTAAATATATAACTAGAACTATCACTAAAGGTGATGAATACCCCCAGATGCGGCCTTGACACAGTTATTGTTACATTTTACAGAGGGAAATATAATGCATTTTCATTTTTTAATACCTGCAAATTGTTGCTTAGATATATCCTGACCAGTTTCTAAATATACATTATATAAAAAATAACAAAGGGCCATAGTCTCATTAAAATTTACTTGGACAAAACCTATTGTGGACATGCACAACTTGGCAAACTACTTATCACTTCTAAGACGTTTCACTGAATTCCTGCATGTAGTTGCTGAGAAATGGTACGGGCAAAAATAACCTAATTGTATAAAACAAAGGGCCATAACTCAGTGAAAATTAATCCAAACAAAACCTGGTTATTGCATGCACAACTTGGCTAACTATTTATAACTTCTGTGAAGTTTCATTGAATTCCTATGAGTAGTTACTGAGATATTGTATATACACTGTATAAAAAACAACAAAGGGCCATAACTCAGTGAAAATTTAACAAACCAAGACAAGATTAATGCATGCACAACTAGGCTAACTACTTATCACTTCTGAGAAGTTTTATAGAATTCCTGGCAGTAGTCAATGAGAAATAGTCAGGACAAAATGTGCCTATTGTATACACTGTAGAAAAAAACAAAGGGCTATAACTCAGTTAAAATCAATCCAAATGAAAAATGATTTAAGCATGCACAACTAGGCCAACTACTGATCACTTCTGTGAAGTTTCGTTGAAATCCTGTGAGTAGTTGCTGAGAAATTGTCCGGACAAAATTTGCCTATTGTATATACTGTATAAAAACAACAAAGGGGTATAACTCAGTGATAATTAATCCGAACGAAAATTGCTTTAAGCATGCACAACTAGGCTTACTACTGATCACTTCTGTGAAGTTTCATTGAGATCCTGTGAGTAATTGCTGAGAAATTGTCCGGACAAAATTTGCCTATTGTATATACTGTATAAAAACAACAAAGGGGTATAACTCAGTGAAAATTAATCCGAACGAAAAATGCTTTAGGCTAGCACAACTAGGCTTACTACTGATCACTTCTGTGAAGTTTCATTGAAATCCTGTAAGTAGTTGCTGAGAAATTCTCCTGACAAATTGTGTCTACAGATGCACAGACCGACCGACCGGCCGACCGACTGACCGACCGACCGACCGTCAAGCGTGAATCCAATATAGCCCCCATATATTTCATATCTGGGGGTATAATAATACCTATGGAATGTTAGTTATATATATATTTTTTATTATTAATGCCCTGATGAGTCAGTGACGAAACCGGTCGGCAAATGAAATATATACTACCTATGGAATGTTAGTTATTTTTCATTATTAATTTGCTTGACTCGGATATATTTTTTAACATATATATATAGATATGCATGGATGGATTCTGTCACAAATTCTGAGTAATTTATAGTGATTCTGCTTGTAGGGGGGCATAACAAGACCTCCAATGAGTGTTGTTATGTGATTTCCAACCTGAAGGATCAAATTTTACATTTTCACTTTTTTGCATTTATTTACACTCATGTTGTTGTTCTGACGTTAGACAGTACGTAATAACTAAGAGGAAATGGAATGACATCATCAACATCATAAATTATCATAGCTGATAATTATGATGTCACAATTAAACTGGTTTACCCAGAATAACCTTATTTTAGAGATATCACATAGCAGAACTCGGAATTCCTATTAACATGAATATTACCGATTATTTCCAATTCTAACAAATCTACGCATTTTGATTGGTCAGGAGGGAGTTTACACTTCGATAAACTCCTTTTCAATCAGATACCCTTTGTTTCTGATCATCGTCGACGGACTACTTTTGACCTAATTATGTTATTACAGATTCAGTTATACAGGCTTTATTCAATGTGTGTTATGAGGGAGTTAACACTTCGATGGTTGACCAGAAATTAACGTTTAAAATCCCACAATAAACCACACTACTTTATTATTTACATTCCTATCTGATGACGTCATATCTTGACGTCATCAAGTTATACATCTATAATAATTTACCTCATAACACATTGAATAAAGCCCAAAGGGCTTTATGTGAAATGTGTGTTATGAGGTAAATTGAGGGAGTTTACACATCGATAAACGACCAGAAATGAAAGTTTAATCCTATAATATACAACATATTATAACAATCAACTTCCATAACATTATTATCATTGAACATTTATTTTTTTATATATGCTGTGAGAATTTTGCCAAGGGAAGAATTTCTTACAATACTCAGCAGCTATGTCGAACATTGAACTAATTCTTTAAAACAAAGGAATTAAATCTAGAAACTTATGGGCACAAATATATTTATTTCAGAGATCATGAATCAAACCTATAGTCAGGGGTTTTCTTTGTTATGGGAAAGGTACCCTAGTCCTTAATATGGGGGATGACTGACCGCAGGTTGAAGCCACTTTGGTGAAACAATTTTCACCTGGAACTAATTTAGGGAATAAAATTTTAAAGAGTCAAATGGAAATTTGGGAAAAATTGCATGATTTCAAAGAAATGATCAGAGGGGAAGATGCCCTATACAGGCTACAACTATATTGTATAAAATAAAGCTAGAAAAGATAGGCAAGTTTTAAGTTTAAGACAGTTTATCAAAAGCAAACATGCAGTAATCTGAGTACTTCAGATATCTGGATACAGACAGAATAAATGCAGTAAGGAAGGCAGTATAATGTAGGATATCAACAATGATATCATAAAATAGATGTTATCCTCTCATACAGTACAGCTTCCGAAAACACTCAACTGATAAAATAGTGACATGATTATGACACAGAAATCTCACAACGAAACAATCATTTCGTAACTGTGTTCATGTCTTCTAGATCTTATGATGAAGATATACTGATCCCTAAGAAATAAGGTACCTTACATTTCAGCAATTTTAAAATTGGGAAGACATTAAATTTTATATTATCAACTGGCCCTTCTTGAATTGTTTTTATTTCAGCACTGAATGTTGCAATAAAAATATCCATTTTTTTTACGAAAAAAATATTTTCTGCACTAGATTGGGATATCTTTCCTTTGAAATTGGGAAAATAGATATTTTTTTCAAATTGGGAAGGCACCATTTGCCTGTGCCAAACAAAAAGGAAAACATTGCTGCATGTAACTATGTGCTAAATGGTTAGCCAGGAGTTGTAATCTATAGACTCAAAAAGAAAGATACGGAAGGTATTATACTAAAAGTTATAACACTTATCTTACAATCCATTATCAATTTTGTTACCAACATCACTATTTCTGAGATTTCATTGAATAAATAAGATACAAAATATATATACAGTAAAACTTCGTTATTATGAGCATCTATATCATGAGCACTAGACTTATCTCGAGGAGATCTTGATGTCCCGACAATTTTTGTTCATTCTTGTATATATAAATTTCCATGTTTAATACGAGCATCGTTATCTCGAGCACATATCACGGTCCCGTGACTAATTTTTAAGCTTTAATTACCATGATTATCTCGAGGAGTGTCATATTGGATTATCGTTCACACCTGCATGTCAACCAGCGAATGCCGTTTTTTCTACACATCATATTAACTGGGCAATAAAAGAACAAATCTTAATTGAGTACTTTGTTTTTCACACCTCGTTAACAATGCACTCATGACTTAAATGACAATGAAACTTGATTTGTTTATTGCAAGTTTGCAGTCATTTTTTAAATATCAAATACTTATGATTTATGGTGATAATTTAATTAAGAGATCTTAATTATAAGAACTTAATATATTTTCATCTTATACATCATGGCAAACATTTGACATAAGCATTACAGTATTACTGTAAATACGCCCGTCAACGCGCATGATAGTATTTATACTCAGTTTATTTTTCATTCAACAAACAAAACCCGTTTATTACTAGCACCAGGTTCATCTCAAGCAATAAGTCTGATCCGATGACTCCTCGAGATAACCAGGTATTACTGTATTAGATAATAGTCACTTCATGATAACTGTCTCATTGTATACAGAGAAGAAAAAGTTTAGTCAGTACATTTAATATTTGGACAATATGTATTATAAAATGTTGTTAATATTCATTCTGTTGAGGTAAATTATACTGTCCAAATCTGGTAACAAACTTCTTCATTTTGATCACTGTGGTACTGTTATTGCCCCTTTTATGTAAAACAACATTTTGCTAATTACTTCAAAAGTTGTTGCTACTTTTCATTAAATTTTGGAGAGGTTGAATTGATAATTATGCCAGGGAACAAAATCTGAAAGTTTCATAGTAAATGTTGGTTTATGGTAGCAGAAAGAAGAAGGCAAATATTGCATTTTTTCTAATTACCTCCCTTTACTATAAAATAAGAACAAAATTGATGTCCTTATTGTTGCAAAACCATTAGCGATGTTTTCACATTTTGCATGGAAAGTTGAGATATAATATCTATCTATTATTACTGAGAAGTTTGAATCGACATAATTATCAAAACAAGGTATAGACGACAATAGCAGTTTAAACTTTTCAATGGGATTTTAAAGGAACTTTTGCCGTTCAGTACAACTTTTTAACCTCTGTATTCATAAAATAGAACGGTTACACACAGCCATAACACAAAAATTACTCCGTCTAAACAGAGAGAAAAACATTGTCGATTGCCAAAATGAAAGTTGCACCTTCTCTATCTGATTTCCAGTCCTCTAGCAAGCATTAAATTGCAGGTTCTCATGAAATGATTTCGTGCAAAGATAATCTTTTTTTTCAAACATATTTCTCACCACGCCTAGCCCAAGGAGACTATTTTTCTCCTAAACTATAACAGAATTGCAGAAGTTAAAACTAGCGAGACTTTAAGTTTTATTCAAACACAGTCTAAAGTAAATCACCTTATACACTATACTATGATAAAACAAGGCTGATTGTTAGACTGAAACTTTGCAATTAATTAAACAGATCAATATAGGATATCAAGCTTTCATTTATGGCTAATACATTTAAAAGCACCCGATCAGGCTCCACAGGGCTGGACTCCTGGCTGGTAGATATCTACTTTCAGTAGAAAGGAACTCATGAAATCATAATTTTTTCTTGAACCATTCTTGCTTAGTTCATGAAAAGTTCATGAAGTATGAACCACTAGTTGACAGGGAAAGAATGGGTAAAGTAGCCTGAAAAATAGTCAAACCCTGATCCTGTAAGCACTCTACCCCCTGTGAAACATAGTTCTTGCAATTAAGAACTGTTCATCAATTGTTCTAGAACAGTTCATGATCTGCTCTTGTTGGTTGTTCAAGTAGATTTGTACTTGAACTGTTCAAGAACACAGTTTAAGGACAGTTAAAATAAGAATAGTTCAGATGAAGATTTTTTAATCATAATTGTTTAATTTTTATGCAGCCTATCATTCCTGCCAATACTTAATCAAGTAATCAAATAATATTAGATACACATGTTATAAAATTTATTAATTTATTCCTTAAATAAAACAGCATGAATATCTGTGATATAATAACAACGATGACAAGGTAAACAAAGTTGAAACAAAGGTATTCGCTGAGTAGCAATGTCATCATAATATGCTTACATTACAATCCTGAGGTAAACATTTTATGAAATGTTATTAATCGCAAAAAAGACACTCTAAAAACCCCTTCTAATTGAATTCTTGAAAACATGATTTTTTCTAGAACTATTCATGAATAGTTCATGAAGTATGCAGAACTATTTGACATGGGAAGTTAGAGTATTATATAAATTCAAAGGTAAAATCATTCTTTTAGAAATCAGTTTCTGAAATGATACACATTGTACCTAAAATGGCCTTAAAAGTAAAGCATAATGTCAGTATAATTTATACATACTCAAAACAAAGCAAACATATTATTTTTACAGCTTGTGCTGTCAGTTTTGAATTCATAAAGAAACATATGAAGAATACAGATCAAGTCTATATGAAGAATACAGATCATGTCTACCCTGTCAAACAGTTATTCATACTTCATAAACCATTCAAGAACAGTTCAACAAACAAGATGACCCTAGATTGCTCACCTGAGAACAAAGACACTATAATTAAAGACCATGTAATATAGTTTTCATCTCGTATAACCCATTTTTACATATAGATTTTGATCAAAACCAACTCTAATTTTCATGAACACTGGATGCAGGGAAATGTACAGTCTGTGTAAATACGATCATGATTGTATGTTCAGGATTGGTGAAGAACTGAAGGCGCTAGAGTGTAAACAAGCTGAAATATAGCAAATTTTCTATTCCAAGGGCCCATAACTCTTGAAGTTGTGGTCCGTCTTACCCATAACTGAACTTGCCCAAGCCCTTAAGTTCATACACATTCATTGTAAATATGATCAGGATCGGTAAAAAAATGAAGGCGCTAGAGTGTAAACATTATAGCTATAATATAGCAAATTTTCTATGCCAACGGCCCACAACTCTTTAAGTCCTAGTCCGATTTTGCCCATAACTAAACTTGTCCAAGACCTTTGGGTCATACACATTCACTGAAAATATTATCAGGATTAGTGAAGAAAAGAAGGCGCTAGAGTGTAAACAAACTCAAATATAGCAAATTTTCAAAGTCAAGGGCCCATAACTCTTGATGTTCTGGTCCGATTCCTGGTCAGCATGCATTTAACCAAAATGATTAGTAGACAGAAAAGTGTGTTCCCTAACTTTGCACACTCTGAATAGGGACATACATATTGTACTGAATAAATTTCTACAGAACATCAACCTCGATCTGTACAGACTTATAATATTATTGGTATTTGGAACAGATCCTAAACTATAATAATAGGTGCTAAAAGCCTATATTATTTCATCGAGGATTAGAGCTCACTGTGAGACTCCATACATTTATGACAGATTCAATATACTACTAACTTCTTGACATTGATTCACATCCATATTGACAAGCTGGCATTATGTCCATGTATTGTGTTGCCATACAACCATACATCCAACAAAATCATATTGATTCACACAAGAAAAACCTCTGGATTTACATGCTTGATACCTATTCCAGTCAATGATGAACTTAAGAGAAATCTCGCCGATGTTTCTGCTGTTTTAATGTACTGTGTGACATACAAACTGAACTTTGATTATAAATAGTAATCAAAGGCCTGAAGGCCTGAAATGAGATGAATTTTGTGATGCAGGAATATCACTTAGTCGATACAAAGTTTAAAACTGTATCAATAATTCTGAACGCAACAAGGACCTAGTACTGTTTATTTAATCAAATATTAAAATTCAAGGATTATATTGCCAGTTTAACCCTTTACTTCATAGCCCCCTAGTCAATATAGATACTGTAACTTGGTACACTGTCTTCATACAGGTTGTTGGGAAATGGTACTGTTTTTGGCACATGTCTACTTCATCACTGGTTTATTATTAGAGCTGGGAGGTTTTATCGGTTTATAGGTATATCACGATATCAGCTAGACAATATAAATATCACAATATTTTTTCAGCATACCGATATATCGGGTTAAGCTTAAATAACTGAACTTTTTGTTTATTATTGTAAAAAAATATACATTGTGGTTAAGTGTTATTTATGTCTAAATGCTGGTCAATCTTGTACTATTATTAACTGTGAACACATACATATTTATATTTATACATGCACTAATAGTTTCAACACTGCTAAAACAGAACAAATTATTTGAAATGTGACACTACACTGTGAGCTATTGTTTGTATTACTACCCAAGGAGTTATATAAATGTTAATTTGTAATGTTTTTCTGTAAATTTACCATTTATATATATCGCGATACGTATCGCGATACAGCATGAAATATTGTGAAATATCGTGATACGCTTTTAAGGACCGATACCCAGCTCTATTTATTATACTAAATATTAATCCCATCAAATTATAGTAAATATAAAAGTTGTTCATACTTAAGTAACCTTTTTTATGGTGTAATTTTTGTAACTGTGGGATAAATATTAAAAGAAATCAAGGGTAACAAAAATTGCAAAAAAATCTGTAAGCTTATTTTTGCCTTTTCTGATTTTTTTTCTATTGACACCTGGTCATTTTATCACTTCATTGTAATGCTAAACTAGAACTGTCACAGAGGTGACTAATACCCCCGCCGCCGCTTTGACACTAAGAATGTGATAGTATACTATATGGCTAAGTTCAAGGGGACATCACTCTGCAATGAGTGGATCACTGGGTATGAAAATTATGTCTTGAACATCTACATTTAATATTGATAATATATTTCAAGTTTCAATTCAATCTCTTGAAAAATGTGGAAGTAGTTTGCTCCAGAAAGTAAGAGTGTCATTGTACACTATATGGCTAAGTTCAAGGGCACATAACTCTGTAATGAGTGAATCGCTGGGAATGAAAATTGTGTCTTGCACGAGTACACTTCATGGTGATAATGTATTTCAAGTTTCAGTTCAATCCCTTGAAAAATGTGGAAGTAGTTTGCTCCACAAACTAAGAGTGCCATTCTACACTATATGGCTAAGTTCAAGGGGACATAACTCTGGAATCAGTGAATCGCTGGGAATGAAAATTGTGTCTTGCACATCTACACTTCATGGTGATAACATATTTCAAGTTTCATAGCAACTGCTTAAAGAATGTGAAAGTAGTTCGCTCCACAAACTTTTGATATTTTAAGCTAACGGACCGACCGACCAACCGACCGACAGAGTGACTCCAATATACCCCCTCCCAAACTTCGTTTGTGGGGGTATAATAATGGTTTATGAATTAAGCCAAATTGATTGTATTTAATTTATCTTAATTGCTATGCAAAAATATCTGATGTTCGGCAAATATTTAGGGCAATATAATGTGTACAAACTGACACAAAGTCTGTGTTTTTTCCTCATCCTTTTTCCATTTGCTATTTACTATGAGACATACAATAAAAAATCTTAAAGCAAGAACTGTTATTGCAAACTCCTTGGGCTGTAAAAATCAATACTTTACACTCAAGATTAAATAAATGTGCAAAGGTGAAACTTGGCTAGGTGATAAATGTGGCAAGTTCAAAGGACGTTTTTAAAACAATCAGAGGATGTGAAAGTGTACCGAAGTACAAAAAACTTTGACCTAGTTGATCATAATTTGGCATGTTAAATGTGGTGGACTATGTTTTTGACTGATCTTCAATTGCAAGACCACCCACGTATATTAAATCTATGTTCAAATGATTAGCACATGCTAGATAAAAAAAATATTGGAAGGGGGTCATAAAACACCAAGGTGATGCATTATTTTGATAATTATATACTGGAAGTGTTCTGCTGACTTAATTCCATTGATGTCTGCATCAATTAACACCGAATTCGTTATATATGTTTTTAATTGTTTTTCGCATGCAATGGCGGCAAGTCTTTGTGATTTGAATATTATTTTACATCAAAAACGAGTAAAGCGGTCTAATGCATCAAATTTGTTTACGGATAAAGGATAATATTTACTTATGTTTTGACAAATCTCCTAGCATAATTGATGTCAAAATGAACCGTGTGCTTGCAGACTTCTGTGTTCATGATACGTCGAGTGATCGGCGCATGACTCATTTTGTGTTTACATGGTATTTACAACATTTACAGAATAATAGACAAAATATTCTTGTTCATGGAATATTGGAAATTATAATTTTTGGAATAAAAAATTGGCGATATTTCGAAGGGAAAGGTATCTGTTTAGGTTGAACAACGAATTGATTTGATTGGTAGAGTCATATATTGTTCTTCAATAAATAAGTCCCACCCACGAGAAGATTAAATCCGATATGGAAATTTGTCACACGTGTCAGCTGTAACAACAATGCAACACCATAAAACTCCGGGTGACAATAAAATTTGATAATAATTAGGGACCCATACTGTTAGCCAACTTAATCCCATTGATGACCGCATCAATTAGCACATATTTTTGTTTATTGAATGAACTTGTCATATATTTCTTTGTCATTGTTCGTTGAAATATATGCATTGACAAGGACTTATATACATACATATGTATATAAGTCCTTGGCATTGATTATCAATTTCCTTGCTTTTACTTTCAGCAGCTGAAAAACACACTTTTTATTAAACCTCGTGTCAAAATGATACCAGGTACTTTTGACTTGACCTATAGTAGATTATACTAAGCTAAAAATAGAAAATCAATAATTGCGCAGTACTTAACGCTCTGTTAGCGAGTTAGTATGTAAAACAACAACAAGTTAAATGTTTGTACCGCGCAAAATCGCATCCGGCAATTCAATACTAGAATGTGGCCTATGTAGCATTTTTTATCAGGATGTGCGAAGTTTCAGATCAAACGAATTTGTTATTTTGACTTAACTGATCCCGAAACTAAAGTGATCATCTACTCCATCAAAAATACAAGCCGTTGATGTTTCATGAATCTCATGAATCTGGTCATATGGTTCTACAGTTCACGAGGTACTCTATATGTAGTCCCTGTTTCCACCCTAAAATTAAAATCAGGGGAAACTATCACCTTGATGTATCAGACGTTGCAATATCTGCTGGAATGCATATAAAATATTTAAATAAAGTCTCCAAAAATAATATACTCCGTTGTCTGAGGGTACGTTGTCGTAAAAACCTGGTATAACGGTCCCAAACATAGATTTTCAACTGCAAAGTGACCATCTATATCGAACCATAAAGTGACCGTCTATGTCGAACCAATTAAGTCACCTGATCGGACATTTTTTGTATTGAGCTCCGAAATCGATATTTAATTAACGACAATTGCGTAAACAAGTCAGTGTCCACGCTCGCGATTATAAAATTAGTCTGTGTGAATATGTTTATAATGTTTTGTTTATTTGCGACATGTTGCTAAAATAAATACATCGAAACGTATAAATACCGTGTTCCGTATCTTATAACACGATTAAATGATTATTACAACACACCGATAATAAACACAGCGAATTTCTCTAATAATTTATACATCGAAGTTCATTTAGATCGAACAATTTTTCCTAATTCCTTTGATATAAAGAGTTTCGGCTGCATTTATTGACAGATGGGCAGATATCGAGCTCGTTCCATTCTTAGACTATAAATAGCGACTGCGTCATCAAGCTAACACTAGTTGGTGTGAGTAACCCGTGACCTCGCTCTATTTCTGTTTTGTTTATATCATGTGATGACCATTGCGGATATTTCGGAATATTTCGGGCACTGGCACTAATCTGCTTCGCGCAAGAAGTTGCGATTTTGCATTGCCACTTAAAAATAAGCATTCAAGAGAGCCAAAGGCCGCCGTACAATGACCAATGAAGTGTCCAATAGAGTGCGTATCCTAAACGCTAAAAATAGAAAATTGATATAGTAACAGCTTCTATGGTATTTGCTTGGTGACTGTGTGTGGATGAGTGTTTGAACTGCGTGCAGTATCGCTCTGTCAGCATAGCGAGTAACGAAAAAGACCGAAAAAATGTAGTACAAAGCGCTCCCTAAGATTACTATTGAGAGCAGTGCAGTGTTGAAATTCATAGTCTGCGTGATCGCTATATGAGAAGAATTTACAAGTAAATTCATCTCATAAAAACAAAGCATTTTAATTGCTATCATGTGAAATCCTTATTACAAAATATTATCAGACATGCAATATAGTATGAATGGAAAATGTGAAATTTGTGATATGTTGTCATGCTATAACAGTTGCACAATTATAATTTTATCAGGGCAGGTATAAAAGAGGCAGCCATTAAATATGAGTCTAGTTCATTACAGTTCAGTATCCTGATAAAAAGTTATCCGAGGAATTTAAATAAAGCTTACAATGTTTATTCACAGTAATTCAGTAACCAACGGACAGTTGATCTCATCTAGACAGTGATGTTAAGACAGGGATCCTTAGGTTCTAACAGTTGATCTCATCTAGACAGTGATGTTAAGACAGGGATCCTTAGGTTCTACAGTTGATCTCATCTAGACAGTGATGTTAAGACAGGGATCTTCAAGTTCTAACAGTTGATCTCATCTAGACAGTGATGTTAAGACAGGGATCCTTAGGTTCTAACAGTTGATCTCATCTAGACAGTGATGTTAAGACAGGGATCTTCAAGTTCTAACAGTTGATCACATCTAGACAGAGATGTTAAGACAGGGATCTTCAAGTTCTAACAGTTGATCTCATCTAGACAGTGATGTTAATACAGGGATCCTTAGGTTCTAACAGTTGATCTCATCTAGACAGTGATGTTAAGACAGGGATCCTTAGGTTCTAACAGTTGATTTCATCTAGACAGTGATGTTAAGACAGGGATCTTCAAGTTCTAACAGTTGATCTCATCTAGACAGTGATGTTAAGACAGGGATCCTTAGGTTCTAACAGTTGATCTCATCTAGCCAGTGATGTTAAGACAGGGATCTTCAAGTTCTAACAGTTGATCTCATCTAGCCAGTGATGTTAAGACAGGGATCTTCAAGTTCTAACAGTTGATCTCATCTAGACAGTGATGTTAAGACAGGGATCCTTAGGTTCTAACAGTTGATCACATCTAGACAGAGATGTTAAGACAGGGATCTTCAAGTTCTAACAGTTGATCTCATCTAGACAGTGATGTCAAGACAGGGATCCTTAGGTTCTAACAGTTGATCACATCTAGACAGAGATGTTAAGACAGGGATCTTCAAGTTCTAACAGTTGATCTCATCTAGACAGTGATGTTAAGACAGGGATCTTCAAGTTCTAACAGTTGATCTCATCTAGACAGAGATGTTAAGACAGGGATCTTCAAGTTCTAACAGTTGATCTCATCTAGCCAGTGATGTTAAGACAGGGATCTTCAAGTTCTAACAGTTGATCTCATCTAGACAGTGATGTTAAGACAGGGATCTTCAAGTTCTAACAGTTGATCTCATCTAGCCAGTGATGTTAAGACAGGGATCCTTAGGTTCTAACAGTTGATCACATCTAGACAGTGATGTTAAGACAGGGATCTTCAAGTTCTAACAGTTGATCTCATCTAGACAGTGATGTTAAGACAGGGATCTCCAAGTTCTAACAGTTGATCTCATCTAGACAGTGATGTTAAGACAGGGATCTTCAAGTTCTAACAGTTGATCTCATCTAGACAGTGATGTTAAGACAGGGATCTTCAAGTTCTAACAGTTGATCTCATCTAGACAGTGATGTTAAGACAGGGATCTTCAAGTTCTAACAGTTGATCTCATCTAGACAGTGATGTTAAGACAGGGATCTTCAAGTTCTAACAGTTGATCTCATCTAGACAGTGATGTTAAGACAGGGATCTTCAAGTTCTAACAGTTGATCTCATCCAGACAGTGATGTTAAGACAGGGATCCTTAGGTTCTAACAGTTGATCTCATCTAGACAGTGATGTTAAGACAGGGATCTTCAAGTTCTAACAGTTGATCTCATCTAGACAGTGATGTTAAGACAGGGATCTTCAAGTTCTAACAGTTGATCTCATCTAGACAGTGATGTTAAGACAGGAATCTTCAGGTTCTAACAGTTTTCTACATCTACATGAAGCAAGTATCAATGCTAAGAGACAAAATTTAATATGGATAATGAATAAAATAGAATTTCTCATACACTTTGCTTTCAACATCTTCACAAATTGACTCACTGAACATTTACTGTCCCTTACTTACAACCAGACATTAAAGCCGCGGTCACTTATACGGTCATGCCATATTTGACCGTTGACCATACTTTTACATATCCAGCATAGTTAGGCGTAGTTATTGACTTAGTTCGAACTCATGACTTGTCAATAGTTAGCCTTAAAATTTTCAACATGTTGAAGAATTCTCCGTGATCGGCTTGGGATACAAAACCTTACAGAGACCATAGTTTAAACATAATTGACACTAGCTGACTGTTGTTGACTCTACTTGACCGAAGTGCTTACCATAGTTGACTGCAGTTAATATGATGCAACCATTTACACTACAACTATCACTATGTCCAACTAGGGCTCATTTAAGGGTTGGACTACATCCTAAGGTACGGTTAACTAAGGGTCAATTAGGGTTATATAAGTTTACACGTAGTTAATCGTAATTTATCAGAGCTACACATAGTTCTCCCAAGTTAATCCTGGTCATTTTGCGCACACAGTTATATGTAGCTGGTCGTATTTACGCATAGTGACACTACAGTTTACTACAAACAAAATGAACTATGGTGAACTACGTATATGACCATAAATGTGACCGCGGCTTTACTGCCCTTTACAGACCGATTTAATCTTAGAACATATATTAAACATACAAGCTTCAGTTAGGTTCCACATAGACTTAAACAATGTCATGCCTTTCAATTATTAATTTTGGACAGAATCAGATAAATATCACACTGTGTTAGACAAATGTTACACATCTCATCATAAAAACATGAGACTGCAATCTATGGAGTGAAAAAACACAGATTTACATGTTCTTAATTTCACACTAAGAAAATTGCTGAAATTGCTGTGAGTGAAGACAAAATTAATATAAACATGGCCTGGGAACTTTTCTGTGAGAAATCACAAATCTTCACTTAAATTAATATTGATAGCCAAAGAAACAAGACATAATTCTTGTACATTCAGTATAGAAAGAAAATGAAAATAATTATGAAACAAAATCTGAGCCTTAAATTAGTAACACTAAATTCAGCATACAACCCTATACTATTATAGAAATCCTAAGTCACAGTCAATAAGTATTTACTTTCTGTGCAATTATTAATCAAAGTACTGAAAGTACTGTCGGACTTGATTTTTACCGTACGAGGCAAAAGAGAGAAATGTGTACCCACATCGTTCGAGCCCATACAAATATTTTAACATTTAAAATTATGGACCGATTTTTCATTCATATTGTAATGCAGGTCATATGCATGTACTAAGGTAAATGACATACGCTAAGGCTTTACTATAGTCCCTTTGCTAAAATTTTAAGATGAAAAAAGTCTGATATTGGAAAGTTTAATGATTAGCACATTAATTGAAGACAATTTAATTGCATTAAAAACTCTTTATTGTACACAAACTAGTAAACAACACTTCAGTAACAGTAAATACAAACATTGATTCTTCTGGTTTTAACACAACAGAACATCGTCGCATTGAACACATTCAGGGTCACTTAAATCAAAAAGGTCCTGACACAGTAGAGTAAGACCTATATGACCTATAGTTAACCCGATGTTGCATGAAATTTAGACGTGATTATGTAATTCTAATTAATCTCTTAAACAGCAATTTTTAAAAGCACGTATCCAGTAATTTACGTTCGTATTTAGCAACTCGAATTATTATTCGTAAGCCGCAGTTTAAACATTCAACCTTCGATAAATCAAACTCCCTACACCGGCTACGCTTTGCTACTAGCCACTGCGGGGAGCGAGTCTATAAATAACGATTCCGTCATCAAACTAACACTAGTTGGTGTGAATATCACGGAAATACGATTAGATATAAATTCGCTTTGTAATATCAAGAAATGCTAGAAAGGCACAAAACACATACATCGATGGTAGATTGTTGCAAATGCATGAATACGTCCGTAGAGATGTTTCTGAACTATCGAACGAAAACCGAAAGTAGAACTACTTTTACGGCAAGAAATTTCATTGGACAGTGAATACGCGGTTTCAATTCTACGCATTTGAATATCTCATGTATCTACCGACAAGCACTTATTTAGATACATGACTCTTTCCATGTAGTTACAATAAAATGATTTGAAATATATTTAGATCTGACACACTTAATTGGGGAAATATTCCAGATACTTCTATATAAATATACCATTTAGTTGCGTACTATTTCCTTTATATGGCATTCTTTTAACCAAGCTGTTATGGAGTCCAGCGACAAAATATAAGTCAACGATTACAAAGGACTTGATTTTGATAAAAATCAAGTCCAAAAATCAATGCAGCTGCATGAGTAGGCTGATTAACAATATACTGACATTCTTAAATTAATTGCAACAAATGTCATCTTGATATTAGAGATGATATCAGAATGTTCATTGATTTCCTCTTTAGAAGCAATAAACAAGCTAGAAATATTCAGTTTTACATACAATAATAATTGTTTAGACACTGGATTTAAAGGCCTATACATTTACACTAGATCATTAAAAAGAAATACAGTACAATCTCTCCAGAGCGGCCCTCTCTTGAGCAACAACCTCCCTTCAAAAACATCATGATTTTCCCACTGTACCATTTAACTATTAATTTAACCTCTCTAGAGCAACAACCTCTTAACAACAACATACTTTTGCTACTTCCAAAGGGTGTTGCTTTGGAGAGGTTGAACTGTATATAAACAAAAATAATTTAACAACAAGAGGGCCATGATGGCCCTATAAATGCTCACCAGGAGAAAAGGTCATTCGGAGATTAACATTGTTGAAGTTTTCTATACGAGTCCAAGTAAGATCAAGTGACCCATCTGGGCCGTTTTTTATCCCATGGCCATTATATGAACAGATTAAAAAGAGGTCCATTAGACAAAGCTAGATACCAAATATCTTAGCTCTAGGACTTGTGGTTTCGGAGAAGATTTTTTAAATTTTCCTATATAAAATAGAATAAACCCCAGGGCAGGGCTAATTTTGACCCCGGGGCCATAATTTCAACAAACTTGGTAGACGTCCACTAGGCAATGCCACATACAAAATATCTAAGCTCTAGGCCTTGCGGTTTCGGAGAAGAAGATTTTTAAAATTTTCCTATATAAGTCTATATAAATCAAGTGACCCCCGGGGCGGGGCCAATTTTGACCCTAGGGTAATAATTTGAACAAACTTGGTAGAGGTCCACTAGACTATGCTACACACCAAATATCAAAGCTCTAGGCATTGTAGTTTTTGACAAAAAGATTTTTTAAATTTCCTATATAAGTCTATGTAAAATCAAGTTACCCCCGGGGCGGAGCCAATTTTGACCCCAGGGGAATAATTTGAACAAACTTTGTAGAGTTCCATTAGACAATGCTACATACCAAATATCTTAGCTCTAGGCCCTGTGGTTTCGGACAAGAAGATTTTTTAAGTTTTTTCTATTTGTTGCCATAGCAACCAGAGTTTTTAATGAAATTTAATTTTTTGAACAACTTTGAAAGGGGACCACCCAAGGATCATTCCAGCAAAGTTGCAATCGGCATAGCGGTGTAGGAGATGTTGTTTTAAGTAAACATTGACGCCACGTAACGAGGCACGATGGATGCAGGGCGATCACAACAGGGCTAAAAACAACAAACATAAAAATTACAATGTCCAAATTTGTCAATATTTTGGTAAGTGGAAGAAACTCTGTTGCCTTGGATGGTCAAATATGTGAATACTAGCCACAGGGCCATACAGTGAATACTAGCCACAGGGCCATACAGTGAATACTAGCCACAGGGCCATACAGTGAATACTAGCCACAGGGCCATACAGTGAATACTAGCCACAGGGCCATACAGTGAATACTAGCCACAGGGCCATACAGTGAATACTAGCCACAGGGCCATACAGTGAATACTAGCCACAGGGCCATACAGTGAATACTAGCCACAGGGCCATACAGTGAATACTAGCCACAGGGCCATACAGTGAATACTAGCCACAGGGCCATACATATTGCATATAAAAGCATATTATGTTTTATATATGTACATAGAAATGAACTAACTTACTGGTACTTTATGGAACGACCTGTTCCATAAAGTACCAGTAAGTTAGTTCATTTCTATGTACATATTACATTTAAACCCAGGCAGAAAACTGACCAAGAAAAGATAGAAAATAAAGTTTAATGATATACCACAATAAATGAATGAATAAATTGATATGTCATCATTGTAATTGGAACCTAAGGTAATCAAGTGGCACCTGACAAAATGTACCTTTAATAATAACAATCCAGGTTGCATCAAGAATCAACTATCTTTGTAAGTTACTTGATTTGGTAACTCTTAACAAATCACACAGACAAATAATTATAAAATGTATAATAATCAAAATACATTCATACTTCCACATGATGATGATCGACCAACAAACATAGATTTATTTGGGATTAAAATGCCGTTTTTCAACAAATTCTAAACTATATACAGTGGTCGGTTCACTTAAACAATTGTTCTGGACTGTATATAGTCCCAGTACTAACTGATTGTTCCACTAGGACCTGGTAACTTCTCCACATGTGGAGGAAAATTCACATTGTTATCAAATTTTCATGGAAGGGTTTAACCTGCTGCTACCAGGAAACAAACACAGATCACTGGATTACATATCCATCTCTAAATGAATATATTTCATTTACTTTATATAGAATGAAGTAATGCAAACTGTAAATCAAGGTACTGAAATCCAACAATTTATATATCAACTTAAATTTTGAACACTCAACTAACAAACTATAATAAATTGTCAATTAAGTTAGTACATTGAAACAATTAGCATTTAAACGGAAATTGGAGATAGACTTTATTCACTAAACATTGAAAATCAATAATTAAATTAGACTTATATTTCAGTTAATAACGTATAATTATTGCCTCAGCCATTTAAATTAATTTGATTAAAACCAGATTACTAAGTTAACAATCTAACATACAATCTTTTGAAGTCAATTGAATTGTGAAATATGAAGAATTAGTACTAGAAAGGAAAGTTTTTTTTATTATCAATGCTTATAAATAAGTAAGCTTTCATTTTACACAGTACAAACTTAATATCATTAATTTATCACATAAAAATTAACATCAGTTACTGCAAGAAAATCTCCTTAAAAATAAACAATGCAAGAAGAACAGCCAGTAAGAAACAAGAGCAATAGAAAGTAACAATAAAATATAATTAATAATTTACTAAGTTGTAACTGCAGGTACGATAATATCACATGATCAATAATGACCTACTTTGTGAATTAATAACAACTGTGCAACAACAGGTTATAATATTTCCTATTATTTAATCTGTCACATAATATAGTACAGTATCATATTAAGGAGATTATTTCTGTAAATAAAGATAGTGGTGAAATTCAGCACAGAGAATGTAACATAAGATTATCTCACCTGTATAAAACCGTCCTAGTTTGTCTGTTTCTATAATTGTAATATTACCCAAAAATAACTTATATTGATCAATTTAACCATTTCTATATACTGCTTCAAGCTTAAAATAAACCGTCAAAAATATCTCCTTACTATCAGTGCTATAGTTCCGCATTCATACAATGTTTCCTAATATACTTGTTCACACGAGATAAAAGAGAGATCCAAATATTAGAAAATGTTTAATGAAACTCCGAGAGCTATGACCACATCTTAATAACTACCGTGATAGACTAACTAGAGAGTCGCGATTTTGCAAGACGAGGTTAAATAATTGAATGTGGATTAAAATTCAGTAGCTATGAGAGAGAGAGAGAGAGAGAGAGAGAGACTGTAAAAAGACACTAAATATTGGATAAGTTACCATGACAACAGAAAGTCAACATTCAGAGTGACAAGGTAAGACTCCTGACTCTGACATCTTGTTTTGCAACACTTAGAATGTTTTCCTTATATAAAATATGACATAACAATAATGCCTCACTATTATTATATACATAATGTTATTATTGCTATCAATCTAATATATCACAGTTATGTAGAAAAACATCCTTTTAATAATGATCATTGACAAATATGTTTTCATCTCAGCACTGTCTTTAATTACTCCATTGATTATAAACATACAATACTTAGTTAAATACTGACTGTTAAGTATATACCACATCCACACTGAAATAAGTAAAAAAACAATAAGTGTTACTCCCAATGAATTTCATGCTTTTCTTTTATCTTTATCATCAAACTTGGAAAATTAATTTTAAATATGCTTGACCACTTGTGCCACTCAGGAAATGTGCTGCAATATACCGGTACCAGTATAAACACATAAAATCCTACAACTACACTGTGCGTTTTATGCATTAATACTTTGTTGCCAACTTGTGCTGGAGTTGAAAAAGCAATTACTGGTAAGTCTTTTCTATTTAATTTTAAAGAATAACAATTAACGGACTGTCACAATTAAGTGGCATGTTATTAATTAAACAAATGCCTACACAGTGTACTTAAAACAAGCAATTTTAGGAAACTTACAATTAGGATTAGGAGGAAATTTCTCAAGTTTGATAGGGCAGTACTTTATCTATGATGCGGGTGCCGACATATAGGTTACACTTCCTTTACATATAATCTAGAAACAATTACGTTAGTAGCTTAATTACCAATTACTTACCAAAACAATTAGGTTTTGTTAACGATTTGCAGTACTTGCAAAATCCAGAGCTAGGATACATAATTCAATGGAACAGCAATATAATCAGCATATAGGAAGCAGCTAGAATTTTAGAGAGAGCTGTGTAAGTTTGTATTTTACCAAACAGGGAATCCTTTAAAACGGTTACTACAATAAAGGCATTGACTATATACAGCTATTATAAAATACTTCAGCTACGGAAACATCTTTCAGATAAAGAAAATTTCATAATCATATTCCTTCGATTAAGGGCCACTCAGTGAATTAAGGCCATTCCTGAAAAAAATGACCTCCAAATAAAGACCACCTGTCAATAAAGGCCACATTTCATCTTTCCCACAGGTGGCCTTCGTTTACACTGGTTTGACTATTTAAGTAATACTGATTGAGTAAGAAATGTTTTATAAATAAATATTTCATTAAGACAGGATCCATTCTTTTAGCATGACTTATAATGAGTTGTATGACATTAAGACAGGATCCATTCTTTTAGCATGACTTATAATGAGTTGTATGACATTAAGACAGGATCCATTCTTTTAGCATGACTTATAATGAGTTGTATGACATTAAGACAGGATCCATTCTTTTAGCATGACTTATAATGAGTTGTATGACATTAAGACAGGATCCATTCTTTTAGCATGACTTATAATGAGTTGTATGACATTAAGACAGGATCCATTCTTTTAGCATGACTTATAATGAGTTGTATGACATTAAGACAGGATCCATTCTTTTAGCATGACTTATAATGAGTTGTATGACATTAAGACAAGATCCATTCTTTTAGCATGACTTATAATGAGTTGTATGACATTAAGACAGGATCCATTCTTTTAGCAAGACTTATAATGAGTTGTATGACATTAAGACAGGATCCATTCTTTTAGCATGACTTATAATGAGTTGTATGACATTAAACACTTCCCAGTAAGATTATGTAAAAAGTTGTAAAATAATAAAAGACAATAATGTAACATAATTTTGATTCTAACAAAAAATAAATGAAGTCAAATTTGATTATGCCAGATGAAACCAAAAATCTTCATAACTACCCCTGTGAAACACAGTTGTTACGCTTAAGAACTGTTCATGAATTGTTCTAGAACATTATAAGAACACTTCAAGATGCGCTCTTGATGGTTTTTCAAGTAGATTTGTACTTTTAAGGACAGTTCTTGAAACCTTGTAAAATGTTGATATTACGTAAGGAGTTTCAAATATAATTATGCAAGTATACCTAGATAACAGAAAACATCACTGTATATAGATGAGTACAACATTGTCTGAAACATTCTTAAATAAATAATGACGGAAAGAAAAGAAAAATAGTTGAGGTGAAAGATTTTTACGGCTTTCATTTTTCCAGATCCATCCGTCGGAAAAAGCAAGTCTGACAACGTAAAACACGATGATTACATAAAGTGAAGAAGTACTGAATACTTTATGGAGTATTGTCTGATTTACTAGCATTCTTTTGTCACTGAAATCAATTATCTTTGAAATGTAGGTTTGTTTAATATTATAGTGATCACAACTTCTGCAAACACATCTTCTACATGACCTGAGATATGAATGTAACTCTTATAGTATTCTGATTTAAACACTTGCTAACAAATAAATAAGAACAATGACCATACACAACTCAATATAATGAACATTGTAATTGTCTGCGGAGATTCAACTTCTTGATACAAGATGCAGTAACATCCTAACAGAACCTGATGGCAGCAGGTCCACAGTCTGTTGCATGTACAATCATTCAGCAGATGTTCCAACTTTATTGAAGGTCCATTGTCTCTAACTTAAAAGATGTTGGTTTCTTTTAATGTCAGAGCAACAGGTACCAGTCCACTAACAGCAGATGGGAGTACAGACTAACATTTCTATATATGGAAGTGCCATGACCTTCTTCGTATAAATTTAGAACCAATCTATCAGACTCTATTGTTATTCTGCAACTCTGCAGCCTCTGATCTAAGGGGCCGACCCCTTTGATCTGTTGCATCATTAGTTTCCCTCCAAAAATCCTGCAGGTGATTTGAAGTGGTCAAAGAAAATCAATAGTCAGTTATTAATTAGAAATCAATATCACAAAGTGAAATTCACTTCTGCAAGAATATTAATTGAATTGGTCATAATGAAAACTGCAAGAAAATAATCAATGATGATTCTTCCAATGTAAAGGTCAAGAGTATCCCAAAACAGAGGAACTTTTCAGAACAAACTACAGATATAACTTACCTTGTTTCACTTAAATATAAATTAGGCACTGCCCTTGCTGAATTTTCTTCTTGTATTTGAACTGAAAATATAAAGAGGAAATAAGCAACTAAAATTACCTGACATAATAGAATGAGTTCATAACAATTAGCAGGATAAATTTAATTCTATAACATGATTTAATTAAAGGGTCTTACTATTTAAATCAAACATTGAGCAAGATTGACTATTTAACTGTAATTTTACACCCCTAAAAGAGAGTGATAATTATCAACAGGGTTGAACATTGATGGCACACTCCATACAAACAAGTGAACAATACAAGGCACATCATCTCATTGTGATACACACAACAAACAGCCTTCACAAGTTGACAGCTGCATCAGAACATACAACTGTCCAACTGTTGATAATTGGGGTTATAAAGGAACCATTGAATTACTTAACGGGATGTTTCTAACCCACACAGCATGCGTCATGTGACTCCTGTATATGATTTCTTTCACTTTAATTATAAAGATTCAAATGATTTTGATGGCTGAAAAATTAAATTATCAGATTTTTATATGGAAATTGAGTTAGAGATACTTAATTCAATTACATCCTGTATAACTATAGCAATTGTTAAAATGAATGAATGTCAATCTATGACTTGTATTAGTCATCTGATATCAATCAATGTTAATATAAAAGGTAGGCAAACTTTCATCCAGCATTCATTGCTGGCCTTACGGAAGAATTAAGATATCAGTACCTTTAAACTTGGCCAAATTTGCCAGAATTAGATAAGACCCATAAGTTCACCATGAGCACTTTGTGGTCATGTGAGTTAAAAAGTCCATATAAGAAGAGTGGTCTTAATTTCAGGGTGGATGAAAGACAGGGTACACATGTACTTCTAACTGTCCCTTACTTTAACATAACCTAATAAAGTATGGTAAAATCAGCCAGAACATGTCACAGATACATCTTAATTACATTAATTGGTACATGTGCTTCCATAATTGGAAAACTTAAACAATAATGGCACTACAGAAAGGACAGCCATATAATGATTGATGCTAGTATATTAGAAATAAATTATAGAATACATAATATAACTTTCACCTCATTTATCTTGATTCTGAAAATACTAAAACCAGAATTTTAACTCAGTATGACAACTAATTAGTGGGTTTAGAGACTTCATAATAAAATTTTAATCAATGTAGTGTGTTGTTTCAATGATTTTTATAACATTTTGTTATAGATGCTCATTATACTAATAGCAAACTTAATAAATGGTCTAAAAAATAACACTGAATTTAATAATGTCAATAAATAATAAGTTATCCAAGATAATCAAGAGTTAATTAAGTCAGATAATTGGTGGTCCAAGCTTTTTTCATCCATATAAAAATTACAAATTTATAATTAAATGAGTATAGTTAAACAAAGTTATATATGTATAATAATAAATATAAAATATTATGTGTATGGTAAACAATTAAATACTATACTCTTGTATTTCATAAAAATCTCCCAAAAAATTCATAATCTTTGAAAAGTATCCAAATTTTGTGATTGTTTTTTAGAGAACTATTTATTATAAGTGAAAATTTTCATAATACTTTGTAACTTTATATACCATGTGAAAAATGAGGAAGTACAGTTAAACTTTACAATTCCACCAGGTAAAAGTTCAATAAAACATTTATTCAATGCTAGGCTATACCACAACAAGAGGGCCACATTGGCCCTTTATCACTCACCTGAGAACAAAGGCCAATAATTAATGACCAGGTAATATAGTTTCCATCTCGTAAAACTCATTTTTACGTAGATTTTGAGATGAAAACCAACAATCAAGGTATAAAACTGTTGAACAAGCTAAAACATAGCAAATTTTCTAACCCAAGGGTCCATAACTCTTGAAGTTGTGGTCCGATTCCACCCATAACTTAACTTGTCCAAAACCATAAGGTCATACACATTCATTGTAAATATGATTAGGATCGGTGAATAAATGAAGGCGCTGGAGTGTAAACAAGCTAAAATATAGCAAATTTTCTAAGTCAAGGGCCCATAACTCTTGAAGTTCTGGTCCGATTCCGCCCATAATCGAACTTGTTTGAGATCTTTTGGTTATACTCATTTACTGAAAATATTTTTAGGATCGGTGTAAAAATGAAGGCGCTAGTGTGCAAACAAGCTAAAATATAGCAAATTTTCAAAATCAAGGGCCCATAACTCTTGAAGTTTGGGTCCAATTCCGTCCATAATCGAACTTGTCCAAGATCTCTTGGTTATACACATTTACTGAAAATATGATTAGGATTGGTGAATAAATGAATGCGTTAGAGTGTAAACAAACTCAAATATAGCAAATTTTCTAAGTCAAGGGCCCATAACTCTTGAAGTTCTGGTCCGATATTGCCCATAATCCAACTTGTCCAAGATCTTTTGGTTATACACATTTACTGGAAATATGATCAGGATTGGTGAATAAATGAAGGCGCTGGAGTGTAAACAAGCTAAATATAGCAAATTTTGTAATTCAAGGGCCCATAACTCTAGAAGTTATAATCAGATTTTGACCATAATCGAACTCAGCCGAGACATTGTGGCCATATACATTGTGAGCAAGTTTAATCAAGATTCGTAAAGAGCTGCGGTTGCTAGAGTGTAAACAAACTAATTGTGGCCGGACGCCGGACATTCACCGATCCTAAAAGCTCCCCTGATGAATCAGGTGAGCTAAAAATCAATTGAAAAGAAAAAACCTGGGTTCTACATTTTGCCACAGAAAATAGGTGGTGCTTTAGGAAGTTTTCACTGTTTGAGAGTGTGGGACAAAGTCAAGTATTTACATGTGATTGTGTCAGTAAATATTGACTTGACAGTCCAATTTTGAAATATGAAATGATATAATACTCACTGGTCTGTCTGTATAAAAATCTTTAATATACGGAGAGATTTCAATTTTGGAAGAAGTTAAATCAATTTCTAGTTACTTCAAATCATGGCAAATTTCTGTTGAATTTCCTTGTCAATTGCTTCAGATGTGTGCCTGTTATTAAGGCCATCCGTAAAATATGGCTGCTTGTTGAAACCCTACCCAGAGACTTTTCAGTGGGTAGGAAATATTTGTTTACAATTTAATTTTATATTAAACCCAAAATACATGTCAATTTTTTCCAGACACCAAAAATATATGCTTGCTTTCATCCATCAGACAATCTTAAGTTAACAGACATTATAATGTCTTAACTTTAAAATCTCCACCTAAAGACATTAGTTAATTTGGTCGTTGGGAAATTTCTACTTCTGTTCTCTTCGATCCTCGTCGAATAAAAAACTTGTTCTTCCTAAACCAAATATTCCATTCTTTCGTAAATCCCTATCCTATTCTGGTAAAGAAATTTGGAATGAAATACCATTAGAATTTAGATATCAGAACTATTGTAAATCTATAATAAGTTTTGAACTAAATACCACTCTCAGTATACTTTCAAATTACTAACTTAACTATTTTAGAATTTATCTAACATGATTATTCCAGCTGATATGTTCTTATAGTTACTTGTTTATAATATTGTTAAGATATTACTGAATTAATTAGTCAATATATTGTTTTGTAAATATTGTATATATCACCATGTAATTACTAAATGGATATTTTGAGGCCCACAACTACACAAAATAAATAAAATATTGCTCTAAATGCATTCAAAGCAGAGTGCCAATTAACATTCAGTCCCACATGGTCTTTAAGTTTAGAAGTGGCAGTCTTCACGAAAAACTTTTTTAAGCACTGGACATTTGAAAATGCAAACTTTACTAGACCAAATGAACTTGTTGTGGACCTAGAAGAGTACACACAAAATTTCATACAGTTTGGCTGAAAAAACATACTTTACGAGAGTGATTAAAATTTTTCATTTTTTTTGTTCTGAAACATGGTAAAATTATTGCTGAAAAATTTACTGGACCGTCGGACCACAGACCTTGTCAAATTTACTGGACCAATGATCATGGCCATTTTGGTGGACTCAGTCCTAGGCCCGGAGCTAACTTCGAAGACTGAGAAGTGGTTCATCCTGCAAAAAATGTCACATAAAATAGAATTGCTTTTATGATTGAAATATCAGCAGAAATGTCTTATAATCCACAAGTATTGTGATAAAGCTGTAACTGTCCCGTACTAATCTGATTGATTTTATCAGCATTATATGACCAATCAAGACATGAATACTGAGTTAATCTCATCTTGTGACATCATCTTAACTGACCAAACATGATAAGAATGTATACAGACATATTAGAGACTGCATGGACATTCAATCCATTTTATTTTACCATTAACTAACAGAATCAAAACATCAATTATAGTCCAACCTGTGAACAAAGACCACCCCTGGGAAAGACATAATGTGGCATTTATTAGCAGGTGGCCTTTATTGGGAGGTCATTTTGTTCTAAATAATCAATGATATTCAAAATAATGGCCTTTATGCAGAAGGTGGTCTTTATTCGGAGGTGATCGCTAACACATGTTTGTCTGTATGTAATATAGGAACATTAATGTGGGATAGAAACTTCTGAGTGAAAGAAATTAAGGTGATATGTTTTAAAGGACACAAACAGCGACCTTTACCATATAAAGTGATGCTTTACCTGGGACTTAATAGACTGGACTGGTTTTATGCAGAGAAAACTTGGGAGTAACTAGAAACTTGTTTTTCAAAAGCTCGAATATGAGTATCTTATTTAGTACAAAACATTTTTCTAAGTGCAGTCTTCACGTTAACCCACTATAGCCCACAGCCTGGGGTTAGTCAACTTCTATTCCGGCTGGTAAACTTTCTCATAACTGTGTATTCTGGTTAGTGGTAAATTGTCTATTTTCAATAGTCCACATATAGTTTGGGCTGCGATTTTACGACAGTGTGCCGTTTTGTAAAATTTGACCATTTTTCGAGTGAAAAATCTTCAACAGCGAGTTTAGAATATCTTTAAAGGTAGTAAAAGTGTACATTTTCTGTAAGCGTGTTGAGTTGCCCATACGTTGCACTATATATGAGTTAAATGTTTTGTACTGCATTGCAATAACATGGAAGTTTATAACACGCGTTGGAAAATTCGAATTGTCGAATTTTTTATTTTTTTTTCGTGACAAACCCCTTTGGTTTGGGCTAGTGCTTTAAAAAAAATTAGTTCAAACACTGAAAGTGTGTCATAATTCTAAAGTCCCACATTTCAAAGTTTTGTTTATTTATTTAACTGGTATTATAACATAACACAGATGGTTACACATATAAATTAATAAAACTATCTGATTCATCGCCAAAACTGATTAAATCTCATGGGATTGTTACATTAGTTATTCACAATAAAACATGTAAGACTCGAGCATACACTTTGTCTGTTAGAATGATCAAAGTAGAGAACACACATTGGTATTAACAATGAGGCTACAACGGTAATCAAAGACTTTCAGCAAAAGGCAGATTTCTACTTCAGCTTCCTTTAATGTTTAATTTCTGATTAACAATGATTTCCCCGATGATTCTGGGAATGTATTAACCAGAAAACAGAAAATGTACATGCAATATACCACACAAGTCCGGGGTCAACTGCTATGTACGCGTCTTTATTGTTGTTGGTAGTCAGTCACTATTGAGCACTAGCAATGGCAAGTCAGCCATATCTTTTTTGGTTTTGTAATAATTTAATGAATTATCTCCCTTTAAACATTATTATTTACATATACCAAAAGTACCAATATCTAAATTGTGAGTCAATTCTTCACTAAAGTAATGTTTTAATGAAATCTGTCTCCCTTAGGTCAGATTTTTGTAAGAGGAGAAGCCACAATTTTATGTATCATTGGGGAAAAAATCATTTTTTAATCTTTTTTTTTTAATTGTAACAATTCAGAAGGTAAAGAAACTATATAAGCTGGCTGATTTTTTAACAATTTGCAGGTTTTACAAAGTATGGGAGGGCCTCCTATAGTATTTTAGTCTCATACTTTCAGAAAGTGATCATATCAATCAGGTATATTAGTTAAATATAAAATGTTTTTGTATACTTTCATACTTATATAGAGAATATTAAATAATAATCAAACAGTATCACAAGATTTATAATAATAATATCATATATAAGAATCAAACAGTATCACAAGATTTATAAAACATCAGATAAGTATAGACAGTTACCCGCTACTTAAGTAAAAAATGTATGAATGAATTCTTATATAATGAATCCACACAGTTACGGATATGGACACTTTATATCATATGTTATGATAAATAACATATTCCTATCTGATTTCTCCATGTATAACCACTATATACAAAACTAACCATAGTAGTCTTTTCACAGTAAATAAGATAATGCTGAAATTTCTTCAGGATAAAAGCTGTGTATCGCTGCTATACACCGGGCACATTAAAGAATCAGGCTGTCTATTCGAAATAAGAGCTAGGCGCACCCCGCGCCGGACATGCCTGTATCTAATATCTTTCTCTCCCTTCTGGGGACTTTCTCTCAGTCTGTCCCTCTGGTCAGATCATACTGTATCTGCACTGGTAGAGGATGCACCTGCGCCCTCGTGGCTGCAACATAATTATGTAAAGTGCCTTTGAACGTACGAACAGTATTAAAAGGGCGCTATATAAATCTGGTATGTATGTATATGTATAAACATATATGAATGAACAATGCACCATGAACTAAATAGCCCATTCATCGCCCACATTCACTTTCCATTGACATGTGGTAAGTCACAGACAGCTTAGCCAATTTAAGAATTGTGCTTTAAGAGGAAAAGTTTGTTACTAGATGACAGACAAATCTGATCCCTTATATATCTTCCGACACTTATTTTAATATTTATGAAACAGCTTAACTTAAAAAAAACCCAGACATTTTAGTAAAAAAGAGTCACTGGTGTAAAAAAATGCTAGCAACACACAAAAGTCCTCTCTCTACCAGTTGAGCCTTGAAAATGACTGGTTGGAGCAATCCTAAAATTTGGAACTGTCCAGGAAATAAATATCCATGGTAATTAGGTATTAACATACATGTGTACACACTATTTCACTTTTGCCATCTATTTATTTACCTACTTACTACAAAATTTCATCAACCAAACTTGAAAAGTATTGTATATTGTAGTTATCACAAGATCAAGATTTTGCTACCATATTTTTACATAACTTTCATCACCATAGTAACAACAATTTTGACCCATCTTGGGAAAAACAAAATGACATGGATATTCTCCATATTACAACCTGTTCATAAACCAAGTTTCATCCACCTAGCTTAGGCCAGAGTTTTTCTTTTATTAGTTTTACGAGAAATTTTTCAGAAATGAGCAGTCGGAGGAGGGAATAAAAATAAAATGAAACTTTCATTTTATTTTTGTTGTATACTGTACAGAATGGTAATAACTTTCTATTGAATACTAAGGTTTGTTCATCACACAGTGTGTTATATTTTCATGGATAATAAAGGTTAATATCTGCAATTTGGAACAAGATATCATTTTGTGTTTTGAATAGCATTTTACCGGCATTTTTGTAAGCACTGAAATTTACTTCTGCAGCTTACTGAAGTTTAAAAGTATTTTGCAAACAAACATACTTTTAGCACGTTTGGTAGATATTGCATACATGTAGGAACGTGCAAGATTTTATACAGCCAATATATTTTTTGACCACCTGACAATTTTTAAAATGTGTGCCCAGTGCCTGTACTGGGACCATTTCTGTGGGTATATTCTTGTCATTATTTTCATGTATTGTGAGTATATAATAATCATGTAACAATAAACACAAAATATATGTTTAATTTTTTTAAAAGATATTTATCAGGGACCAATATACTAGTACACACCCAGTGTATAATGGCCCAATTAAGGTACATACACACAGACACATATAGTTTAACATTATAACAAGAACAAAAATTCAAAGCATACTGAAAAGCAAAACATCTTACTATTGTTTTACTTGTAACTATTTGTTTTAGTTACCAACCAATCCAAGAATTTGAGACACAATTGCTTATTTTTTATATTTTCTACATTTTGCCGTAACATACATCTCAGTGCAACTATTCAATGCCAGAAAACAGGACGTTTATATACCGGAAAATCGGACCGTACAGTGGGCGTTTATTCATTATTATTCTAATTAGTTTTATTTGGCGATGTTTCGACTTTATCCTTTAATATCGATAAAGTGAAAGTAGCTTAGGTCATCCGGTAGATCTAAAACAATATTTAAATCATTTACACGGGACGTGTATTCGTATCCTCGGACACTGTATAACTTGTCCCTGGCGTATCCGACCATTTCTGATGCAAATTTTGCGCAGATTCGTGTGCTATCTGGACTACTCTTTAAAACAGTGTGCATGCCTATGCTTTGTAGTCTGCTTTAACGTTCACTGTATTACCAACACAGTGGCAAATCATTATAGACAGGCTGATTGAACAAAACGTGTCAACCCGATGACGCCATAATATGGTAAACTGACTCCCTGCACGCACTGCTAAAGACAATATACAGTCCAAATAATTGGGAACCAATTAAGCGCAACATCTCGGACATAATTTATACTATGAGAAGGATGATGTCCTAGTATTCCGCTACTATTGTACTGAGAAATTTTATTTTTTGTAACATGGATCGGAAGAACCGGCGCAAAAAATAAAATAAAACATCACTTTCACACTTTTATTTCATTTTTTCAGAAATTAGGACTGGCGGGTTTGTAAAACGAAAGATAAAAAAACTCTGGCCTAACCATTAGCAACCACAATGTTGACCTGAAGGAAAAAATAAAATGACTTGTGTAATCTCCATAATGTCGCCAATTCACATACCAAGTTTCATTAACCTAGCTTGAACAGTGCTGAAGTTATCATGGGATCCAGTTTCGAGGCAGACAGACTGACGGACATATGGACTGACATAGGCAGACAGACTGACGGACATATGGACTGACATAGGCAGACAGACTGACGTACATATGGACTGACATAGGCAGACAGACTGACGTACATATGGACTGACATAGGCAGACAGACTGACGGACATATGGACTGACATAGGCAGACAGACTGACGGACATATGGACTGACATAGGCAGACAGACTGACGGACATATGGACTGACATAGGCAGACAGACTGACGGACATATGGACTGACATAGGCAGACATATCTTTAGAGTCTGAGTCCCCTACCAGTGTAAGCACTGTATCATACATACAATCAATGATTGAATCCAAGCATGATGACGTCTTTCTCTCTAGTCTACCAGTAACCTAGAATAACATTTAGCTAGATATCAGGTATATGAAGTTAATTTAAGTCCTACAATTTAATGCAGCAGGTGGTTGTAATTCTAATCCCTTGGATCAAATAACCAATTGTTCCAGCAAATATATCAATGTTATACTGTCAGTATCTGTCAAAAACTCCTTGCATGTCTTTGTATAATGTAGAATGCTAGCAATTCACTTGTTTTGATGTCATAGAGGACTCACTGTCTGTTGTTTTTTTTGTTGCTTTTTTATTTTGGTCAAACATAAATATAGGTAATGTATTATTTTTCCCTATCAAACAGATTTTATTGAAGGCCAAAATTTCATACTGGAACATCATGTGTAAAAAATATGTTTGTTTCTGGTTACATGTTCATAAATCAAAGGCCTGAAGGCCTGAAATTAGATGAATTTTGTGATGCAGGTATATCTCTGAGTTCATACAAAATTTAAAACGGTATCAATAATTCTGTCCAAAACGAGGACCTAGTACTGTGGGCTACTGTTCATTCAATAAAATATTAAAGTACAAGGATCATGTTGTCTGTTTAAAAAGAATTATTTCACCATATGAATTATCAAGGCCTTGTAACATATCCTTAATATCAAAGAACTCCTGGGTCTAGAAATCACGAAAATATACATCAATCGTGTTCATCAGGTAGTTTGATTTACCTGTGTTCATCAAGGCCGTGATATACCAATTAAAACCGTTTTTTTAAACGATGGTCTTATACTACGCAGGAATTTCTTTTTCTTTATGCAACATTTAATGTTATATATATGAACATATTGTTCTGAACTGGAGCAGCAAGCCCTTCAACTTGCAAAAAGTACGTCTCGATCACTCGAACCGCTGTTAGCTACAGTATATTTTCATATCATTCGTGATTTTATACCCACATCGGCGTTTATCGAAAGAATATCAACTTTGCAATCACATACAACCGATGAATTATTCAATGGGTGGATACCTTAGACACTACAACTCATGATTTGTGGCAATCATCTCAACCTGCTTAGCGGCCATATTGACTTACGTAAAATCCGGACCTGTTCCGTACCATTCTGAATGGAAACCTTCACGGCCGCAGAGAAACTGATTCTTCAAATCTTGAATCAAGAACGCACCATTTGACAAGAAAATAATAATTTGGCACTCACTTTTGGTGATAAATAAACGAAAATAATCCAGCATCCCATTTGTTTGACAGCAGTGGTATACATTTTACAAATTTAATCCTTCAGACAAAATTTATTTCCCGCGCAAAGGCAATTACATTGTATTAAATTTTGTCTAAATTTCTTTCTAGTCCTTTGCGAACGGTTAAGTTAAAGTGCAATTTATAGACTGAATTGGGAAAACCATGTACTCATCTGAATATTTAGAGGATTATTCATTTAATCCAGGATAGAGATGATACTCAAAACAAAAATTGATACATTAAACAAGTTCAGGACGTATTTATAAGCAAAATGATAGCCTTTAGAAATGGGTCCTAAACGCTAAAAATAGAAAATCGATATAGTTATACTGTATAATACAGCACCGATGGTATTTACTTACTGTGTGTGAATGAGTGTTTGTACTGCATGCAGTATCTAGGGCTACAACGATTCGGGTACCCTACGGTTCGGTTCGATTTCGGATATAACCTTCTCGATTATCGAATATTCGATTCGGATATCTACATCAATAGACTACATAAATTTACATAGGATTTGTTTTAACCTTGCCCGAGTTTCACAAAAAAAATATAAGACTTTACTCAAACTCTTTTTACTCAACTTATTTATTATATAAAAATCATACTTCCTATTGTTCTGTTGTATGCAATTCAGAATGTTGTATAAGAAAAGTTACAACGTTGGGTTAACAACAGTTTCTCACAATTGAAACAATTTACCAATTGTACACTTTGTGGTCGAAGACATAAGATTTCTAGGTAAAAACACGCCCAAGTTCATTCTTGATTTTCTATTCAATTTTGTACCGTGAGGGCAGACTTTTGAAATTTTATTATGCCAAAAAATACGTACAAGTCATTCTGCTGTTACAAAAAAATACTTGTATGCACAGTTTTGCAGTGCATCTATAACATACGACTAGTCTTCATCTCAAACACAAAATCTCGCCACACATTCGATTTTAGTGACGCTGGTAGATCAACAAGCAGTTTTTCGTGGGCCATACTTGTTTTTGTTTACATGCAACGCAGTAAATGATATGACGCGCACTGATTGGATGATATTATTGCCGGCGTAGGCTAAATGACAGTGCCAAACCGTACCGAACCGAAAATACAGATTCCAAATCGGATAATCGATCCGATGCCATGCATTCGGATATATTCGAACTTCGGTGATTTGTTGCAATCCTAGCAGTATCACTCTGTTAGCAAGTCTGTAACGACAAAGACCGAAAAAATGTAGTACAAAGTCGTCCCTAAAGCTATATAGCGAGCAGTGCAGTGTTGAAATTCATAGCTTGCATGATCGCTATATGAGAAGAATTTACAAGTAAATTCATCTCATAAAAATAGGGAAAGTAGCTCAGGATTTTTTTGGCTCCTAAAAGCGCATGGAAATAAAAACAGTGTGAAAGTGTTGCAGGGAAATTAGGGTAAGTCGGGTAAGCTGAAACAAACAAAACTTCAGAGAGCTGAATTGAGAAGCCGGTAATTTGTAAGATACATGGCAGGTGCGTACCTTGGTCATCTTTATGCTTGCCAATAGTTTCATTGGGCACACAACCCATCAACAACCCAAACTATCAATAAAAACGAATAAAACAACATTCTTCTTTAACATCAGAAACAAGAACGTCTCATGCAAGCATGAATCATGAAACAGAGGAATCATTGATTCATTCTTAATGTCTTAATGTAGGACAATAGGGAATACATGTAGTTATAAAAACAATAGAAAAATATAGATTCTAATGACAAGTACAACACTGGTACGATTGGTACTAATTGGAACTAAGTTCAAATAACTAACATCATTTGGCTATTTTATATAGTAGTGGTACAAACTTACATTAAATAGAACAGTCATAATGACTGGATACTGTCCAAAGTCAGTCATTATCATTCACTTTATAACAACTATACAGTACAACCTCTCCAGAACAGCACTCTCTTGAGCAACAACCTCCTTTCAACAACAGCATGATTTTTTTCCACTGCATGATTTAACAATAAATTCAACCTCTCTAGAGCAACACCTCTCAACAACAACATAATTTTGATACACCCAAAGGGTGTTGCTCGTGAGAGGTTGCAGGTTTTGTGTATGCCACATACTGCCTCCTCATAGTGAACATTTGTGCCAAGTAAGTTTGAAATCCCCAACAAAATGACAGATTCATGGTCTGGACACATATACGCATTAATGACCAATCAAAGCTGTATACACAAATGCACCCAAGTCCAATCCAAGTGTTACAAGTCCAAAGAATAATATACCGGTAGCTATCAAACATTGTGTGTGCATGTGAAAGGCTGGCACACACACTGGGCCTACTGTCCTAATTTAACCTGTAAGTTACCCACCAGCACAACCTGACCTATAAAACCCAAACTACTGACAATATAGTCCATACATCTACAGTGTGGAATAAATTATAGGTAGGATACAAATTATGAACTTAGATGATACAAGTACCATGACCAGATCTAAAAACATTATCTGCTAAATAACCAAGCTCAAAACTGACCATTAACAAGAAGTGTTTGTGAAATAAAGGCCAACTGGATAGTATGACCTTGACCTTTGACCTACTGACCTCAAAATCAATAGGGGTCATATACATGTGAAGACCAACCTCCCAACCAAATCTGAGGAGCCAAATACATGTAGTTCTCCAATTATTGCTTGAAAAAGGTTTGGTTATGGATGGGCATTCTTTCTAGACCGACCAATGGACAGACTGACTGACCTACATGAGCAAAGCAATATACCCCCTTTTCTTCGAAAGGGGGCATAATAAAAGCATCGTATGACAAGAAAGAGATTGATACACTAATCAAAGCTTGTTTGTATATAAATGTGGACATATGATGACATTATGACATGAAACAATTGATATTGAAAGTACAGCAACTATAATTCATTTTCTATATAAAACATTTAATAAATTGGATAATTGAACACCTGATCAGAAATGTAACCATCTAGTTAAATGTACTAGTCAGAAATTTTATTGAGCAAAAAGTATGAACAATAATTCACACAACAATCAGACTTAAATGAATAAATAACAAACTAAACAAATTATAATACACAAATATGGTGGTACAGATGAATAAGCCTTGAGGAAACAGACATTATAATTACTTAGGGGGGTGCACATATATTTAGTCTGATATGACATACTGATAGGAAACACCTTAGCACAACTTGTTGATGTTTCTTGGTTTATAAGAAAATGATTAACACAAATAAGATTTCATGTTAAGCATTTTCTTATAAACCAAGAAACATCAACAGGTTTCATGATACATACCTATAAACAAATAAAGAAATAAGTTTTACTATCTCAAACAATTTCTCAAGAACTGACCTTACTGAATGTTGATACAGTAACCTGACCTTACTGAATGTTGCTATTGGAACCTGACCTTACTGAATGTTGCTACAGTAACCTGACCTTACTGAATGTTGATACAGTAACATGACCTTACTGAATGTTGCTACAGTAACCTGACCTTACTGAATGTTGCTACAGTAACCTGACCTTACTGAATGTTGATACAGTAACCTGACCTTACTGAATGTTGATACAGTAACCTGACCTTACTGAATGTTGCTACAGTAACCTGACCTTACTGAATGTTGCTACAGTAACCTGACCTTACTGAATGTTGATACAGTAACCTGACCTTACTGAATGTTGATACAGTAACCTGACCTTACTGAATGTTGCTACAGTAACCTGATCTTACTGAATGTTGATACAGTAACCTGACCTTACTGAATGTTGATACAGCAATTTTTTTATTTTCACAGATATATTACAGAACAAATATATACACGTAGATTGTTCACTGCAGGAATTGTCAACTAACAGTGAGTGCTAATTACAGATAGCAAACACAGATCAATACATGTGAGAGTTTATGGGAAAACCTTCAGCTTAGAACTTATTGCATAGCAAGTTTGTGTGACTCTGATCAACCGTTACCTAGGTAATATAAGGGTAGTGCGCTTAAATTATTGCAGCAAGATATACAACGAATGACATCATGCTGACGCAAGTACCATCTGACTGTAGACATAGTATACATCCTAACTATAGTGAATAATTTATGCTCTTGGTCCAGTTCTCCGGGAAAAGTTTTGTCACTTTTGGCTATTAGATTAGCACACAATTACTATTGATTAATTCATGTACATCCCACAAAGAAGCCATACATTCTGACTGAAATGTTTCTGCACTGATATCCAGGGAAGTTTTATTGCAAGAAATGCACTTCCAATAACCACTCTGGCTTAAAGTCTTTAATGGTGATTAGTGAAGTTTCAGAAATTATTTCTTTCATTTAACTTTTAAGCATGCAGTTTACAGCCATGTTCATCATTGGGGACATACAGATATACAATCCTCAAAACTAAGCCTATAAGTAAAGCTGAAAATATTCATGGAATGGGTCATAATTCATAACCAAACAATATATTTATCTTATATATAGTATTATTTACTAACTGCAAATGATTTCACATCTCGGGATGCACTCTTAAGGTATCTGGCTTGGATGTCAGGTCAAATCAAGTTTCACCAATTTATAGATTTAACTAGAACTCCGCAAGTCGGATGTGTCGCCTGATGCTGGATAGTTTATGTGACATGTGAGCAAAAATGTTGCAAAGTGCACTTAACCTTGCTTTAATGTAGAATACTTTTGTGCCTGTTTACACTGTCTGAAAGTTTCTTAACAATTAAAAGGAATTATTAAGTAATTGTCTGCTTTATTCCAACTTATGGTGACAAAGTTATGTTCCGGAAAAGAAATCCTCTAATAAAATCATTCAAAGGGGAGTATTTCAAAAACCTCACAAGGTAGAGTTACTGTTTTTCTGCATTGCACTTCAGGTCATTGCAAGATACATGCACACCAACTTTCAAGTCATTCGAACTCATGGGGACAAAATAATGTTCCGGACAAGAAATCCTCTAATAAAATCAATCAAAGGGGAATAATTAAAAAAAACACAAGGTAGAGTTACGGTTCTTTTGCACTGCACTTTGGATCATTGCAAGAAACATTCACACCAAGTTTGAAGTCATTTGAACTTATGGTGACAAAGTTATGTTCCGGACAAGAAATCCCCTAATAAAATCAATAAAAGGGGAATTATTAAAAAAACGCACAAGGTAGAGTTATGGTTCTTGTGCATTGCACTTCGGATCATTGCAAGAAACATGTGCACCAAGTTTGAAGTCATTTGAACTTATGGTGACAAAGTAATGTTCCGGACAAGCAAAAGGGGACGCTGCCGCCGCCGCCACCACCGACAAAGTAATACCTATATGCCGCCTAGTCAGGCGACACAAAAACTAAACCATAATTATATATTAAAATAAACCCACTGTATAAAGTGCATTGCAAGTAATTTGAAACAAATATTACATTTGATAGGTCTCAGAATTTTGATACTTGTTTTCATTTTTTATCTATGGAGTATTACATAATAAACAGCGGGGTTCTGGGTACGGAATTTCTTTAAGTCAAGTATCTAATGAACGGAGGACTTTATAAAAAAAACTGAGGCACGGTTCCCTGCTTTATACATTTATATAGTCATTTTAAGGCTACTTGTTGTAATATATTCCTATATACAGAGTAGTTATCGTTTTTAAAAAAATTGTAAATTACGTGCGATATTGGTTTAAAATTCCGTACCCAGAACCCCGCTGTTTATTACGTAATACTCCATAGATAACAAGATGTGTTTTATAAACACCATGCCCCCTCCGGTTGCCCTTTTTGAAAATGCACATATATCATTAAAACAAACGATTTGACAAAGTTTGGTGAAGATCCAATAATAACTGTGAAATCTACAGTGTTAACATGGTTTTTCATAAGATTTGACCTAGCGACCTAGTTTTTGACCCAAGATGACCCATGTTCGAACTCGTCCAAGATATTATGAAGACAAACATTCTGACAAGGTTTCATGATCATCCAATCAAAACAGTGACTTCTAGAGTGTTCACAAGGTTTTCCAGCAATTTGCCCTAGTGACCTAATTTTACTACAGAAATTACCCATTTTCAAACTTGACCTACATATTATTAAAATAAACATTCTGACAAAGTTTCATGAAGATAAATTCAAAACAGTGATTTCAGAAGTGTTCACAAGGTTTTCCCTTATTTGGCCCTGGTGACCAAGTTTTTGACCTAAATGGCCCAATATCGAACTCATCCGAGATTTTGTTGATATTTTGTTCTGACCCAGTTTTGCTAAAATTGAGCCAAAAATGTGGCCCCTAGTGTGGTCACAACAAAAAGTTTGACGACGCACTTTGTGACATGTGAGCTAAAAAAATTGTCATTAATAGTTTCATATCGTACCGATACAATGCACATTACGTTAGAGATGTTTAACGCTGATAAGGAAAAGTCGATAAAGGGGTGCAGTATTTATCGCTAATAAACACCATTTTTGAGCGTTCGGTTAGAATTTTTTCTTGCTTGGTATTAAAGTATGATATTTAATCTTTGTAAATAATGTAAAATATCATTTTACGTTATTTTAGCAATTATAACCAAGCCAGATACATTAATGAAGAGTTTACGTTTTGTTCAGTTAGAAGGCTTCTTGTATTTTGGTTCCTTGATAGGTCACGTGACAATCGCCTAACTCGTGATAAAAGCTTAATTCTGATAGGATGAGCGATACTGTGTGGTATATGAGGTATGGTTCCCGATAGCCAAGTAAATAGGAAAGAGTGCGCAGGGTACAAGTAAATTGTAAACAGCAAGGTTTACACGAGTACAATCATGTTCATTAAATTACAGAGACAGTTTTTGTAAAAACTCGATTGAATAACAATCAAATGAGAATGAAAACAACTTATATTTTACACTTTTTGAAATGAATTGGTATATCTTGTCACTAAAAGTATAACTTTATACACTTGAACAGGTGTCAATAGTGTAGCATTCCCCAATAACCTGCATGCGGATAGTGTATCAAGTTAATGCGGTTCAGTATAATATAGTGGTAGTTATGTAACAACGTGTTGTTTACCATTTACTTGCACCCTCTGCTTTCGTACCTTTTCATTACGCTATCGGGAACCATGCCTCAAATACCAAAGAATATCGCTCATGCAATCAGAATTAAGCTTTCATCACGAGTTAGCCAATTGTCATGTGACCTGTCATGGAAGTAAACTTCAAGAAGCCTTCTAACTGAACAAAAAACACGCAAATTCTTCGCTGAAAGAGCTTTCTGAGATGCGAAACCATTGACAGTTAGTAAATTATGGTGTTTTATTATGAATTAAGACCCATTCTAGGAAGTTTTGTCAATAATTTAACAGTTCCACTCTGTACATGTATACCAGTATACACGCTGCGGTTTTACGACTGTGTGTCTTTTTGTAAAATTTGACCATTTTTCGAGTGAAAAACATTAAAATAGCGAGTTTAAAATATCTTTTAAGGTAGTAAAAGTATACATTTTCTGTTAATGTGTTGAGTTGCCCACACGTTGCACTATATATGAGTAAAATATTTTGTACTACGTTGCAACAACATGTAAGTTTATAACATGCGTTGGAAAATTTGAACTGTCGAAGTTCTTTCCCTTCTATATATATTATTATATATATGGGTTACATGGAATTTTTTTTTTAGGATTTTTTTTCGTGACAAACCCCTTTGAGTGTGATCTGTAAATGAAAACTACTAGTGACTCTGGTGACTTAAGACCACTAAATTGTGTGTAAATCGCAAAAAAATCATAACCCTTCTGAAATTTCTCAAAATTCTTCACACCTCATGATTCTTATGACTAGCAGAGCTGTTTATACAATATTTTGCCCGCCCAGGGTGGCGGCGGGCTGACCCAAGGGAATTTGACATTTTTTAAATTTTGTTGTCTAAATACCCACCCTAGAGACAACTGTATTCATTTAAATCCCCACCCCAGAGCCTACTTGGTGTATCAAATGCGACAGGGATGTAAAACCCAGCCAAAGTCTATTTCCCAGAACCAGGAGTCATTAAGTTTATAAAATTAAAACGGTATCAATAATTCTGTCCAAAACAAGGACCTAGTGCTGTAGGCTACTGTTCATTCAATCAAATATTAATGTATAAGGATCATGTTGCCTGTTTAAAAATAATTATTTCACCATATGAATTATCAAGGCCTTGTAACATATCCTTAATATCAAAGAACTCCTGGGTCTAGAAATCACGAAAATATACACCAATCGTGTTCATCAAGGCCGTGATATACCAATTTATACGACGCAGAAATTCTTTTTCTTTATGCAACATTTAATGTTATATATATGAATATATTGTTCTGAACTGGAGCAGCAAGCCCTTCAACTTGCAAAAAGTAAAATAATTTACAAGTAAATTCATCTCATAATAATATCCCTTAGTTTCAGTATGTTATTAGATAGATATTTTCCCCAGGTAAACAAATACATAACATTTGACCTTATTTTGTCCATTTTGAATCCTGGAAAAAGGGGATTGAGTTCTAAACGTATATATATACGTGCGTAAAAAGGAGATGTTTGGACACAATTTTGTATGAAATAACATACATCTCATATTATATGTACACATTTACATGTAAATATGGAGTGATAGAAACAGTTATCTTATGATTATGCTTTTTTTTTAACAAAATATAAAATCTTAAAAATGGATAAAAAATTACTTGAAATGTGCTTCTCAGTAAAGAAAAAATTCTACTGATCGATAATGTATTTCAAATTAATTACGTGAAATTTCATCTTCATGTTAAAAAAACTGAAACTGATCAGATCAAAGCAAAATCATACTTCTAATACCGGTACATAATTTTACAAAAATTACAAATCAAAAACAAGAATCAGACAATGAATATTTTACCACCTGTATTAACTGTGTATAAATAGGTTAAAAATTAGCAGCTTGTCAGTATTTGTTGACTTGCCTGAATATATCTAAATATCTACATTCTGACTAATTCATCAAATTGGAAAAAAAGCCAGTGACAAAATATGGGCTAAATTTACACAACAAAATCGTGTCGCATGTTTCCTGAATCTGTTCAAGTTTCAATGATATCCACTTGTATCCTAAGTGCACTTCTATACAAACTATAGCAATGTTTTATCATACACTCCCACATAAAAAATAATATTGCGTGTGTTTAAAACAGCCTTTAGTTTTATGGCATATCAGAACAACACTGCCATTAGAATAATTGGAGCCCGACCGATTAGCTCAGTGGTCAGAGCTTTGGTCTACTGATAGTGATAAAAAGGTTGTGAGTTTGAAACCCTGACATGGCTCACACTGTCCATGACAAATTTGACTGAAGATATAACATCCTATGTTAAATTGTGCTCCACCTCTGAATTATGTGGGGCAGCTAAAAAATGGCAGTAGCTTTTGGACAGAATGCACTTAGTACTGGTTAAGACCTAAATGAAATCCAGGGAAGCTTGTTAGGATAACTGCCTGCCACGATATGACTGAAATGATGTTGAAAATGGCTTTAAATCCAAATACAGTAAAACCTCGATTATCCGAACACCGATTATCCGAATACCCGGTATTTTCCGAATAAAATCTACGGTCCCGATTACGTCTCTATATATTTCAAGTACAACGAACCCCGGTTATACGAATCGGATTTTACGAATACCTGGTGTAATCCGAATGCATTATTTGGTCCCTAAAGTTACAAATGCGCGTATTTTCACACCTATTATTCGAAGTCGTCAATTTAACAAAGGCCGATTGAGAATCAAATGTCGACAAACAATGTGTCACATCAATTCATACACGAAGCGTGTCAACAGTTTAATTATCGTTAAGTTGACCATATTGTTTGTTACGCTTTTATACTAATTGCAACGAATATTACACTATGATCTCGGGTATAATAAGTTAATATGCGTACGTACCTGCATGGTGATCTGTATGAACTTATTTGCATTTCAGCGTCAATAAAAATTTAAAAACAGATTCGAACTCAGTTAAACAAAGCTAACTAGAATATGATGATTTAGTGAAAAAACGTACCAAACTTAAAAACATTACGTTTTCGATTCTTTAATTGTCTTAGAATGTTACGATAGCGATGCCTAGTCGATCGTTAGTAAGTGAAGTGAGAATGACATATTATTGTGTCGGATTGTGTTCTGCATAATCCATAAATGCGCGGATATTTATTTAACAAGAATTATTGTTTCATTGGTTAACTCATATACATTCATAAAACAATGATAAATAAAGTGTTTGTTGTACATTTTATTTTATTCTTATTATCACTCAAATAAATGACGTCATGTTTACATACGAGAGTTAACTCCCCTGCAATATACGGACAGTACGGAATTTATCGTTTCCAACCAATACATTATACTGAAATGGATTATTCGAAACCATGGATTATCCGAATGATTTTTCAGGTCCCAATGACATTCGAATGATCGGGGTTTTACTGTAAATAAATGAGAATATTTTGTTTTTTCTGAAAGTTGGGACTATTGATAGGCAGGATCTAAACTAGCAGATATATCCAGTCTTCACGCTAACCCACTAGCCCACAGCCCGGGGCTAGTAAATTTCTATTCGGGCTAGTGAAATTTCTCAAAATTGTGTATTTGGGCTAGTGGTAAATTGTCTATTTTCAATAGTCCACATACAGTTCGGGCTAGTGCTTTAAAAGAATTAATTTGAAGACTGTATATCAGAGTTTTTTTCATCACAGGATTGTGAATGGTTCTGTCACCTAAAATTGTGAATAATATATCAGCTGCAAACATCATTTAAAATTAGAGCTGGGTATCGGTCCTTAAAAGCGTATCACGATATATCACAATATTTCATGCTGTATCGCGATACATATCGCGATATATATAAATGGAAAATTTACAGAAAAGCATTAAAAATTAACATTTATATAATGTCTTGGGTAATAATACAGACTATAGCTGACAGTGTAGTTTCACACTTCAAATAATTTGTTCTTTTTTAGCACTGTTGAAACTATTAATGCATGTATACATATAAATATGTATGCATGCACAGTCAATAATATTACAAGATTGGCCAGCATTTAGACATGAATAACACTTTACCACAATGTATGAACTATTTTTTACTATAATAAACATAAAGTTCAGTTATTTAAGCTAAACCCGATATATCGGTATGCTGAAAAAATATTGTGATATTTATATTGTCTAGCTGATATCGCGATATACCGATAAACTGATAAAACCTCCCAGCTCTATTCAAAATTGTGAAAAGGTCAAGTTCTTTATACAAGTATGAGATTTTAAACGGTCTTACAGAGAAAGTGGTCTCATGATATTTATACAGTTGAAAAAAAAGCACAGCACTATCCATAGGAAGAGGGGGTAACTGTTATGGCGCATTAGACAAAAACAAAGCAACCTTTGTAGGAAAAGGCGATACCAATTACCTGGCACAAAGAAAACTAAAGAACTAATTAAGTGACCAATTTTTTTCAGTGTCATAATTCAAACACTTTCACGACACTTCAGAAGTAATATGAACCATTTAGCACATTCTCTTCTGATGGCCAGATCAATAAAGCTAATACTTCTCAGTGACCAATTATTATATGAGTATGATCAAACATAAAGGGAGGCTAAATACTCAGCAGTACACTGCAGTTTTAGATTGACTATAAACTGGTGACTGTGAGGAAACCATCAAATTGAATACTCCAATTTAGGTACAGTATCATGACAGCTTAATTTGTTTGTTTTTTTACGTACATTGGCACAATTTCAAACTTTAAGTTTAATAAAACAATGTATTTTCATTTATTTTAAACAAACCTGGTACCGTACTATGTACTTCTATTCATTTTTAAAAAAAAACAGGGCATAATTTAAAGATAATTATAAGCAGGGCCTTTTTTCCAAACATTGGGAAGGTGCCTTAGCCTTTCATTTTGGGAAATTCAAGCGCAATATTTGGCCAAATTTGGAGAAAGATACACAACCAAGTTAGTATAGCATTTTATTTTTGGGAATTCATTTCCCCAAAATGGGAAAAAAGGAGCATTTTTACAATTGGGAAGTCACTGAATTTCGGCCTCTGTTATATAAGGAAAAAAGGCCCTGATAAGGAGATAAATATTTATAAATTTTTAATTGATTCAGTACATAAGACCACAGTGACAACAAGAGCCGTTTGCAAATAAGGTTTGGAACACTAGTGGTTCTAATTAAGAAAAAATAAATATCTATGTACCCATATTTTACCTGTCAATTGAAAGTATATAGATAGGAATTCAGCTGAGCACATGTGATATTTATTACATGTATTTTGAATAACATGTAACACAGTGTCACTCTTTTTACCTACATGTAGAAACCACAATTGCTACCAGTTTTCTTTTACTGTATCCGTGTTATAAACACGTCTTTCACGATGTAATCGGCCACTATAGTGACGTCCATACCAGCATTACCTAGGTTACATACATGATTGTGTAATACTAATAGCACAATTTCATCTTAAAAATGTGTGTTTTTTTTTTAATTTCATGATGTTCAATAAAGATTAAAATAGACATCAAAGCATTAGTATTCAAGGTCAGAATTTATTTCTTTATTATTTTCATTTGCTCAATCAGGTAGTCCAACTAATTAAGACTGTTTGTGACGACAAGATACTTTTTCGACTTGGCCCCGTCCGAATGGCCCTTCCGAAATTCGTTCACGAAAATCGGCCAACCAAAAAGCCTAATTAGTAGGGCTAATCAATCAGGTAACTAAATGTAACAGCCAAAATACCAGAATACATGGAATAAACTATCATACAATTTTAATATGGACAAAAAATACATGGCAACAGAATAAATTATCACAGCTAGTGGACTGCATAATTGTGTATCTCATCATTTAGCAAATTTATTCATATGAAATACATTATGGCATCATTAATTTCTACTGTTACAGCCACATGGTGATACATATATGTCTTCCAAAATCAGAGATGTTAAAACTTCATACATTGAAATCCTTAAATATAAAACGTGTAGAATTACACAAGCTTAAGTGTATATCAAGGTTAGTCATGAATAAGAATAATATAATGCAATACAAATAAGATATAATCTCCTAATTGTTTTTAACAAATATACTCCATACATACTTGTCACAGTGATAGTGTTTTTTTTTTACTTTTATCTTTCACCAAATATCAGGCCATTGATACAAAATCTGTGACAACTCCTCCCTTCAATGTTGAATGATGATATGATTTAAGTAATTAACCTTAATCAAAAGATAACATAATTTCATTAGATATATTCAATAAATTATTATCCCCAGTAGTACAGTGCTACCTATAACAGCTACCATCCACAGGAAGTAAACAAAATTCCACAGATTCTAGATCATTAACGCGGTTATTACATGTCGTCTGCTAAAAAGCATATCACATATACGGTCTGACGATTGTTATATGGAACGTTTTACGAAAATAATTAATCCACGATCCTAACCTTGGCACATTATGACATTTCGGTACGTGCAATATTAATTGTTAAACCTAACTAATTTACGCCAGTCTCTTGAATCATTACGTGAGACTGTAGCACCGGTTAAGTTTTTACTACTAAATACTACAAAATATTCTGAAAGCTATACAAAATTATGTCACATTCCTTACCCGAATTAAATCCGCAATCGCACAAAAATAACTTATCCGTTTCTATTTTAGAGTCTATCTGATACGAATCCGTAGTCGACTGTCTATTTTTGGATATCACCGTACTGACGTTCTGACAGGCGCGCGCTAAAAATCATACGCTGCAGCTTGCTTAATTTTTCTCAAAGAGTGAATTACAGGCGAAAGACCAGACAAATGTATAAAAGTTAGCTAAGTTCGACATTTAAAAAACATACATATTGTTTACCTATGGTTGATGAACGCTTCCTCATGAGAACTATTTTTCTCGCGGATTATGAAGTACTTACCGTTTCTAAGTAATTCGGTTACGTGCGTCATTCTTGGCCTAGTTTCGCTTCCTGGCCAGACTAAAATCTATTGTTAATTGATCGAGTTCGATCATTGAAGTTTTTCGTGCGATCTGGGAATTTAAAAACGTAATGTTTGGAAACTAGTAGTTTATTCATATAAAAGGATGTAGACAACTTTTAAGCCGGTTTGTGAAATTGGTGATCTGTTGTCAATTAGTAGGAATAAGGGAGACAACTGCAACATTTCCCGCCAAATGTCAAACAAGAAAAAGTTGCTGTAATGATATATACTGCCATTTTAATAATGTCTTATTAGTTTTAATACATGTGTAGTAATAAAATATTTAAAAATAGTTTATCAACGTGCCATATATAAGTGTTCAACTCCCTTTTTGGTTCAATTTCGCGTAATAAATACATATGCCTTCATTTATTAAGTGCTACATGTTGTCAGGGATGCTATATATAGCATCCCTGATGTTGTGTATCCAATTATCTATGTCTCTGATCCAATACATTTTTTTCATATATCCATCAGCACATATCAGAATTATGTAATCCATATTTTTTTCATTTCTCATTGCATGTAGTTACATTTTAGACAATCCATTAACAGTCGAAGTTCAATATAGTCCAGAGTATCTGTTTCATCAACCGATCTTCAACTGCTGCATTCTCACAACACTTGACTTTGTTTTATTCTGTATAAAGTACGCATGTATATATTTCTGATTATCATATTGTAATATATGTATTAATGAACCATTTTAGTGATGTTGTAAATATGAAATACATGTAAATAATATAATGATAAAAATGCTTTGTTTTGTCTATTTATACGGAATATTGACTCTGTGTGTGTACGTACAAGCATTCGTGGGTGAGTAATACGTACTTGACATCACACATCAGTCCACAAAACTTTAGACGAAAAAAGTGTGTTTCCAACACGTAAGAATGTAAAACACAACCATTAAGTTCAAGAAACAAATGTGATTGAAGAAGATAATTGCAAAAGATTATATTTACAATATATAAATTAAAAATGAAAAAATTATAGATGAAGCACATTACAGAAATGAAAACGATTTAATCATTACCGATATTAAATGTTCACGTAAACTAAAATGTTGTAAAACATGAGCTAATTATATATATTTACGTCAACGAACATAGAAAGAACACATCAAAGGACGGAAAGCTTGTACACAAAGTTTATACAACGTATACCTGCAATGTAACGTACCGCAAAACAATCAGATTACATGTATTATGTAAAAAATATTAACAACAATAAAATTAAATCGCAAATAATTGTCTTGGCAATTTTTCATGGATTCATATATTTATAAAATACGTATAAAATCAAACGGCTCCGAGATTTAGATTTCAACGTCGATTTTTTTCTTATCGATTCAAATGCATTTCCACAGTCGTTGGTAAATTTATCACAATTTTATGAAGTTCGTCATATGATATGTTGTATCAATAAAATAATTGTGTCAGGATTCATTCTCACATTACTCAGTTGAAATTAGCGGTAAATTAACATACGATGTACATGTACTTTTAGGACCTATTGAACAACGACCTATAGGGATGAAATGATACAGTTATGGTACATGATTAATCAAGACAAAATTAAGAGTATATCTTTCATTTCTAAAGCTAAATTATAAAACATAACTCAAATTAAGTTGCAACGCGTTTCGTAGTTTATTTCGTCAGGCAACTAGTATACTTATTGTAATGATGGTAAACATAACATATGTGTGACGTCATTTCTGAAGCTACACATTGTAAATATAAGTTAAATTAACACACTTAATATACATGTGGGCATATGTAAGTAAGTTTGAACATCTCTTCCAACTCATTGAAACTTACTGTAAAACAAAATAATTATTTAATTTAAAACACTTCCAAAACAAGACAATACAGTCATAAAATAATGAAAAGCATATCTATAATAAATTCTTTTTCACAAGGATCGATTACTTCGACCACGGGTACTACTACGATACATACATTTTTCATTGAACGCATCGATCGATAAACAATGTAATCTGTGTCGTTATCTGAGTCGCCCTCTTAACTGGGCGCTGTTGTATCTTGCTACTTGTTGGAAATATCTACAATCGCGTGACGGATGTAGATAAACATAGTGCTTAGGTCTGCATAGAAATTCATGCGCGCCGAGCGAGTGACAGCTTTGGAAAGCTGAACTATCATATTCAGTTGCCAAAAATGTCTGTTGATATATTACAGTGTCTGTTGATATATTACAGTGTATGTTGATATATTACAGTGTATGTTGATATATTACAGTGTATGTTGATATATTACAGTGTATGTTGATATATTACAGTGTATGTTGATATATTACAGTGTATGTTGATAAACATAATAGAACTTTATAACGATGATTATAACTTTATGTTCAAATAATAAATATTCTGTACAGCTCCTTTCTGTAGAGAAATGTGCATTTGCTCAATCAATAAACGTCGTATAAACCTTGATGTACATAAATATGTTCAGCATATTTTAGTGATATGCAAGATTCTAACGTTTTAGGAATTCGATCCAATAAATGCCCGATGCCGAACATAAAATTGCACAAAGATTATTCATACCCAACTTTCGCGGACATGCTGATTTGGAAAATCGATAAAAAATTTACATTAAACAAAGAAGGGGATTTTCACTATAATCGTCATAACTTTTATTCTATTTAAAATACGAAATTTGTACTCATCACAAAAGTTTATTTAATCTTTTATCTTTCTAATGGTGTATTTTTTATTATTTTAAATTAATGCTTTCTTCGACCCTTTTGCGTTTGAAAAAGACACCTATCGATTCCCTCTATATTCAATGTAAAAAGCGTAAAATTGGTAGATTTTTCAATGAAAATTTGATGTTTTCAGCATCATAACTCTTTTGGGGGAAATGTGATCAAATTTGTACTCATTGCATTCGTTTTGAAAATTTAATTTCTTTCACCATGTAAAATATGAAAACAATCAAATAATATCTTCTTCGACCCTTTTGATGTTTTTTAAAACTACCCCTTAGATTTTTTCAAGTTCAATTCGTCAATCGTTCGGCAAATCTCGGATATTTACGTACGTTTACGGAAACAACGTGCATTTGGCGATGATCATATCTGCTGATTAGGTATCCATGTATATACAGTCACAGCATGATGCATTATACAGGGTAATAAAAATCGGACGCGTTGAATCAGGTTTTAGGATAATTGAGGTTGAAGACTAAAACATATTACAACATGGATGAAAATATTAGAATTTGTGAAATATTTTACTTTACTTCCGAATAAAAAGCAAAATCGATATTTATAACCCAATTTGTTGATATTATAGAAAATATAACATAATTAAAAAATGGTTTTCACTATTAGCTTTTTGGATGCATTGAAGTAGGTCTTATTTTACCTAGACAGATGTGAAACTGACTTTTACTTGCAATAAAAATGTTCCATTTTTTATCACAAAGTACATATAGAAATACAGCACAGTATTTTTTAATCATGTTACAAAAAATAAGAAAAAGCATCTGAAAACTATTTTATGAGATATGCCTAATGGAAGGCATTATGTAGATATTGTTACAGATCAAGTAATATATATTTCTTATATTTTACTATCATTTCATCTGTTGTTCTAATGGGCCTTAAAAAGACGATGATATTTCATTAAATGAAATTTACTATTAATTCATTTTTGATAATATAATAAATTATAATAAGCTAAATATATCATTTTGGCATACGTCCACATGTCACTTATAAAAACATATCATAAAATAATATAGATTACCTACTTTGTATATTTATTTTTTCAATGATGTGTAAACAAAAAGACGGATAATAAAATCATATTTTTGAGATCCCTTTATATGGTTGCTAACTTTACATCAGGTAATTTACGCGTCTCACATTGACTCAAACAATTGGGCACATCGAGTTATATTTGTTAGATATCATTTCAATCAAGACGGATGGAAATTGCCATAAAATTGCAGAACTTGATTGTACTGTTTATACCCCAGGTCTATAGCTTAATATCATTCGTATTTTTCTATTTTGTGATGGAAATAAATATCTGCAACAGTTACTGAAGGTTGTAATGGATTTGGAAGTAATTTCATTTATAATCACTGACCTACAAGACGTGCGACATAGTGCAACATTTCTGGTTACTCGATCGACCCTAATTTATTTTATCCCGCGACCCTAGACATTTTCATGATTTTATCCGAGGAATGGAAAATCCTCTTTCTCCTTTTTACCTTCCCATATGCTTTCAAAAGTCAAATAAAGTCCATATATCTACTAACCGACTTTTATTAAGAAAAGAAAAACAAGGTGTTTATATGCAGAATAGAATCAAATTACTATTTGACTGTGTATACAATAACATAATTATTACTAGGATTCTTGAATTTTGTCTTTTCATGATATCCGCATTTTCAAAATTAATTTTACTGATGAAACAAATTAATGTCAATATCATATACGTTTCTGTCCATTTTAACGACGTACATAATAGTTGGGACATGCTCAAGTCTTATCAGAGATCCAAAAGTAATACGCGTACAGTGAAATATCGATTTTTGGATCAATTAAGATAACAGATTTTATCTGTTACGCGTGACTGATTTTATTATTTTATGACCCCCTAATAAAGTCAGCATAACGCAAGCAAGGAGGGTAACAATAGGTAGACTGCATATAAACCCCGGAATTGTAGTTGTTTCCCTTGAAAATTGATCAGATACTCGATAAGGCCATGTCCGCCAAAGTTGGACATGTTTTATAGTTTTAATACTGATTGTTTGTTTACCCTCGTCACTAGGGTAATACCGTAAGTGCAAGCATCAATATCTTGACAATAATACTTTGTTTGTGATAAAGGTTTTTATTGAATAACAATAAATTAATATTAACATGAGTGATAGGACATCATAATGAATGTCTCTACATGTGTCTAAATTTCTTTACTACATTTTGTATATACAACCCTTTAATTTTGGTAATGTCAACATAAACCAGGTGTGTTTTGCTTTTGATGAAACCAGGGTCACTCAAATAGATGAAACATAAGGCCAGTCTAGTGCATTCATGATATGATACATTTTTAAACTTACTTCTCGCTTGCCACTAATGGCTATGTTTTACATTAAAAACCCTAAAGCAATTAATTAATATATACAAGGACTTATATACATACATATATATAAGTCCTTGATATATATACATATATATTTGACTTATAAAATTATCGATTTTTTTCTAAAAGATGGTGTAAAAATAGTTTTGCACACTCTCGGATCTGTCGTTAATATGGTACAACAAATATTTCTAAAGTGTGCAGGCAAGGACTTATATACATACATATGTATGTATATAAGTCCTTGCTGATACCAACTATTACCTGGAATGAATATATACACATATAGGTTGGTTCCAGCTTGTACGTAATATTCATTGTAAATGTTAGCATGATATATATTTGTCAGTATAATAACGTTAATTGGAATTTGAGAAAGAAACAGACTTTTAAACGTTGATATATGTTATATAATCATGTACGTGGTAATTAAGGAGAAAAGGCTCAGTAAAATTGTTTGTTTTTGGTTACATGCTCATTAAAAATAGAGAAGGTAGCTAGGTACCTTTTAATAAATTTGTACTTGAAAACGCGTGAAAGGGCAAAAAAAGTGAGAAAGTGGATGAACTGTTCCTCCAGGCTAATAAAAAGTAAAAACAAACAGGATAGGTCTGGTGTGAACCAGAAACAAAGGACTTATATACATACATGTATATAAGTCCTTGCAGAAACCAGGGTCACTCAAATAGAAGGGTCTGGACTCCGTAAATTAAAGCGTTGGGTAGCGATCGCGTGATCGCGCGCAAGATGGCTGTCATTGTGAAACGGTGAAGATCGCATTGAAATAGATACCCAAATATTCACAAATTACTAATCATTCATTGGTGTAGAGCTCCACGAAAAGTTAAATCGTAAGTATCCCCTTCTAATTTGACCAATTTCCTAGGATAAAATCCATTTATTTATGTTGAAATCTGACGGTACATAAATGGACGAAAACTCGTTTTAAGCCCAGATGCAAAGCGTGTATTTTTCGTAAGTAAATATAACCCTTTTAAATTATAGAGTGATGATGTCGGGATTAATTTCATGTCGTTTAAAGGTTGTTGAAGTAATTCATGCAGTTACTTTTTTCATATTGCTTCTGATGCTAAGAAATAATGATACATGAAGTTGAGCCTTTTAGACGAAGTCGCCATTTTGACCAGTCATAATGGGTTTAGTACATAAGATTTTCGTAATGGATTCCGTCTTTAAATAATCATCTCCCGCTTAAATGCTTACAGCACATTTTAGTAAGATCATTACTCCATTTACCCACAATTTTGCTTTTAATTTTCTGCTTTTTGTTTTTTGAGTAAATGGAAATTGAAAATGTGTGTGTTATCTTTACACACGTGAAAAAAGCTCTCCGATATGTATCGACAGCACAACTTGATGTTTATACAGAGATAAGCGCCTGAAGAGCACGAGTCCAGACCATTCAATTGAAAGACCCTGCAGAAACTAACCATTTTTTACGTTTAATTAGTTTTCGTTTCACGCTGATTTCATGAAATTTAACAACAACTATTTTCAGAACAATTTCTAAAACATAATTAGGATTAAAAGCGTCACTGTGGTATAAGTCAACCGCACTAGAATCTGGTTTTATTAATGTAAACTGGTTGTACGGACAATGGGGACTACTTCCCGTGTTTCGGAACGGGACCTACCGGAATTTAACAAAAACCGGTGTTTGCGTTAGAACTAATATCAGAGCATATTTAGAACGGTAATCGCTAAAGAGACACCTGCAGAGCGAGGACACCAGTAGAGGTAGGTTCCGGAAAATTCCGTAACTCCGCCTACTGGTAAGAAATAAAAAGTATCGAGTACCGGACTCCGTCTCTCGAAATGAAATTCTTATTCCATTATCAACAGTAAAATATACTCAACAATTAAGGCACGTACCCTCACTGGATGTCCACTTATAAAACTTTAAAATATATTAACTGAGGCACCTACCCTCACTGGATCTCCATTTTCAACAGTAAAATAAATTGAATGAAGTTACCTACCCTCACTGGATATCCACTTTCAACCTAAGATATATTTAACTAAGGCACCTACCCTCACTGGATGTCCATTTTCAACAATAAAATAAATTGAATGAAGTTACCTACCCTCACTGGATGTCCACATTTAACATTAAACGATATTAAATTAAGGCACCTACCCTCACTGGATGTCCACATTTAACATTAAACGAATTAAATTATGGCACCTACCCTCACTGGATGTCCACATTTAACATTAAACCATATTAAATTAAGGCACCTACCCTCACTGGATGTCCACATTAAAAGTAAAATATATTAAATCAAGACGCCTACCTTCACTGGATGTCCGCTTTTAAAAGTAAAGTATATTAGACTAAGGCACCTACCCTCACTGGATGTCCACTTTAACATTAAACGATATTCGATTATGGCACCTACCCTCACTGGATGTCCATTTTAAACAGTAAATTCTATTAAATCAGAGACGTATAATTTAAGACACCTACCCTCATTGGATATCAGCTTATACCTATATACACTTCATAATCCCAGAGACGTATAATACAAGAGATAGGCAACTACGCGAAATCTCCCAATATCTCGTATGTCAATCGCGATATTTAGCGTGATCGCTCAGTTCAGTATATAGTACGTCTACACGGTACGAGTCCGGATAGTGTTGTCGATTATACAGTATATTATAAATAATGGCAATTCGGAAAGGGCATGCGAGTGACATTATCGAAAACAAAAAGACTTATAATAATATTTAATATAATAGAGACGTTGATCCATAGCTGTCAGAATTTAGGGTCTTCAATATATCTATGCTGTTTTCGACTATACAATATGACCGATATTTTATTGATGCTTGTGTATAATGTGGATTATTCTGTTTAGCGACATAAAATAATTTTCCTTAAAAAAAATGAAATTTATAGACCTCATTCATTGTTCATCAGTCAACACCTCTCACTTATTTTTGAAGGTGTGAAGTTGGTATATTGTCCTTATATAAACACGACATGCAGTTGCCAATTATATTTTTTCTCTGTCTTTGTAATTTATTTTCTGAGTAACACTAGTACTTACATCACGTCTTCCTCTGACTTTCTCTAATGGCATGACGAATGTCTAGATTTAAACTTTTGGTGAATATACCGATTATGGAAACATTTAATCTGTTTCCAACAAACAACAGTTGGAAACTGACAATGTCACCAAAAAACATGTAATTGGCTGAATCATCTTAAAGATGACAGATCTATGGATTTTCTTATTTTTTGTGGAATTTGTTACTAATGCTGCATATAGATGTTCGGCGCGTTGCTTATCTATTAATATGTCATCGTATAATATTATTAATATCAACATGAACCATATTGAAAAAAAAAAAATATGATTTTACCCCCGGTAGTTTTTTTTTCAATGTCATACATTTTGTTATTTTGGCAGGCCTTTGAAGTTAACATCAAGTGGCTATCTTGTGTGAAAATTTGTTTTGTTTACCATATTAGGGATTATGCAATCAAGGGAATTACTGGTCCCAGAACAGTATGGGTCCATAGATATCATCAGAAACATGTGTCACCAAAAGTTTTATGGTCATGCATTGTTTATTACAGCTGACATGTGTGACACTTCAAGACTAATATATGTGTACAATCAGATAACATTCAAGAATGAAAAATCAATTATTAAAAAAAAACAATGTGTTTGCGAAAAAGAAATACCCAATAAATCACGAAGTTTACTTGAAAAACTACAGGTGTCAAATAAATCAGTAGAATAAAATATATATATATATATATTTAACTTTTCTAATATGATTATCGCAGTCTAAAATACTGGAATTAGAGAAATCAAGCTAACACCAGCCTAACAGTTCTCAAATTTTAGCAACTACAGGTTTCTAGACAGATGTTGTTATTTGGCATTGAATTTCACTTTCATTCTTTAAAGGGTAATTAACCATTTTAAATTTGAATGCCGAGACAAATATCCTCATTTAAGTGTTGAAACTGCTGGCAACCATCAATTACAGATTATCACAGTCTAAAATACTGAAATTAAAGAAATCAAACGATCGGTTCTCAAGTTTTAGCGACTACAGTTTTGATGTTATGACCCAGCCTAGAATTTAACTGAAACTTTCAGTCTTTAAAGGGTAGCCAATTTATATTTTAATTCTGAGGCAAATATCCTCATTTGAGAGTGCTGAAACTTCGGGCAACCATCAATCACACATTATCACAGTCTAAAATAATGGAATTATAGAAATAAAGCTAATAGTTCTCAAGTTTTAGCGAGTACAGTTTTGATGTTATGAATCGGCCAGGAATTTCACTGAAACTTTCAGTCTTTAAAGCGTAACCATTTTAAATTTGAATTCTGAGGCAAATATCTTCATTTAAGAGTGTTGAAACTTCGGGCAACCATTAACCACATATCAACAAAGTCAAAATAACTTGAATTATAGAAATCAGACGAATAGTTCTAAAGTTTTACCAAGTACAGTTTTGATGTATTTGCTAGGCCTAGAACTTCACTCGAATAATCAGACTTTAAGGGTGACATCAGTTTAAACATAAATTAAGACATATAATCGAATCTGAGAGCATTGAAACTTCGGGCAACCATCAATCATGTATCAATTAAGTCAAAAAAAATTGAAGTTTTGAAATCCAGCAATTAGTTTTCGAGTTTTAGCGAGTACAGTTTTGATATTATGACTCGGTCAGGAATTTCACTGAAACTTTCAGTCTTTAAAGCGTAACCATTTTGATTTGAATTATGAGGTAATTATCCTCATTTGAGAGGGTTGAAACTTCTGGCAACCATCAACCACATATCAACAAAGTCAAAATAACTTGAATCATAGAAATCAAACTAATAGTTCTGAGGTTTTAGCGAGTACAGTTTTGATGTATTTGCTAGTACTAGAATTTCACTCGAATAATCAGACTTTAAGGGTGACATCAGTTTAAACATAAATTAAGACATATAATCGAATCTGAGAGCATTGAAACTTCGGGCAACCATCAATCATGTATCAACAAAGTCAAAATAACTTTAATTATTTAAATCCAGCATTTAGTTCTCGAGTTTTAGCGAGTACAGTTTTGATGTTCTGGCCTTCCCCACCCACCGCAAGTTACAACGCAACTCCACTCAGTACAGTACTTGTTTATTTCAATGAACTCGTCGAGTATGTATATAAATATATATACACACACACCCTTAAATGATCTAATAATAATTTTCTAAATTTTATGCATTCAGCTAGTGTTCGATATTAGTGAAGTGAAGTTGATAAACAGAGACGTAATTAAGCAACCGTATCTCAATGATACAAAATGGCGGACGACGGTTGAGGTTGTTGATCACGTGAGAAATCCCGCGACGCATACGAGATTTCCCGGTATTTCCTTATCTCAAAGAACGAGTTGCCTATCTCTTGTATTATAAGTCTCTGATAATCCATTGTAGCGCATTTGACTCTTAAAACTTCTTAATTGAAATAATTATAAAAACGCCTTGATTTCAGTCTAGCGGATTGATTATAAGTTTTAAAAACATCGATAATAACAGGTGGTTCTATCTAAATACAACTACCTGGTTATAATGATAATTTAACAAATCCGTCTCGCAAGTAAGGTATTCCGTACTTTATCTATCCAGTAGGCGGAGTTACGGGGTATAACGGAACCTACCTCTACTGGTGTCCTCGCTCTGCTTGTGTCTCTTTAGCGATTACCATATGCAATTCACTTGAACAGCTTGATGTACACAGGGTCAAGAAAAGCATTTCTTTCCGTGCAATAAACTTTGTCGACCTGGAATTCTGCCGTGATGCAACCATAGGGGTCTATGGATGTGACTTGAACCATTATATGATTTATGGTAATTAGCAAATTGTGTAAAACGGATTACTGTCAAATTGGCCCCAAGTTAGAAGAGAAATATTTTGGTCTATATCTGTACTGCACACGTTCAAAACTGAACATCACGGCAGGTGGTGGTATGGCAACTTGCATAGATCAAGGGTACGTGTATAAACTAAATAAAAACACAAAATACATGTAGTTAAACAATCTTGCAAGGTTGTCACAGAGAACAGAACTATTTACAATTTAAGCATGTCTATCTATCTATCTATCAATACTGTCACACTCCTCTTTCGAGTGTTATGTGGTCTCGCTTTTAAGCGTCCAGAGGCGTCCAGACTGTTTTTATGCAATAAAGGAGAAAATATAGGCGTCCAGGGATAGTTATTCATGACATAATCATCAGAATTAAATTTGAAAAAAAGAGAAAACAATTATGAATTCATTTTAATTTGTTATCATTCTTCTAATTTCGTTTCAATTTCATATAACATATACAGGTGGTACCAGATAACGGTGTAGCTAAATTTAGAACGGAAATAGAACAAAGAAAAAAAATCACTGATGTGAACCAAATATTGTATTTTATTTGTACACATCTCTTTTACAAATGCCAACAGTCAAATGTTCAAAATCTGTACTAATCTAGTGCCCACAATCAATAAATACAATGCAGTCGGCCGCCATGTTTCTTTCCTCGAATGATCTAAATATCAGTGTACAAGTAGAAACCTCCGGTCACATGGCGTCATAATGTAGCAGTGATATTATTACGCTGGGTTAAACCAAGGACTTATATACATACATATAAGTCCTTGGTTAAACTCAAACAATAATTTCAACACAACTATTTTATAACGAAAGTGGCATAATACGAGCACCTGCATTCAAAAATGCAGACGGCAGTGAAAGAAATCTAGTTTTTCAGAGAAAAGCTACGTATTTTTAGCTCACATGTCACAAAGTGACAGGGTGAGCTTTTAGGATCAGTCTTCGTCCGGCGTCATGCGGTGTGCGTCGTCAAACTTTATGTTGTGAACACACTAGGGGCCACATTTTTAGCTCAATTTTAGCAAAACTGGGTCAGAACGTTAATATTGACAAAATCTCGGACGAGTTCGATATTGGGTTATTTGGGGTCAAAAACTAGGTAACCAGGGCCAAATAAGGGAAAACCTTGTGAACACTTTAGAAATCACTGTTTTGATTGGATCGATCTTCATGAAACTTTGTCAGAATGTTTATTTTAATAATATGTAGGTCAAGTTTGATAATGAGTCATTTCCGGTCAAAAACTAGGTCACTGGGGCAAATTGCTGGAAAACCTTGTGAACACTCTAGAAGTCACTGTTTTGATTGGATCGTCATGAAACCTTGTCAGAACGTTTGTCTTTATAATATCTTGGACGAGTTCGAACATGGGTCATCTTGGGTCAAAAACTAGGTCGCTAGGCCAAATCTTATGAAAAACCATGTTAACACTGTAGATTTCAGTTATCATTGGATCTTCACCAAACTTTTCAAATTGTTTGTTTTAATGATATAACCGTTAAGTACAAATATGGGTCATCTGGGGTTAATAACTAGGTCACTAGGTCAAATCTTAGGAAAACTTTGTTAACACTGTAGATAACACAGTTTTGCTTGGATCTTCACCAAACCTTGTCAGAATGTTTGCCTCAATGATATGTGGGTCAAGGTTTAACATGGGTCAGTCAGGGTCAAAAACTGGGTCACCAGGTCAAATCTTAGGTAAACATCTTGTAAAAGCTCTAAATTGCATGGTTTTAATTGGATCTTGGCCAAACCTTGTCTGATTGTTCATCTCAATGATATTAAGGATAAGTTCAAATATGGATCATCTAGGGTAAAAAACTAGGTCACGAGGTCAAATCTTAGGAAAACCTTATTAATACTTTAAATGTCAAATTTTGATTGTATCTTCACCAAACCTTGTCAGAATGTTTGTCTTAATGATATGTAAGACAAATTCGAACATAGGTCAACTGGGGTCAATAACTAGGTCACAAGGTCAAATCTTAGGAAAACCTTGTCTATGCTGTAGTTTTCATGGTTTTGATTGGATCTTCACCAAATTTTGTCTGAATGTTTGTCTTATTTATATGTAGGACAAGTTCTAACATGGCTCATCTGGGGTCAAAAACTAGGTCACCGGTTCAAAACAATATTTTAATGAGTGAACAGTGATTGTCATGTGAGCGATATAGGGCCATCTTGGCCCTCTTGTTATTGAATCATTCATATTTCAAGTATTTTTTAATACAAAACTAATTCTAATGCATACTTATCCTCAAAATGACGTTTTACTCTGTTGACAATGGTAAGTTATGCATGACGAGTGTATATTATGGATATTATCAGATGCACCGATATTTGGATAACACGGTAAACGGGGTACTGACAATAACTTTTAATTTCATTCATTTCATATAACCTCACATGTACGAGTCTCCTCATATTAACAAAATATTGTTACGAAAAGTTTAATTCGTAGGTAGTTTTTATTGAACGATCACCACGGATGTTTTTATTATGGCCAGGGGGATAACAAACACAGATAACATAAATACACAAATAGTAATAAACTTGTAAATAAATTATCTTTATTTATTAAAAGAAGAAATTATATCTATAGAAGTCCAGATATAATTTAAATAAACACGTCAGGCAATATGTCGGCCGACAATAATATTTCCGAAGGTCCGAGGAAATATTAAATTAAATATTAGATGTCCAAATAAATAACTCCTCTTAATTTATTATAGATGCTTAATCTTAAATGTCAATTCAAATACAAGGCGTTTTAGAAATATTTACATTATAACTTAATCTGTTTGAAGTAGAATCTATCAATATCGAAGAAAAGCTCTTCTTTACTGGCCGGTGTCGTTTTAAGAAATCCCCCGACTTCAAAGTATATCTTTGTTTTGAAGTGCCGCGCCAGTGTACTTTTCTATGACGTGGCATGCCTAATCCAATCAAAAGTGAGTATTTCTCCTTGTGACCTATGTGAGCCAATGAGTGTAGTGTGTGTAATACGGTCCTTCCGAGAAAGGAATATAGTCTGCACGTGAATCCGTTCCGGACCGACATGATGGGATTTCCACCAAACCTTAGTGTTTCTCCGTACGCTGTTTCTTACTTACCAGATAGTTGAGCAGTTTTAGCATGTTATAATATGTGTAAAATGAATGCATTCAATGCTGTGGTGGAGGAAATCTATGCTAGTTCATTAAGTAAGATGAACAATGTACTGAACATAAAGTTAAATGGATTTGTCGTCTAATTGTTGTCACTATCAATTAAAGCAAGTCAAAGTATTGGTTTCCTAAAGCGTAATATACATTCTGCTAAGAGTAGTACTAAAGCAGCTGCTTATAATACCATTGTTAGACCAACAGTAGGACATAGATAGATTGGAAAATATTCAAAGGCAAGCTGCGAGATTCGTAGTTAATAATTATAGCAAGACCCCGGGCACAGTCACAAATATCTTAACAAATTTAAATTGGAAATCCCTTCAGACCAGACGGCAATATAGTAGGTTAGTTTTATTTCATAAAATAGTATACAATCATGTTGATGTAAACCCTAGACAATATCTGGATCCATTCACAAGACAATCTAGACATCACCATCATTTGGCTTTTCAAATACCTTCTACTACATTTGACTATTACAAATACTCATTTTTCCCCAGAACTGGTAGAATGGAATGTCCTACCATCTCATGTAGTCAGTGCTGAAACAGTCCTCAGATTTAAATCAGCACTGACTGCATCGATGTTCTATCCATAATTACTATATACTTGCTTTTATCCTGTTTTTAGCTCACCATGAGCACTTTGTGCAGTGCTTAAGATCCAGGTCTCTAACACAAAGGTCAAGATCACACTTCAAACGTCAAAAATGAGAATTATAGACATTGTCCGGGTCGTGTCTCCCTTGTGCATTGACATTTTTGTGTCGCCTGACTAGGCGGCATATAGGGATTGATTACTTTGTCGGCGGCAGCGGCGTCCCCTTTTTGCTTGTCCGGAACATAACTTTGTTACCATAAGTTCAAATGACTTCAAACTTGGTGTGCATTACTGTATCTTGCAATGATCCAAAGTGCAGTGCACAAGAACCATAACTCTACCTTGTGCAGTTTTTGAATTATTCCCCTTTGATTATTTAATAATAGAGGATTTCTTGTCTGGAACATAACTTTGTCACCATAAGTTGGAATGACTCGAAACTTGGTTTGCATGTTTCTTGCAATGACCCGAAGTGCAGTGTGCAAGAACCGTAACTCTAAGTTATGTGATTTTTTTAATTATTCCGCTTTGATAGATTTTATTAGAGCATTTCTTTCAGACAGTGTAAACAGGCACAAAAGTATTCTACATTATAGCAAGGTTAAGTGCACTTTGCAACATTTTTGCTCATATGTCACATTAACTATCCAGCGTCATGCAGGCGACACATCCGACTCACGGAGTTCTAGTTTAAAATAACTTGGCATAATTGTTAAACACCATGAGACTGTGTGCAGTGCACAATAACCAAATATTTTCCGTGTCTGTGCTGTGCCTTCTGTTTGCATTCAAGGATTTTGAAATAAATTGGTATAAAAGTTTACTTCAATGAAATGATGTGTGATGAACATCACCCATACTTGTAGTTCAAAGGTCAAGGTCACAAGCTGTCTAAACATCGGGCTCGACATGTTGCCTTTGGGCATCAAGTTATTAAAGGGTCCCAGTAACTACCCTTCTAGATGGAGTCAATGGAAGAATTGATAAAGAAATCATTAAGTCTGGCAAATTACCAATTTCTTTTAAAAAACAACAACATAATAATTGTTTAACAGACTGTTATGAAACTCTTTAGGACTTTAAGTACCCCTGACATGCCTTAGACAATATATTTAGTAACCTGGTGTTCGAAAAATGGTTAAAATTTTCCGGGAATACGATAAGTAGGTCATCACTTTATGTTTACATTATTTAAGGTATTGTTCAAGTTGTTGAAAAATATAACTTTAGGACGGATAATGTTATAAAAATGTATGAGCATCAATAGAAAAGAATAAATTTCGAGCATCATTTCCCTTGAAATTTATTATTGACCAAAATATGCTTAAGTGTTCGAAAATAGGTTGTTCCGGGACAAGTAACCAGTATCATCATGAAGCACACAAAAGCAAACAACATACTATATCCACTTCAAGTCCAATATGGCTTCCGGAATGGCAGATGTTTCATGACCCTACAATGTACCTTGCATTTAGTTCCTGTCTGGTCATTGACATCTTAAATAAGTTTTCTACATAAAAGTTTGTTAAAATGTAAAAAATATATATATCTACTTTCTATATCTTAAAATGATTTGTGAGCAGTTATTTATTCTTCATTATTTGTACTTACAAAACTTTAGTCTTTATAAGTATGGTATTATATAATGTATTGTACCAACCACTGTCAGTTCACTTGATTTTTGACTCTTTTATTATTTCAGGTTTTGGCTTGGAATTTGTTGCTATAGTTTGTAGTGTCCATGATTGTATATTATGTGGAGGATTTTGAAAAGACGTCTGAAGCACATTATCCTGGCAGGATTTATTATCTTTCTAGTTTTTTGGTTGCAACATAATACTTCCGGAAAGATAGATGTGAACCCAACAGTCACTCAGCCAAAGAGATTGGAACCAACACTAACTGTGATAATACAAGACTTTGATCCAAATGCAAATACGTTATATGAATCTGTCAACTATATAGCTGGCAATTTTACCTATGTTAAAGTTCTTGTTATTTCTCAAAATCTTCCATATCCTCCTGTACGAATTCCAAGATTACCAAATGTAAAATTACTCATTCTATCCATGGATGTACGTAATCCTTTGAATTTAACCAGACCAGAGTATCATGTGACCAGTAACTTTGTTCTATTTCTTCCGGATGGAGCTCTGCTATCTACAAGTTTCATGAGGCAGTTTGACAATTTTGTTTCAAGTATAGATGAACAAAGTAATGATGTATATTCTATTCCAATTGAGCGGTCAATTTTAAAATGTCATGGGCTGATTTTTACTGTGAGAAAGTGGACACTAGAGCTTGGTGAAGCTTTGAATTCCAATAATTGTGGATATGTATCAGGTAAGCATGGTATCCTACTGAGAACTAAGCAGCTATATAGCTTGGCTAATCCATTTACCACGCCATCTTTCATGTCTTTATACATCCAGTTATCACAGAAACACATCAAAGCTTTTATCAATGAGGACATGAATTTATCACAATTTAATTCAAAGAAACTAGACCCTCAGTTAGTATGGCAACAGAAACAGTTCCACATGCAGCAACTTAAACATCTGTATCATCAAATTGGTGTAAAGTTGGTTATACGGGATCAAAAGCATGAAGACTGGTATGGTTGTCACAAAGATTCTACAAGATGTTTCGACACAGTGTACAATGATATGCCTGAATATTTGTATCATGATCGTTGGACGCCCCCATGTTGTTTAAAAAATTTAAGACTTTGTGCTAAACATGTGTTTTCAATTCTTGACAAGTGTAAGGTACGTTATTGGTTAGAGGGAGGAAGTTTGCTTGGTGCTGTTAGATATTCTGATATTATACCATGGGATTATGACATCGATATCGGGATATATGAGGAAGATCTTATAAAATGTGAACAACTTGCTAAAATGTCTCAGGAATCATTTGTTGATGATGAAGGTTTTTCTTGGGAGAAGGCATTAGAGGGAGATTTTTACAGAGTTCAGTTCAGTGAATCGAATCATCTTCATGTTGATATATTTCCTTTTCGTTCTAAAGATGGAATTATGACTAAAAATACTTGGTTTAAAACCCATAGACAGGATACTGAGTTTCCAGAAAGATTCTTAAAGCCATTAACACGTGTTCAATTTGCTGGGATGGAAGTGTCTGCCCCGAATCATGTACGAGAGTTTTTGGAATACAAATTTGGCAAAGATGTTGTTGAGAGTCCAAAATATCCTAATGCTCAACTTGTAGTGTGATACGTTTAAAATACTGTTTATTTTCTTTATAATGCATCATGAAAACAGTTTATATACGTAATTCATGGGTCTACTTTGTTGTAACAAAATGCTGTTTTTGCTAATCATTCTCTTTTTGTGTATCACATCGTAGTAATTGATTTTACAATTATTTGATATACATTCACAGTACAGTATTAGTTATTTGTCTTAATTGATCTTGTGTTATGATAGGAAGTAAAAGTATTAAATTGATGTCAATAATACAGGGTTTTCATTAATATTCAGTACAACAGATTTTTTTATGTAAGTAACAGATTTGACCGGGGATCAAGGGGGTCGTCTAGTTCAAGTATTTCAAACTTTGGGGACTGTAACCAATTTTTTGCAATTTTAACTGATGGTTTTCAATGGCAGTTGATTCTTAATGAAAACCCTGTAATAAATGTTCTTATTTTTTTTATTTTTGGTTAGCATCTCTGTAAAATTTGTGTAGAAAGTACAGTGTTTGTACTCATCAAGTCCTGAGAATTTGACCCAGAAATAGATGATAATCAGTGTTGCATCTAGGCTGCGCGATTGCACGATTGATGCATATTTTTTGCAGCTCGCGCATTTTCATGTAGTCAATGCATGCCAGGTGGTGATCTGCTGGCGATCGTAGTAAATGTGTCAGCCATGTTTGTTTTTAGCTCACATGTCACAAAGTGACAGGGTGAGCTTTTAGGATCAGTCTCCATCCGGCGTCATGCGGTGTGCGTCATTAAGGTGGAACCAAACGATTGAAATTACGTCGTTTTCGACGTCCAAACAGTCATTTTTACAGTATTTATAGTGCCTCTCTGAAAATATTTATCGCTCTATCAATTTATGTATATATTTAATGAAATAAAATTTTAATAGCGGAGAATAAAATTACCTACACGTAGGTATAAATTTGATGATCATGATTTAATTATAAGTGCAAATAAAACGATTTTAAATATAAAGTTTAGTTGTTTTTTCTTTTCACTTTCAAGCTTTAATTATTTTTATTAAAAATCTGCCTGAGGGAATTTTTTTATTTTTGTCTAGAATAAAGTTTGATGTGTCACCTGTTATTCTCATAAATTCTAAGAAAATCTATCGAGCCGTTTTTATTTTATTAAAGCTTTAAATGATAGCATTACCTTATAATGCGCTCATTCGCTGTCAAGAACGTCGCTTCAAACACACGTCATGTTTTGATATCTATCGCGTACTTGCATCTATTTTACTTACTGTACACTATGATCTAAAACGATTTGTTGGAATTAATGATACATTGTCTGTCAGTAACCCTAATCACATTGCCATTCTTTTCAGATAACAATAAACACATTACATTATCATTTTAGCATGCTTAGTTTTGTGTACATGCGTATATAAATTATGTGACAAAATTGCAAAACTTGACCGCTCTAGTGAACTAAAATGGAAGATAATTGTGATTATTATTTCCATTTTTTTTGTATAAAAAACAAGGTTCCATGATTTACATAATATATAATTATTATGTTATGATTTAGATGTGTAGTTAGATGTGTTGTTTAAATGATATGCATTCTATGTATGTTTATTTTTGGGGGTAAATATTAAGATTTACGACCCCGTTGTGATAGCGCATTTAATATATATTATACTACTCAAAATTTGATAAGGATCACTTTTTATTCTGTATGGCATTATCGTCCATTTTGGATTACATACATAAAATATGATTTTTGGTTATTTTTAAAGATATCTGCATATCATGAGTGCAATATGTAATCCATACATTGAATCATTCAAGCGTAACGAGCGTCGAAATGAGGACAGGGTCAAAATTAGACATTTTATGGGTATGTCTGGGGAATATAAACTTTGAGGAAAATGCGCAAAAGTGCTAACTTTTGTTTTTAGTATTGAGACTGATGTCCTCGTGCGTCAAAAACAGTCTGACATCGACTCCTCATGCTTCTAATGAGCCGTCCAATTTTAAATTGTGGGATTCGAGCCCGTTCCTCCGGAAGTGCCTCTGAGCTGTCTGGTGGATGTTGGCTGGACAGGACGCCCAGATATCGCTCTCTGTAGCATATCCCAGACATGATCCTTATCAAATTTTGAGTAGTATAGATTCTTAATATAAGCGAAGATGATAGCTACAGTATGTGAAAAATACATACATGATTAAAACAAAAGAGTCCATTGTTTCAGATTTGATTGAAATGCGTAAAATGCATGATGTCATCAGAACGTTCGAATTCAAGTGTAAGCCCAATTCTCACTGCTACAGTGCTCTTCCTGGTGACTCCCGGTGGCAAATAAATGGTGTATCGACCTTAAATGTCTACCGCGCATGTAGTGCTCACCAATAATCCGGAACACTAATACCTAGTGTATATCATTGTACAGCCAGGGTACAACACCGGACCTACCTCGGTTCTGCCCCGAAATTTCAAGGATTAAGCCGGTTCTTAATATTTTCCCGGTAACCCCCCGTTTGTATTATGTCTTAAACATTTTAACAAATACGGATCTGTTCGCCATATAGGGCCGGATCAACAAGGTCCATCCAGAACTGCCGTGGATGACTACAGTGCCACCAGGGTTGTACTCCTGGTTTGGCTAGGTTTCGCCAGGTCACTCATCCGAGACCAACCGAAAGTCAACCCGTCATTCATTGATTTTAATATGTATTAGTTAAATGTTATTTTGCTTGTTTCCAGAAGGCCGCATTGAAAATACATTTGTAAGTCAAATGTTTTGTATATTTTACTTAATGTGTACACCTTCTATAGATAAAGATATTATTATTATAACAGAAAGAATAGCGCTATACACAATGTGTCAAACGACGTTCTTAAAGGCGAATTAGCGTTTTGTAAGGTGACGCTATTAAGTGAAGCTTGGATAAAATGAAAACAGCTCGATAGATTTTCTTAAAATTTACGAGAACAGTAGATGACACATGCAACTTTATTCTAGACAAAAATAAAAAAAATCCCTCGGGCAGATTTTTAATAAAAATAATTTAAGTTTGGAAGTGAGAAGAAAAAAAAAAAACTTTTACATTTAAAATCGTTTTATTTGGACTTATAATTAAATCATGATCATCAAATTTATACCTACATGTAGGTAATTTAATTATCCGCTATTAAAATTTTATTTCATTAAATTTTTCCATAAACTGATAGAGTGATAAATATTTTCAGAGAGGCACTATAAATACCGTAAAAATTACCATTTTGGAGGTCGAAAACGACGTAATTTCAATCGTTTGGTTCCACCTTAAACTTTATGTTGTGAACACACTAGGGGCCACATTTTTAGCTCAATTTTAGCAAAACTGGGTCAGAATGTTAATATCGACAAAATCTCAGACGAGTTCGATATTGGGCCATTTGGGGTCAAAAACTAGGTAACCAGGGCCAAATAAGGGAAAACCATGTGAACACTTTAGAAATCACTGTTTTGATTGGATCTTCATGAAACTTTGTCAGAATGTTTATTTTAATAATATGTAGGTCAAGTTTGATAATGGGTCATTTCAGTAATAAAACTAGGTCACTACTGCAAATTGCTGGAAAACCTTGTGAACACTCTAGAAGTCACTGTTTTGATTGGATCATCATGAAACCTTGTCAGAATGTTTGTCTTCATAATATCTTGGACGAGTTCAAACATGGGTCATCTTGGGTCAAAAACTAGGTTGCAAGGCCAAATTTTACGAAAAACCATGTTAACACTGTAAATTTCACTGTTATCATTGGATCTTCACCAAACTGTCAAATCGTTTGTTTTAATGATGTAACGGTCAAGTACAAATATGGGTCATCTGGGGTCAATAACTAGGTCACCATTGTTGTCAGATTGTTCGTCTTAATGATATTAAGGACAAGTTCAAATTTGGGTCACCTAGGGTAAAAAACTAGGTCATGAGGTAAAATCTTAGGAAAACCTTATTAACACTGTAGATGTCAAATTTTGATTGTATCTTCATCAAACCTTGTCAGAATGTTTGTCTTAATGATATGTAAGACAAATTCGAACATAGGTCATCTGGGGTCAAAAACTAGGTCACAAGGTCAAATCTTAGGAAAACCTTGTCTATGCTGTAGTTTTCATGGTTTTGATTGGATCTTCACCAAATTTTGTCTGAATGTTTGTCTTATTTATATGTAGGACAAGTTCTAACATGGGTCATCTGGGGTCAAAAACTAGGTCACCGATTCAAAACAATGTTTTAATGAGTGAACAGTGATTGACATGTGAACGATATAGGGCCGTCTTGTTTGTCTGATACCTGCATCGGACCATAAAGAGGACATTTATTCATGATTATGTTAATTAGTTTTACTGAACAAATCAACAGTATACCATAAATGAGCACTATAATTGTGAAAAGTACGGGTAGGACTGTACAATCTATGGCTCACAGCAATCTCATTTTAGAGGTGCGAAGTCTGTTGTTAATTTGTGTGCTTTTTGTTTTAGAGCAAATTACACTATTACCGGTAAGTGATTGTATTGTTCAGTTACTCCAGGTCCCCCACTTTTGAGCTCACCAGAGCACGAATGTGCTCAAGGTGAGCTTTTGTGATCGCCCTGCGTCCATCGTGCGTCGTGCGTCGTTACGTGACGTCCATGTTTACTTAAAACAACATCTCCTCCTACACCGCTATGCCGATTGCAACCAAACTTTGCTGGAATGATCCTTGGGTAGTCCCCTTTCAAAGTTGTTCAAAAAATTAAATTTCATTGAAAACTCTGGTTGCTATGGCAACAAATAGAAAAAACTTAAAAAATCTTCTTGTCCGAAACCACAGGGCCTAGAGCTGAGATATTTGGTATGTAGCATTGGCTAATGGAACTCTAGAAAGTTTGTTCAAATTATTCCCCTAGGGTCAAAATTGGCTCCGCCCCGGGGGTAACTTGATTTTACATAGACTTATATAGGAAATTAAAAAAATCTTCTTGTCAAAAACTACAATGCCTAGAGCTTTGATATTTGGTGTGTAGCATAGTCTAGTGGACCTCTACCAAGTTTGTTCAAATTATTGCCCTAGGGTTAAAATTGGCCCCGCCCCAGGGGTCACTTGATTTATATAGACTTATATAGGAAAATTTAAAAAATCTTCTTCTCCGAAACCACAAGGCCTAGAGCTAAGATATTTGGTATGTAGCATTATCTAGTGGACCTCTACCAAGTTTGTTCAAATTATTGCCCTAGGGTCAAAATTGGCCCTGCCCTAGGGTTTATTCTATTTTATATAGGAAAATTTAAAAAATCTTCTTCTCCGAAACCACAAGGCCTAGAGCTAAGATATTTGGTATGTAGCATTGTCTAGTGGACCTTTACAAAGTTTGTTCAAATCATTGCCCTAGGGTCAAAATTGGCCCCGCCCCGGGGGTCACTTGATTTATATAGACTTATATAGGAAAATTTAAAAAATCTTCTTCTCCGAAACCACAAGGCCTAGAGCTAAGATATTTGGTATGTAGCATTATCTAGTGGACCTCTACCAAGTTTGTTCAAATTATTGCCCTAGGGTCAAAATTGGCCCTGCCCTGGGGTTTATTCTATTTTATATAGGAAAATTTAAAAAATCTTCTTCTCCGAAACCACAAGGCCTAGAGCTAAGATATTTGGTATGTAGCATTGTCTAGTGGACCTCTACCAAGTTTGTTAAAATTATTGCCCTAGGGTCAAAATTAGCCCCGCCCCGGGGGTCACTTGATTTATATAGGCTTATATAGGAAAATTTAAAAAATCTTCTCCGAAACCACAAGGGCTAGAGCTAAGATATTTGGTATGTAGCATTATCTAGTGGACCTCTACCATGTTTGTTCAAATTATTGCCCTAGGGTCAAAATTGGCCCTGCCCTGGGGTTTATTCTATTTTATATAGGAAAATTTTAAAAAATCTCCGAAACCACAAGGCCTAGAGCTAAGATATTTGGTATGTAGCATTGTCTAGTGGACCTCTACCAAGTTTGTTCAAATTATTGCCCTAGGGTCAAAATTGGCCCCACCCCGGGGGTCACTTGATTTAAATAGACTTATATAGGAAAATTTAAAAAATCTTCTGCTCCGAAACCACAAGGCCTAGAGCTAAGATATTTGGTATGTAGCATTGTCTAGTGGACCTCTACCAAGTTTGTTCAAATTATTGCCCTAGGGTCAAAATTGGCCCTGCCCTGGGGTTTATTCTATTTTATATAGGAAAATTTAAAAAATCTTCTTCTCCGAAACCACAAGGCCTAGAGCTAAGATATTTGGTATGTAGCATTGTCTAGTGGACCTTTAAAATTTGTTCAAATCATTGCCCTAGGGTCAAAATTGGCCCCGCCCCGGGGGTCACTTGATTTATATAGACTTATATAGGAAAATTTAAAAAATCTTCTTCTCCGAAACCACAAGGCCTAGAGCTAAGATATTTGGTATGTAGCATTATCTAGTGGACCTCTACCAAGTTTGTTAAAATTATTGCCCTAGGGTCAAAATTGGCCCTGCCCTGGGGTTTATTCTATTTTATATAGGAAAATTTAAAAAATCTTCTTCTCCGAAACCACAAGGCCTAGAGCTAAGATATTTGGTATGTAGCATTGTCTAGTGGACCTCTACCAAGTTTGTTCAAATTATTGCCCTAGGGTCAAAATTGGCCCCACCCCGGGGGTCACTTGATTTAAATAGACTTATATAGGAAAATTTAAAAAATCTTCTTCTCCGAAACCACAAGGCCTAGAGCTAAGATATTTGGTATGTAGCATTGTCTAGTGGACCTCTACCAAGTTTGTTCAAATTATTGCCCTAGGGTCAAAATTGGCCCTGCCCCGGGGGTCACTTGATTTATATATAGGCTTATATAGGAAAAATTAAAAAATCTTCTCCGAAACTGCAAGGCCTAGAGCTTAGATATTTGGTATGTGGCATTGTCTAGTGGACCTCTACCAAGATTGTTCAAATTATGGCCCCGGGGTCAAAATTAGCCCTGCCCTGGGGTTTATTCTATTTTATATAGGAAAATTTTTAAAAATCTTCTCCGAAACCACAAGGCCTAGAGCTAAGATATTTGGTATCTAGCTTTGTCTAATAGACCTCTTTTAAAAAACGGCCCAGATGGGTCAATTGATCTTACTTGGACTCGTATAGAAAACTTCAACAATGTTAATCTCCAAATGACCTTTTCTCCTGGTGAGCATTTATAGGGCCATCATGGCCCTCTTGTTTTCAAATCCCCCACATTTTTCAGGTGAGAGGGGGACAATCCCCCATGATTTTAGAATCCTAGAAGCAACACTGGATACTGCTATATTATAATTTTATATCCCTCATTTGTTCCAAGTGACCAATATTTCTACAGTTCATATACATTCAATAAAATTATGAATTCTAGAACATTTTTATTTCTTTAATATAATAGAATATTCAATAATTTCAAGGATCTTTAAATATCATAATATGAATTATAATGACAACTTTTATCAGTAAATATCACATAGACTTAATCAAGCATCAAAACTAGGAGTTAACAAATTAATACAATGTACATAATACATGCATCACAAACAAAATGTCTCCTTTATCTAGTCACTGAATGTAATTTAATCAACAGTTAAATCACTGCCTTGTTAGAAAGATGCAAATATGATTTAATTCAGATCTTGCAAATATTTTCACTAACAAAACACAACAAAGTCCACAATAGGTCCAGGTCTACATACACCACTTATTCATTTTTCATGAAGTAACTGTTTAGTTTTAATAAATCATCTCTAAGAGTATAATTTGTGTTTTTATCATTGATATAAAATCAAACTCTTCTTTAACACAGGTACCAGTAGTTTTTACTCAGATCTTTTTGGAATGCTGTTTTTGACAAACAATTTCTTACTAACGATGTTATTGATATGTTGGTACTAGAGTTCACAGTTATTTAACTGACGGGTTGTTTTCCCTCTGGTGGATCTCGAACCATTAATAATATCTTCTCAAGTTTGGCAATCTCTTGTTGTTCACGTACAGCGGGATCTGGTGCTGCAACACCTTTCTTCTCCTGTTAACATAAATATACAAAAATGTATTTCGAACATGAGATAATATTTTAACTAGCAGAAATAAATATCAAGATTTCTCAATGTTTTATGGACTTGAGCTTTAATCAGAGTAATTTATATTATTGACCAAAAAGTTGTTTCGTAGTTAAATTGCTCATTATTTTTTGAAAATTGGATAATCTTATATAATTATGCTCCAACAATCAAATTGGAATCCTTATCTGACAGACTCTTCACTATGTAGTATGCATTATATCTTGTATTCTGTTGTGTGTGTTTCACATCAAATAATGCTGCATTCACAATTCAAATGTAATTCCTTATATTACATAACATTCAATACATAGAGGATATTAAATGAGTGTGGATTCCGTATTGAATTTATTGAACGAGTTGAATAAAACAGTATGAAGCGAGCCTGTGGCGAGCTTCATACTGTTTTATTCCACGAGTTCAATAAATTCAAGACCAAAACAACACAAATTTAATATTCTTTTTATCACATACCCTAAAAATATGGCGAAAACCAACATACCTGTTTGACATTGCTACTAATGACACATGCGTAATATAAGACTATTTAATCAGAAGCACAAAAATACTTTCATTTTGAAACATAAATGATAAATGTGTGAACATATCTTACAATATAAACAGTGTCTTTGCTTACTCAAATTGTTAAAATCAATCCAGCATTACTGATTACTCATGTAAAGTTATCATTTTGAAAAACATGTATCAATCAACATCTATAATATGCATTATCAAGTTCATGACGTCATTTACATATTATATGCACGGCCGTGCCATATCGTTTTTACGGCACGACCAAAACGGCACGGGTATGTGATAAACACAATTACCACAGAAATCAGATCATACATTACAATACCCAAGTACACTTACCATATGAATTCATGAAATATCATACAATTTGTTACAAAATTTAGGTAAATATAATTTATGAGTATTTTTCTTGTTTCATTACTTGTACATTAAGTAAAGTAGAGCAAGGAAAATATGTCTATCCTGAAAACTCTGTGTGCAAATTAGGATTTTCTTCAGTCAATTTCTAATTATATGAATGCATCTTTTATCAGTAATTATCCCAACTCAAACATACTATGTATTAATTATGATATTATTTTCAAGACAAAATTTCCTGAAACTCTTTTATATCAAATTGGTGCATGCTAACTACAACAATATGAACACAGAATTTACCACACAATACTATAATAGATTATCATTTGACATACTTAGACCAAATTAACAACAGCTAAATGATTCTTAACTTACGGCTGTGTGATTATAATCAAACTATAAAAGAATGTTAACAAATAAAAAAAAACATGCATCAGATGGCCTTACATTCGTAGCCTTGACATGCGTATCAATAATTTATATTTTATTTTATAACTAACAGTATAAGCATGCTTGTACTTGTGATGAATACTATCTACTTAACATTCAAATTGCTCAGGGCAATCTATTGATCATGACATTTTCTTTATTAGTCTCACAATTTAGTTACTCTCAAGCATTTTTGTCAGGCACAAATTTTACACATTAACCATAGATTGCTAATTTACCATAATAGTGATTCTTTTTGTCAATGTATAAATATAGTGAATCATTTTTATTGTGTAATCATTCAGTGCAGTTCACTTCCATCATGCTTATAAAACAACATATTTCTTTCTGTTTGTTAAATTCCATATATTCCTCAGTCTGTCTTTACTAGCATTATTTCATGTTAACTATATATTTATATACTGCATCAGTACATAATGTGCTGGTTCACTGATATTTAGATTAAATACATGAGATGAGAACAACCAACACAGCTTGCTCAAATTCAGCTTCACACATAGGACATAACTCAAGTTTGTAAGTGACTTGTTTACTATGCCACTTTTGAAACTTCTAGTATTTAAAGATTTCAGTTTGTTTGATAGTTTTAATCAGTTGATCTGACATCAAACTACGAGAATGAAAACCTTCTGAATGTGAACTAACAAACCTCAGTCCCATATACCGGAACAAATTTACCAATGTCTTTACCAAATGTAACTCATGAACAAGAGCACCTCGAGCAGTGGCGACGCTTATCTGTTCACTGACTCAGTGAGATCTATCCACCTACGAAGTTTCATGTGGCTACCTTTATAGTTTCTTAGTTATGAGCTACATTAAAGTTTTTGCATGACACAGACGCCGCAGTGATCACAATAGCTTGACTATAGCTAATTTATTCAATGTGTAATTTTCAGACTGAGGATATATAAGAATTTATCAACTGAGACTTACAGTCAACTTGTTGTATAACTCCACAATTTTGTTCTCTATTTCGTCATGTTTTTCTTGCTTTTTACATGATTTTACAATTTTCAATTATTTATCATATAATAAATACAAAATCTGATTATGTACTCTGTTTGATTGAAATATTTTAAAAGTGAAGTTTATGCAGTATATACATTGAATGGTAATTTTGATGGAAAATTAATTAGGGCTTTGACTTTTTCTCTATCAATCAATGAGCATTCTTGTCCCTGATTTTCTACTCATCAGAGCATTATCATTTTATGCAAAAATAGAAATCAATTTTTAGCTCACATATCACAAAGTGACAGGGTGAGCTTTTAGGATCAGTCTCCGTCCGGCGTCGTGCGTCGTCAACTTTATCTTGTGAACACACTTAAGGGGCCACATTTTTAGCTCAATTTTAGCAAAACTGGGTCAGAATGTTAATATTGACAAAATCTCGGACGAGTTCGATATAGGGGCCATTTGGGGTCAAAAACTAGGTCACCAGGGCCAAATAAGGGAAAACACTTCAGAAATCACTGTTTTGATTGGATCTTCATGAAACTTTGTCAGCATGTTTATTTCAATAATGTGTAGTTCAAGTTTGATAATGGGTCATTTCCAGTCAAAAACTAGGTCACTAGGGCAAATTGCTGAAAAACCTTGTGAACACTCTATAAGTCACTGTTTTGATTGGATGATCATGAAACCTTGTCAGAATGTTTGTTTTTATAATATCTTGGACGAGTTCGAACATGGGTCATCAAAAACTAGGTCGCTAGGTCAAATCTTATGAAAAACCATGTTAACACTGTAGATTTCAGTTATAATTGGATCTTCACCAAACTTTGTCAAACTGTTTGTTTTAATAATATAACCTTTAAGTACAAATATGGGTCATCTGGGGTCAATAACAAGGTCACCAGGTCAAATCTTAGGAACACTTTGTTAACACTGTAGATGTCACAGTTTTGATTGGATCTTCACCAAACCTTGTCAAAATGTTTGCCTCAATGATATGTGGGTCAAGGTTGAATATGGGTCAGCCGGGGTCAAAAACTGGGTCACCAGGTCAAATCTTAGGTAAAAATCTTGTAAAAGCTCTAAATTGCATGGTTTTAATTGGATCTTGGCCAAACCTTGTCAGATTGTTTGTCTTAATGATATTAAGGACAAGTTCAAATATGGATCATCTAGGGTCAAAAACTAGGTCACGAGGTCAAATCTTAGGAAAACCTTATTAATACTGTAGATGTCAAATTTTGATTGTATCTTCACCAAACCTTGTCAGAATGTTTGTCTTAATGATATGTAAGACAAATTCGAACATAGGTCAACTGGGGTCAATAACTAGGTCACAAGGTCAAATCTTAGGAAAACCTTGTCTATGCTGTAGTTTTCATGGTTTGGATTGGATCTTCACCAAATTTTGTCAGAATGTTTGTCTTATTTATATGTAGGACTAGTTCTAACATGGGTCATCTGGGGTCAAAAACAAGGTCTCAAGTTCAAAACAAAGTTTTAATGTGTGAACAGTGATTGTCACGTGAGCAATATAGGGCCATCTTGGCCCTCTTGTTTGGTCTTATTACTGATTGAAGGATAATGTCCACAATTAATTCAGTAATTAGAGGATACTGTTGATGCCTAACATAACACTTAAGATCTAAAGTTGTTAATTGCTATAGCCATTTCTAAGGTTGATACAAAATTACATATGAATCATTGTAAAAGTTCTAGCGTTTTATACAACAATAAGTATGATCTTACCTTTGGTTGTTTTCGTAGATTTGGTGATAATTTGCAACTTGTAACGGTTCCCCTGTAATTAGAAACAATCTGTGTGAACAAAGATGCATACAATTGGTTCCATATTTATGTATAATGTTTAATAAATTGGAGAAACTGAAAAATGAGTTTTCAAGCAAAGAATTTCCTATAACCTAAATGATGAAGATATAAAAAGTGAGCAGCCATATTGTATATTACAGAATGATCAACTAATTGTACTTAGATTGAACAACTCAACTTTAAATCATCAAAGTACATAGTGGTAGTTAGAATCTTGTTACTGAAAGCTTTATTGAACAAACTTTTCAATTTTTTCTTGTTACTTTAATAAAGACACTAATAGATTCTCACTTACCTGTCATCACCTACTATCACAATTGGATATTGAGGGTTGAATTCTAAATGTGTAAGTTTTGTTTTCTTCTTCTGAGCTACCATTTGTTCACAAAGAGGTTCATATTTGTTTACATTCAAATCATATGCAAACACCTGAAAGTATACAAACATACAGTTGGTTGTATGTGGACAGATAAAACAATACTATATTACAGGTAATTACTTTACAAAAGTGTCTAGTTTATATATCAATTGCTGAAACCACTGATTAATAATACATTATTGGTAATATGTCACTTACAGCCAATCAAATCATTGATACAGTTGTGTTTTCCTTAATGGGTCAAATGTCAGGGCCTGAATTCTATTTTCAAAGCATTTCATCATAGAATTAATGGACCAAATATGTAGGGGGTTACCATGTAGAACTTGATAAAATCAACATAGTTATTAGTACATTTATACTGAAGACTCACCTTTCCATCAGCAGTAACTGCTGCAAACACAGTGGAAGAATATGGAGCCCATGCTACATCACCGACTGAATTATTCAAGTCAAAGGTGAACAATGGTTTCCTGTAATATGAATATAAGACTTTTACATCTTTTTGTACTAAAAATCTACGTTGAGTTTGTTAAATCTCAAAGGTAATCTTATATACAGTGCAACCTCTCCAAAGCAACACCCTTTGTGAGTAGCAAAATTTTGTTGTTGAGAGGTTGTTGCTCTGGAGAGGTTAAATGAATAGTTAAACCATGCAGTGGGAAAAATCCTGCTGTTATTTGAGGGGTTGTTGCTCAAGAGAGGGCCACTCTGGAGAGGTTGTTCTGTATCTGTAAACTACATTGAAACAGTCTTAATTCTTTGATAATGGAACCATTATGCCTAAACCATTCTAAACCAATATGGAGGTGGGTTAAGTTATTCTGTTTTAGTCAGTGACTGTCACTAGGTTCAAAAGATCAATGGAAGTTAGAAGATAAACTCACCTGGCAGCATTATCCGTTGTTTCATTTTTATCACTAGCAGATTTGTTTGTTCTTTCCCAGATTTTCACAGTCCAGTCGGCACTACATGTTATATATATATCTGGATGGTATGGGTTCCAGCGCACCTACAAATAGCAAATAAGAGTATTTGTCACATTGAAGTAACATCAAAGCCCAGAAATTACCGGTATAATAATTATTGAACAAAATTTTAGCAATTAATTTAGGTTTTCAAATACAAAGATATGAAAAACAACTGAATATAAAAAGAAGAAGTGGTATACAAACCTTGTAGACAGCCATATTGTGAGCATCCATAGAGTCCAAGAATTGACTACTGTAAGCTTTAGAACATGTGTGTATTTTACCTTCTTCTGATCCAACCACAAACATGTAATCATTCTTTTTGTGGAAGTCAAAGGCAGTACCACATCCTAAAACATACAAAATCCAGTAAAACAACCAGTTATATCCAATTCACTGTGTAGGAAATTTGAAAACATTAAAACTGGTGATAAATAGGATATGAAACACTAGTAATTATTGATAAAAGATGCAGTTATGTCAAGGACCATTTTTAACATGATTTTAGTATTCATTTTTAGCTGACCAGGGGTGGTATTCACGAAGAATCTTAAGATTTACCTTAAGAAATTCCTTATCCTTTACATATTCACCTTAACCAAGGATAAGGAATTTTGTATCCTTAAAATTTCCTCAGAATAAGTTAAGGATTTCCTTATCTAAGGATATTCTTAACCTTAAGGAAATCTAAAAATAGACCGGAAATCGAAAAACGTTCGTTTTCGTCAACAAATCGTTGTAAATATGAATCCCTCATTTTCAATAAATGACTCATTGCTTCTCGTGAAAGTCATGATTAGACAATATATAAATGATTTGAACATGACAAATAATGTTTATACCAAGCATAAATTCATAAACATTTAGAATTTTACTATATTAACAGGAGCGGAGCTTGGCAGTTTAATATAATGTGTAATTTTCTAACCTAATCTTAATATTTGGACCAGTATTTAAATAGTTTTCCTCTTGAAATTAAATAAACATGGACTTTTCTATCCCTAAGGCTTTACACATAGAATATTAAGTTAAAACTTCATCTTTTAAACATCCATTTCATTAATGATATATGAAACATCCATTTCATTAATGATATGAATTGTATTATAGACATAATGATAATATCTTGAAGCTTATAAGGAGTTTATTGCAATCTGAGAAAGACTTTAAGTTAAAACATTGTCAATTTTTGTATTCAAAAGCTTTACATTTAGATCGAGAGCATGTTTTAGAGAATTTATGTATTTCAAATTAGATTATCATTCATGTGTCCATTGTAGCAAATATTTTTGTGGGGCAATTCTTAATCATTAAATACTGTCTCCACGTTATATTAGCTTTGTTAGAATAATTTTTTATTACTAAGACAGTTAAAATATTTTGTTAAATGCATGTCGGGGTAATTTCATTGTAACGCATCATGCAATATTTTGTTACATTTGTATTGGAATTATCTTTACAGCTTTAGTATTAAATTGTGTCTTAACTATATTACGTTGTATACACATATGTGTAATTAAATATCATAGGCTTAACGCCTTAATTTTCAATAAAGTTTAGCCGTTACATTTGTATATATATTTGAACCAATATAGGTACTGATATTTTCCATGACATTCAATGACGTAAAAGCACTGCACGAATGCTTTGCTGTATGCAGTTTTTATCTGTAGATGTGTATACTCATCAAGCAGTACGTTTCACTTTAAAAGGATAACAATCATAACATTGATGATATAAATTTTTGACAATGTAATAATTATGTTCAAACTATGAAGAAACCAAATGTGAATATATACCGCCTGAATTTGACATTCTATATATGCGATTTCTAAACAAACTAATGAAAGGTTGGAAACTTAAGGATGTCCTTAACAGATTTAAGGAAGCCACGACCTTCCTTAAAATTTAAGGAAAAAAATCGCGAGGTTTAAGGAAAATCTTAAGTAAAAATGTTTAGTGAATACCACTTAAGATTTATTTTTGATTTAAGGAAAATCTCTTGAAACTTAAGGAAAAACTTCAACCTTAAGGAAAATTTTATCCTTAAGATCTTTCGTGAATACCACCCCAGAGCACAATTTACTCATAGTGAGCTTTTGTTATAGCCTAGCATCCGTTTTTACTTTAAACAACATCTCCTTCCACATCACATGCCGATTGCAACCTAACTTTGCTGGAATGATGCTTTGGTGGTTCCCTTTCAAAAAATTAAATTTCATAAAAACTGCTTGCATTGGCAACCAATAGGAACAAACCACAGGGCTTATATAGAGCTTAGATATTTCGGATGTATTATTGTCTAGTGGACCTCAACCAAGTTTGTTCAAAGTATGGCCCTGCCCCGGGGTTCACTTGATTTTACATATGCTTATATAGGAATAAAGTGAAAAATGATCTTCTCTAAAGGTCTTTTTTCTGGTGAGCATTTATAGGGCCATATGGCCCTCTTGTTTTGTTTTTTCTCATACAAGTTTTATCTTACCAATTGTGTTGATTTTAGTTCCATCAGGACCCTCAGCAGGAGCTTCTGGTAGAGCGAGCTTGATCACATCTTGGAATGTCAGTTCATTCTGTAATGGTATGATACATGCAGTATAAGTGATCAGGGATAACTATCTGAGCAAACATGATACATGCCCTCAGTGATACAGCTATCAATATGCGAGTAAAAATATCTATGTGACTTTAAGGAATTATAAAAAGAATCAACACAGAAATCAAATGTTTAAAGAACACTCTTTCTTACCTAGAAAAAAATCAAAGACATAGACATCTGAACATACATGTATGTTGATGGCATGTTTTAGCTGTTTATCTCTGGTATGGTTTGATTGACTAATAATTGGTTTCATTATCAAAGTTCTCATCTTCTTCACATGTGAAGTTTGTCTGATCTCGGATGGAATTTGAACTCACAGTGATGAGGCCAGCCCAGCTAGTGATTACTAGTCAGAGACCGTAACAGTTCAACCACAGAGGTCACAATGATATAACTAATACAGGTTATGAAAGAGTTGAACATTTTTCCATAGTTTTATTTATTACCCCTCACTTTTTTCGTAATGTTAATTTCCCATAGGCAAACAGGGAACATTTTTACTGTAACATTCATGGTACCACATGACTGAACATTTTTTTACTGTCACAGGGTAATAGTAAATTTTTAACAGTATTTTTTTACTGTCACAGGGTGATAGTAAATTTTTAACAGTATTTTCTTGCAAAAAGTTTGGGGTGATAAAATTAATAACACACAGCAAGTTGTTGGTCACAGTAAAAATGTCAGCCCTCCGAAAATACTGTTACTCTCGGCCTTGGGTGACAATACTTTCCTTAGGCTGAAATTTTTACTGTTACCCACAAAGCTATGTGTTATTTATATACTATCAGTATACAAGATAATTATACATAAACTTCTAAGTTACTAAGAAGTAAGTGGTATAGTTTTGAGCAGGAAGCCAAGATCATGTTGTAGGCATTAAATGATAAATTAGATATAATCATCTTACCTTGATTATTGTCCAGTGTACAATTCTACCATCTGATGAAATAGAGTAGAAATTGTGATTATTTTCTAAATCATCCTTCTGCCATCTCACCTAAAAAAGATCTTAATAGTCAGTAAAATTTCAAGTTAGTCATCATTCAATAAACTAAATAATACCTTTATATCTATCAAAGTACTGAAAGTACTCATGGAAACTGAACTTACATAGACTTGTACTGCAGCATGAAACAGAAACTAGTTTAACAATGGCATGGCAGATGTAGATAAATGTAGTACTTAGGTACGCATAAAATTCATGCGGGCCGAGCGAGTGACTGATATCGTTCAGTTTTCAATAAGTATAATTCAAACATATACAAATACAACCTCAGGAACTTTCAATGAACTCTAATCTTAACAACAATAATGCTCAATTATATAGATGTTATAACATTTGGGATTACATTTCATTATACATTTATTTAGTACTTAGTACTAATAAATGAAGGAACATGGAAAGAGACATAATATTATGTGAGGAAATGTCAATAAAAACATTCCAAGTTAACAACACAGAACCAGAACAAAGCTATGAAGACCAGATTTTTTTCAGCCTAATATTTACTGACTTACCTGCCAGACTGGGTCAGTATGTTTTCCATTTTTAGCAGTACATCTATGGAGTGGTCCATCTTTCTTTTCAACATTATAGACACCAACACTGCCATCATAGAAGCCTACAGCTACCATGTATGGGTGTTCAGGGTGGACATCTAAACACATCACACCGCTATCTGTCTCATAGATATTTTCAGGGAAGGATGGATTCTTCAGTGAATAGAACAGCATCATACCACCAGACTGTTTCATGAAATCATCTGTAAATATCATATGTGCCCTAAGTTAAATTTGCTTATAGAACTGTACATCAAAGATGATGTATGATTGAAATGGTACAGTGTAAAAATTCATTATGAAGAAGACTTGCTAATAATTAGTAATAATAATTATCTTCTATAGAAATTGAAGACAAATTCATAATTATGAAGATAAGGCAAAAATGAAGTTTAATTGTATAAATGAATGACTGTGTTTGAAATATTATGTAGTTTTTGTTTTTGGCAGGTTTTGAATAAATGAACTTACATGATCCAAATGACACTGCAAATAAATCCTTGTATTTAGGGTTCCAGCATAATGATGTAACAGCAAGTTTCTTTGCTTTCTCATATGAGAATCTCCATAATGGTAATAATGTCCCATCAGCCTCACGATATTCATCAGATGGATCTTCCCAGTATCTGAAGTCTATACAAATCTATAAATTATCAACTGGCAACTAATTCTGTATTCATACATTTTCAATCCATCAAATATTTCATCCATTATATTCTGTCTGAAGCAGGCAGCTGTCGCTAGTCAGAACATATTGATTTAATGTAAAATCAGAAATGCTCCGGAGGACACAAATGCCCCAGCAGCTGAGCACCAAGTAAAAAGGGGCCATAAGTCGATCATCCTGTGTAAATGTTTGGATTTTCATGGAAATCGAACTTGACCTGTATTTTAATATTATACACCTTCATTTAAAATATGAAACCAATCCTAGAAATATTTCTTGAGTTATCGCTCGGAAACCAAAATTTGAATGGACTGACACTTTATGCCCTTTCACCATTTTGAATGGCGGCACATAAAAATGTTCATTAAATTAAAACCTAGATTTATACCTTGAGCAATATCATCATAAGTGTTCTGGTTCACCATTCGCTCGATAATCTTTGATGCTTTGGAAATTCTGGAAATATCATCAGCCTGGAAATGTTCAATTACATCATTACTAATGTACAATACTTATATTGATCTATAAACATTCACTATAACAATAAAATTATAACGGGAAAGACAAAATTAGTTAACTAAGTGTGTAAAGTGAACTAAAAAGTTAACATGCTAAATCTAACTTACTCTGTCATTAACAGTACAATATCAAACAAGAGTATATAGTGTTTTTTTTATTACAGTCAAACCTGTGAACAAAGGCCACCCGTGGGAAATACAAAATGTGGTCTTTGTGTTGCCTTTATTCTGAGGTCGTCTTGCTCTAAATAATCAATTATGGTTTTTAAAAGAATGACATTTATTCACAGGGCAGCCTTTATTCAGAGGTGGCTGCTAACACAGGTTCGAATGTATATGAATAATTTAAAATGGATGAAGAAGTAAACAATACAGGTTTACTTTATTCATTACTGATGATTGCCTAAATGTTTACATCTAGATAAACATGTACAGCTAGACACTGAACTTATGGAAATACACAATGATTGGTGTTAGTTGTTAAAGAAACAATATACAAATAAAAATATGTGAAAGTGAAGAAAAATGTTAGCAAATAAACATTGATATACAAAACACATACTTATATTTATATTGCAATACAGTATTGCAGTGTAGAAATAATACATAAATTCATATTGGCCGAGTTATTTGTGCATTAGGTTTGCTGTATTGGTCCAAGCCCTGACTGACTCACACCAATACACACCATCTAGGACAAATTACACTGTCAATACTAATTTCCAAATTCATTAAGTATTTTATTAATTACTATATATGTTAAACAAAATGGCAGCCGTTAGTTTCATTTCTTAAGCCTTCATATTGTGGCATGTTTCAACAACCAATGAAAAGCCTGCATTTCGTAATTCTTGTATTGCTGAGTTTTATCCATATTAACCGACTTTTTTTACTTGTATTGCCGTCAACTTTTTTGTATTATGTGTTGTTTTCTTCTAATTTGCCCTCTCATGTTAGATAGTTAATTAATAATATAATGTACTTACACGACTATACCCCCAGCAGAGCTATTCAAAAAGTGTCTTCTTACGTTGGTAAGAAGACACTTTTCAATAACTCAACTTTCATGTGGACATAATCCTTTATCGTCATATAAGTCAGATACACGAACTCGTATTACTTGATAACATGCTAGTATATAATATGAAGTGAAAAAAGTGACAAGTTTTTGGAGAATGCTGAAAATAATCTACTGTGAAGAATGATATATTGGTGGTAAAATTAGAACAGAATTATAACAACCATCACTCTTACATAAAAAATGTACCATTATGGCAAAATAAACTAAAAGTTCAAAAGATTATTGAAATAGATTTGACAACACTGATTTTGGAATTTGTAAGAACACTTAGAACTGTAAAACAATAAAAGTTGCTCTCATTTAATCATGATACCTTAAATGTCAGAAACTTTCCATCAATAGCAAATCATTAAAGGAAAGCTGTAAGTTAGTAATAAAGGTATAATCAATAGAAAATGTATTCAGAAAAGAGTCCTAGTATTCACTTTCAGATGTGTGATATGGTGTAATGACATCAGTTGTAGCATTCATGTGATACAATATACAGATATAAGTTATGGTAGTCATACATATAAGTATACAGATATAAGTTACAGTATTCAGACATGTAATTTAAGTATTCAGACATGTGATATATTATATAGACATCAATTGTAATATTCAGACATGTGAGTATTCAGACATACCATTATAGTATGACTGCACAACATGTCTTGTACCAAAAAAAAAATAACATAAAAAATTGGGAAAGGAGTTGCTGATGCTTAATTATGATTTATTTGAAGCAAGTCAGAGAAAATCACCATCATTTTGACAGATAACAAGGATTCTGATCACCTAGTCAAACTGACTTTATTAAGTGATAAATATAACTTAATAATAACTATGTAATTCAAATTAAATATACATGTATTTACAAATTAAGGGACAAAATACAATCCATACTACAAACAGATAATAAAGTTTTGTTTTTGTGACATTCATGAAATTTTCAATGACAAAATGAATTTATCTAAGTTTCTATGCAATTTTTTAACAAATACTGAGATACTAAATTCTATAAATACTGTAAAATAGAACATGCTGGTGAATTTCCAAAACAAGGATAGTGTTAGTATCAGTTAGATAGGAATATAGCACACTGATTTAAGTGCAGCAACACAAACTGTCAAACTATATCATTAATATTCAAACCAAATCAAATATGCTTACCTGCTGTTAAATTTTAAATGAAATAAAAACAAAATGGTAAAAAAAAATCTACTATAAATAACTGTATATATAATAGATATCTTACATCACATCATAATAGTATTAGTTTCAAGTTACACCAAATATCAAATTTTCAAAAGAAAGCATTAATTAGTGAAAATGATTTTACATAAACTACTTTTATGAACTGAATTGAGTAATTCAAACTTGCCAGTACAAAAATAGGCCTGATTAAGTAGGCTTCAACTTTCTGAATCATGTTATATCAGGAAATGAAGATGAGATAACAGATTAAAAAAATAACAAATCTATTCTTTACTCCTTCATGCATGTATTGCTTCTATAACGTTACTAAAGTATTCCAAATGAGTTTATTTCTGAATAGATGAACTTCCTATAGTGCTATATAACCAAAAAACATGAACTACCTAGGTGAACTAGCAATAAAAACTATGCCAGAATGAAAGATACAAAAATGTATTTGTCAACTACTCACAAATACTGATATAAGACATAAGGAACCAGTAAATACTGATATATGACATAAGGAATCAGTAAATACTGATATATGACATAAGGAATCAGTAAATACTGATATAAGACATAAGGAATCAGTAAATACTGATATAAGACATAAGTAATCAGTAAATACTGATATAAAACATACCGAGGTTTCAGTAATTGTAAGACGTTTCCTTGCTTTATCTTCCTCTTTTCTTCCAGGTATAACTTTCTTCTCTTTGTTCTTTTCCTTAAAAGAAAACAAATATAACCATGAATATAATCATGAATTTGGTTTATACAGAAAGTCTCCCGTTTTAACTTTAAGACTTAATAATAACTCAGACTTCGCGAAAGGCAAAACAATCTGCCTGACATTTGGTCTGTCAAGCTTGAAAATTCTGTCGGACTGAAAGGAAATCTGTCAAACTGAGTTTAAATGCATATACATCAAGTAAATAAGTTGCCGGACAGCTGGTCCGATAATATTCTTTATCTGACCAACACACAATCTATCGGCCAAGTCCACCAGTCCGGCACTTTTTGCTAAGTCTGATAACTAATATAATGTAGATCAAACTCTCATTATGCCACATCAAAAATGTGTACAACATTCCATTATGAATTAATACGAAAAAAAATATATGAAAGTTCTCATTGTATTTAATTCAGTGGTATTTATGCTGGAATTTTAACTACAGAATTGTTTACTTGTTTTTCAAAATCTTCCAGATAGGCATCATATATTTCCCATTGTGTAACATTAGCTGCGAACACTGCTCTTGGTGGTGGTTCCGTGGCTGTACCTCTCTCCTGTAAACAATTAATATAATATTCATTTAATATTCATTTGACATTCTCATTTTAAGATTATGGTAATTTAAGACCCCTAAATGACCATATATAATGTAATATCAGTAACATGATGAACAAGACGCTGCGTTCAATAAATGCATATGCCCCGGTGGCATGCTTGTGAAGCAATAGCCCAATTGAACAAGGTCAAGGTCAAAGTGGGTGTTTGATAATTATGGGTGGATTGAGAATGGTCATAAGCAACAACTGTATACATGTAAGTATTTAAGTGTTCTAGTAAGTGGTGTTCTGTAAAATCTACTCAATCTAGTACAATTCTAAGTCCTAATTAAGTCAAGGTCAAAGTGGGTGTTTGATAATTATGGGTGGATTGAGAATGGTCATAGATAACAACTGTACAAGTATCAAAGCATTCTAGTAGGTGGTATTGTTGCTAGAAGAAACTGTAAAATCTACTTAACCTGGTACAGCATCATTCTAAGTCCAAATTAAATCAAGGTCAAGGTCAAAGTGGGATTTCTTGATACGGGTGGATTGAGAATGATCATAGGCAGTATAAGTATCAAAATGTTCTAGCAAGAGGTATTGGTGCTAGACGAAACGGTAAAATCTACTTAACCTCGTACGGACAGATGACTGGAAGGACGGATGGACTGGACAATCACTATATGCCCTGACATCAAAGATGCTAGGGGCATAAAAAAACCAACATAATTATTTATGTTGAGTTATATTTTTCCATATTGCATGATGATATTGTATTATATTATACAATAAATATTAAAATTTATATTAAGTTCTTACTAATAGATAAAGATAATAATTATTGAGATATAAAACTTTGCACGAAACTACTGGAAGTACTCATGGAAACTGAACATACATAGACTTGCACTACATCATAGAACAGTAACTAGATTTGTATGGTGGATGTACATAAACGTAGTTCTTTGGTCTGCATTAAAAATAATTTGCACAGAGCAAGTGATGTCTATGGAAAGCTGAACTATCCTTCAGTTTGCAAAAATCATGCCACTTCATTTGTAGTTGTCTTTATACAAGCCATAAAATTGCACTTTAAGCTAAGATTTGTCTTCAGAAAGTCTGTATAATAGCTTTGAACTATATGTAAGATAACTTTACCCTGTATGGATTATTGTAAGTCTGAGAGGCACGTTCACTGTAGTTAAATTGATTGGTGAGTTTCCCAGAACCAGAACTTTCAGTTTGAGCTGGTGCTGGAGTCGAGGCTTCTTCTCTTTGGTCATCTTTTCCCTAGAGATAGAATCCATTCAATATTAATACAAAAATCTTTGTTCATGTTAGAAATTCAAAATCAAGATTTCTGGAAACATGCTTGCATAAAGAAATATTTCGCTTAGTTATGCTAATATAAACTACTATTTCACTTAAATATATGCTAATATAAACAAATAGTTCACTTAAATATATGCTAATATAAACAAATAGTTCATTTAAATATATGCTAATATAAACAAATAGTTCATTTGAATATATGCTAATATAAACAAATAGTTCACTTGAATATATGCTAATATAAACAAATAGTTCACTTGAATATATGCTAATATAAACAAATAGTTCACTTATATATGCTAATATAAACTAATAGTTCACTTGAATATGCTGATACACATATAAATAAATATATATAGACTAAAGAAATATGATTATTTCAATGCATTTTTTCCTCAGAAGTATAGTTTACTGAATCTATTTGAATGATCAATTTGACTATTCATGGCAAATTTCATTTACTAAAAGGAACAAGTCATTTTCTGATCACAATGTCTTTTTATGTGCCAGGATGTATATAAGTCAAAAATACAGTTTTTAAAATTTTAAGTCAAAAGTAGTAAATATGTTACATTAATCTTATTGATAATGATTTATTAAGAGAACATTAGATAATTTCAATTGATCATCTAAAGTTAAGCATTTATAAATCCGTTCACTGAGGTAAAGATCTGACTGTATGGATGATATAGACCACTGAGGTATAGATCTGAGTGAAAGGTTGTTATAGACCACTGAGGTATATATCTGACTGTATGGTTGTTATAGACCACTGAGGTATAGATCTGACTGTATGGTTGTTATAGACCACTGAGGTATATATCTGACTGTATGGTTGTTATAGACCACTGAAGTATAGATCTGATTGTATAATTGTTATAGACCACTGAGGTATATATCTGACTGTATGGTTGTTATAGACCACTGAGGTATATATCTGACTGTATGGTTGTTATAGACCACTGAGGTATATATCTGACTGTATGGTTGTTATAGACCACTGAGGTATATATCTGACTGTATGGTTGTTATAGACCACTGAGGTATAGATCTGAGTGTAAGGTTGTTATAGACCACTGAGGTATAGATCTGAGTGTAAGGTTGTTATAGACCACTGAGGTATATATCTGACTGTATGGTTGTTATAGACCACTGAGGTATAGATCTGAGTGTAAGGTTGTTATAGACCACTGAGGTATAGATCTGAGTGTAAGGTTGTTATAGACCACTGAGGTATAGATCTGACTGTATGGTTGTTATAGACCACTGAGGTATAGATCTGAGTGTAAGGTTGTTATAGACCACTGAGGTATAGATCTGAGTGTAAGGTTGTTATAGACCACTGAGGTATATATCTGACTGTATGGTTGTTATAGACCACTGAGGTATATATCTGACTGTATGGTTGTTATAGACCACTGAGGTATATATCTGACTGTATGGTTGTTATAGACCACTGAGGTATAGATCTGAGTGTAAGGTTGTTATAGACCACTGAGGTATATATCTGACTGTATGGTTGTTATAGACCACTGAGGTATAGATCTGAGTGTAAGGTTGTTATAGACCACTGAGGTATATATCTGACTGTATGGTTGTTATAGACCACTGAGGTATAGATCTGAGTGTAAGATTGTTATAGACCACTGAGGTATATATCTGACTGTATGGTTGTTATAGACCACTGAGGTATAGATTTGAGTGTAAGGTTGTTATAGACCACAGAGGTATAGATCTGACTGTATGGTTGTAATAGACCACTGAGGTATAGATCTGACTGTATGGTTGTTATAGACCACTGAGGTATATATCTGACTGTATGGTTGTTATAGACCACTGAGGTATAGATCTGAGTGTAAGGTTTGTTATAGACCACTGAGGTATAGATCTGAATGTATGTATAGACCACTGAGGTATAGATCTGAATGTATGTATAGACCACTGAGGTATAGATCTGAATGTATGTATAGACCACTGAGGTATAGATCTGAATGTATGTATAGACCACTGAGGTATAGATCTGAATGTATGTATAGACCACTAGGTATAGATCTGAATGTATGTATAGACCACTAGGTATAGATCTGAATGTATGTATAGACCACTGAGGTATAGATCTGAATGTATGTATAGACCACTGAGGTATAGATCTGAATGTATGTATAGAACACTGAGGTATAGATCTGAATGTATGTATAGACCACTAGGTATAGATCTGAATGTATGTATAGACCACTGAGGTATAGATCTGAATGTATGTATAGAACACTGAGGTATAGATCTGAATGTATGTATAGACCACTAGGTATAGATCTGAATGTATGTATAGACCACTGAGGTATAGATCTGAATGTATGTATAGACCACTGAGGTATAGATCTGAATGTATGTATAGACCACTGAGGTATAGATCTGAATGTATGTATAGAACACTAGGTATAGATCTGAATGTATGTATAGACCACTAGGTATAGATCTGAATGTATGTATAGACCACTGAGGTATAGATCTGAATGTATGTATAGACCACTGAGGTATAGATCTGAATGTATGTATAGACCACTGAGGTATAGATCTGAATGTATGTATAGACCACTGAGGTATAGATCTGAATGTATGTATAGACCACTGAGGTATAGATCTGAATGTATGTATAGACCACTGAGGTATAGATCTGAATGTATGTATAGAACACTGAGGTATAGATCTGAATGTATGTATAGACCACTGAGGTATAGATCTGAATGTATGTATAGACCACTGAGGTATAGATCTGAATGTATGTATAGACCACTGAGGTATAGATCTGAATGTATGTATAGACCACTGAGGTATAGATCTGAATGTATGTATAGAACACTGAGGTATAGATCTGAATGTATGTATAGACCACTAGGTATAGATCTGAATGTATGTATAGAACACTGAGGTATAGATCTGAATGTATGTATAGACCACTGAGGTATAGATCTGAATGTATGTATAGAACACTGAGGTATAGATCTGAATGTATGTATAGACCACTAGGTATAGATCTGAATGTATGTATAGAACACTGAGGTATAGATCTGAATGTATGTATAGACCACTATGTATAGAATAGATCTGACTCAAATATAACACAAAAAATGAATTGGGATGCTAAAATTAAGGAATTTCAATTTCTAATTTAGTCAAGACATCAGCATAGAGTTTTAGAAGATATAATAAAGTAACAAAAAGTTGGCAAGTTACTACATGTAAGTGCATGCTCGACAGATTTTTTTGTAATCAAAACAGAATTTAGAAATCTGATAAAAGATCATGAATCAGTGGCCTCAGTCCTTAGGCCAAAAAAGAGCTGCAAGAATTGACTAAATGTTGAAATAGAAGAACTTTATAGTAGAACTTTATATCAAAAACAGAAAAGACAACAATTTAAGATAATGGAACTGAAAAGAAGTAGTTTTTGTAAGAAATAGTAGTTTACATACTTAGAGATAAAGCAAAGATAAAGCTTAATACAACAACTTACAGGATTTTATTAAAAAATGTTAGAATCTCACTATGCAAAACTTTGAAAAATGCAATTTACAGCAATTAGTGATAATTGAATGATTGTGTATATCTATAAAAAGCAATCAAACTACATGTGAATAACATTGAAGTGAAACTATATAGTCTAGGCCAAACTTTTGATAATTTATTCAGCAAAAGAAAAAAAAACAATTTGGCCATTTTTCAACTGTTCACTGATAAATAAACATTGAAACAGATGACTGAACAGACACAAACAGACAAGGTGCATTTCAACAAAAGATATTCCAAGCTGAGATAAAAACATAAATGATTATTAAATCTATGAAAAGTGATAATAAGAAGCAGTGTGTGTATAGAAACCTCATCAGCATCAACTGTTTGTTCAACTTGCTGGGAGGAAAAATCATAATTTCAAGTTAGATTATCATATTGAAAAAAAATTAACACACAAGAAACTTGATTCATAGATATAACTTTAATTATTAAAAAATAAAAGTTCACTTTGTACAGCTCTTTCACACTAACGAAATTATGTTTCTATCTAAAACTAAACTTTGACCTATTTAAGACCTATTTGCAATATTCTTCAGTGTGTACTGTGTATGTACTTACAGCGTATACACCCCCCTACATCATTGTAACATGTATAAATGGGATTCACTTTAAACATATATCTACAGAATACATACATAAGACTATGACATATATAACACTAACCTCTTCTTTAGTTTCTTCTCCATCACCCCCTGCAGCACCTGATGCTGCTTCGCCAGCTTCACTGACAGCATGTTCACTGTGAGCTAAATATAAGATAATAACTTCATTATAACATGAGTCAAAGTACACATTTGGGGTGGTTGGTGATCAAATGGTAACACATTGGACTACTAAATGAAATGTTGTAGGTATGAATCTCTGCCCTGCCTTTCAATATTCAGGAATGCTTTTTCAGTGTCCCTGTCCCAACTAGCGAGCCAAGTACTGTGTTAAGAAAATCACAGGATACAGGTGAGGTGTATATTGGTGCTTCACACCAGCATAATAAAGAACCAGGAAAAACTATTCTCAAAGAGTAGGGATGTAAATACCTGGTTCTCCTGTATATTATCTCCCCTTTCTCTGGGGTGGCTCTCAAATAGCTGTTGAATGGGCCGTTAAACAACAGATGAATAAATAATTAAAGCATAAATTAACTTCATTGTGTATAACCTGAATGCATTAGATGCTAAGATTCTTCCCAACACTCAATAAAGAAATATACCTACCGGTAGTTTATTTCCTTGAAAGGTTTATTATATGGACAGAATAGGATCATCATGAATTCAAAATATGTATATAAGCACAACAGATTTTTTAAATTTAAATACAGTTATAGTTAAATTCTAGTTTAAAATTCTTATACAGAGTACCTCTTATACATGAACCGGTATTTCAGAAACATTTCAATTCATACATTCATTAAACAAACTGTAGATTTGAAATTTTATTCAAACACAAGAAAACAAGTTATATTGTAAATAAGCATGTAATACCTTCAGGAACTCCTAGTTTTGTACGCTGTCTTTGAGCTTCATCCGAATCTTTATGTATCATGTTACCATCCAGAGCAAAATGTATAGCTAACTGATCTACACTTGATGTTTGTTTGTATTGTCTTTCCTAGAAACATTCAGAAATCCTTATAATAATTAGATAATTCTTGTATGATCATTATTTCATTATAAGATAATACTTGTATAATAAAATCATTCTTCTATAATAAGATAATCCTTGTATGATAACACAATGTGGACAAAATCGTTCAATCCTTCACAATAAAAACAAGAAATGAAGCTATATGACTTTGAAACAAAACATGATGTCTAACATAATGATTACTTTTAGTTCCACACAACAATTTAGGACTATTCATCTGTAGTAATTTGCCTTTGTTTAACTTTCAAATAACAGAATGAGGAACACATTGATTTATGGATTAGAAGTTGCAGTATAGAAGAAACTACCGGTAATTAGAAAATTCAACAACCTTGAAACTGTATCTGACAATGTTTTGGGGGGCGTGAGGATTGTTGGCAGTCAAGATTCTTGTAAATTCTTCTTTTAATTGCTGCAATGATATAAAAAATATTAATGAACCTACAAAAACACAATAGAATGAACATCTCCATGATAATCATCTTGTGTTATATACATACATGTATATATATATACATGTATCTTTAAAATGATACAAAAACTTCATGAAACATTACATAGACAGACAATTAAATATAAACTTAAACCGTAATTAGGTTAAAATAATTGTTGTTTATTGAATTGTCAGTTCAATCTATTATACACTCTACAATACTAATAAGAACATTTTACTTGAAAACTAAGTCTAAAAGATAATTGAATAAATTGTCCAGATACTTGGTATAATACAGGAATACCTGTTCTAATATAACATGTTTATATACTGTACTTACCTGTTCAGATAGATCCAATTGATCATCTGGTTTTACTAATGTCTTGGTCTAAAATGAAATTCAAGTAATTTTCAAAATACAAATAATACTAAAACAATTACAGTACAACCTCTCCAGAGCAGCCCTCTGTAGAACAATAACCTCTCTATAACAACACCTTCAAAATTTCCCTAAGCTGATATTTACTATAGATTTAACCTCTGAAGAGCAACAACCTCTAAACAATGGCCAATATTTGCAGCTCCCACAAGGTGTTGCTGTACAGAGGTTGTACTGTATACCTAATTATACAGATTTTAAAAGTATCAAATTTTTAAGTAAATCAGAGCATGATCATAATAGACTTTTCCATAACTGTAATAAAGTTAATAATCAGTTAGGATTAAACGCTGTTGAAGAATTCTCAGTAATATTGTATCAAGAGTAAAAACTTATTAAGTACATGTACACATTAAAATGGGTAAAAAGTAACTTACCATATTTCCCCAATCACCATCACCATCAGTACCATCACCAGCATCTGTCATGTCATCTCCTTCCTGTTAAAAGTTTATATTTGTATTTATGTACATTCGAATTATTATACTTTCAGTCTTCATGAATAACTTTTTCAACAACCTGACATTCAGTCTTGTGATTAGGCAGAAATTTTACCAGACCAAATGAACTTTTACCGGACCGAATTTTAATCTGCTTTTGCATTTATGAAAGTATATTTCTCACATACAGATGTTTCATATGATGGTATTATCATTAATAATGGAAACTTTTTATTATTTACTAGTGAAACAATAGTTTTGGGTACTCAGTTTTAGACAATGATGCATTTTAGATAATATATCAGCTCAAAATTTCACCGGATTTTTACCAGACCGGCAGCAATTTAGGTGGACTCAGTCGTCAGGCCAGTGGCTGTACTTTGATAGAGATTTGTTGGTTTCAAAAGAAAACATAAACCTTTTTATAATGAAGGCCAGATTTACTAATTATATGTCATCTTATAATCACAATCACTCATGCTAGCAAAGATCTTACACTTTATTTCTACATTTGTTCAGTGTGTTCACATAATCATGTAAGTTGTATTTTCGAAATTTGAAGCTTAATTTCTGAATGATATTCCATGCTACATGTATCAGTGTGAAGATGACAATTTGTTAAATGGATTTGTTCATACATTATAACATTATCATAATTCATAAGAGGTTTGTGAATACTATGATGTGATAGTGAATTACTGACATAATTGTGTAAAACAGCATACATTAATACAATGATGTACATTATAAAGTGTGAGCTTTGTATAAAACAGAAGTGATTTATTTTATACATTAAGTGATACAGTTATAATTTGAGACTTTGTGATAACTTTCATTTTCCATGTTTAATGCAAACGCTAAATGACTAAAGCTTTCAATGCACCATAAAACAACATTCAACTACCAATATTTATTATTGTTTTAATCCTTGATTAGCTTACAAATTATGTATGAAAATCTAACTTTTTCAAGTACTGGTTGTTCCTAATTATATATAACCACGACACTAAATAAAACTGGTGAAATATATTTTAAATATCAATCAAGAACAATTTATACATACTTCATGTACATTGTATGATACAAAAACAGTTCATTAAATTAGGTCCTTAATTATATAAAAAAAATGTTTTCTTGTCAAATAAATCAATAATAAATTAATAAGCACTCAATTTTCAGTTTAAAAAAAACACAAATTAAAACATTGAAGAACAGAAAATATTAAAAAACACAACAAAACACATGTAATCAACTTAATAATGAAATCTTCAATGTACAACAAGTACTAGTATTATACTATCAATTTGTCAAGTGTTTCGGACACGAGGATGTATTTTACAAACACAATGGGTCAAGTGTTTGGTAAAAAGGATTGATAAATATATGTATGCACAAAGAGATTGCCATAGCTCTCTGACCACTCAACAGTTTGAAATAAGACTTCATCAGATGTGCTAATTAAAATCAGAAATATTGCTTTGAAAAATACAAGAAATTTCTTTCAATGTGGCAAGTTCTATTTGACTTATCTTTAAATGACACATTTAAACAAGAGGCATTTAAACAATAGGGCCATGATGGCCCTATATCGCTCACCAGATAAAAAGACTCTTAGAGAAAATTATCATGAGCCTTTGTAAAATTAAGTGACCCTGGGGTGCGTCAATAATAATTTAAACAAACTTAGTAGATGTCCACCAGACAATGCTACATACAAAATATGTAAGCTCTAGGCCTTGAAGTTTTGTACAAGAAGATTTTCTTGTTTTCCTATATAAGCCTACATGTATATAAATCATGTGAACCCCGGGGCGGGGCTAATTTTCACACTGGGGCCATACTTTTACCAGACTTGGTTGAGGTCTACTAGACAATGCTACATACCAAATATCTTAGCTCTAGGTCTTGTGGTTTCGGACAAGAAGATTTTTTCAATATTCCTAAATAGATTAGACTTTAAACCTCAGGGCAGGGCCAATTTTGACCCTATGGCAATAATTTGAACAAACTTGTTAGAGGTCCACTAGATAATGCTACATACAAAATATCTAGGTTCTAGGCTTTTAAATTCTCCTTTATGACCCTAAGGCAATAATTTGAACAAACTGGGTAGAGGTCCACTAGACAATTCTACACACCAAATATCTAAACTCTAGGCATTGTAGTTTCTGACAAGAAGATTTTTAAAATTTCCAAATAAAAGTCTATGTAAAATCAAGTGACCCCTGGAGCGGGACCAATTTTGACCCTAGGACAATAATTTTAACAAACTTGGTAGAGGTCCACTAGACAATGCTACACACCAAATATCTCAGCTCTAGGCACAAGAAGATTTTTAAAATTTCCCTATATAAGTCTATATAAAATCAAGTGACCCCTGGGGGGGCCAATTTTGACCCTAGGACAATAATTTGAACAAACTTGGTAGAGGTCCACTGGACAATGCTACACACCAAATATCTAAGCTCTAGGCCCTGTGGTTTTGGACAAGAAGATTTTAAAAGTTTTTCCTATTGGTTGCCATGGCAACCAATTTTTAATGAAATTAATTTTTTTAACAATTTTGGTAGAGCTTCATGCAAGGAACATCCATGTAAAGTTTCATTGAAATTTGTCAACTGGTTAAGAAGGAGATGTTGTTTAAAGCAATTGTTGACACACACATGCACGACGGACATCACGCGGTCACAATAGCTCACCATGAGCACTTTGTACTCTGGTGAACTAAAACACGATTTACAAAAAAATAGAATGATTAATCACAATAAACACAAAGGAACCACAAAAATAGGTTCCTAACTAACACAAACCGAAAAATACCAAGAAAATAAGCAAGCAACATGCCCAAAATCAAGGCAAAATTCAACAATTAATAAACCCTAGTCGTAATCAATATTACTTTGTAACAATCAGTAAGCTGTTACAGTTTTTAAGTATAGAATTTATGTCCCATTTAAACAAATGTAGGTGATTTATTAGACAGTGACAGCAAAATAAAATTATGTGCTACAGTAAAACAGTATCGCAAATGTTGATTTAATACAATATTCCTTTAATGCCCATAGCAGACTTTATTTACACACACACTGTAACCTTCCAAATACATTTAAGTCATGATCAGCTAGATAAATTCAAAAGATATATGCAGCATAGTGTAAGTACTAGTATAAGGAATACAAATATTTTCTGTAAATTTTCACAGACACATGACTGTAGTCAGTGAATTAAATGCATCCAATTCTGTATAGAGATTTCTACATATTTCGATTCAAGAGAATAATTCCTAATAATATCTAACTTAAAGCGATGAGAATTAAACATGAATGAATTATAACTGATAAATCTTAAATCTTGTTAATTAATCCACACAAAAAAGTTTACAATACTGCTTGTTAGTAGCATGTGTACTTAATAGAAACTATTAAAATCAAATCAGGAATCTTCTTCTTGTGTCAGATATTATTAATACTTATTGTTCAACTAAGGTTTCATATATAGCCACAAACAATTCAAACTTGATACTTACCTTCTGTTTTCCAGCCCTTGTGGCTTTGGGTTTAGCCTGAGCCTAACATAATGGAAAATGATAGATTAATAAATTGTATAATGTTATAAAACATAAACTTACACCACGGATTCGTGTTGCTCGTCTTTTCATCATTTCAGCTACACCACCCATGCCACCCTGATAAGAAAAAGAATTTTTATACTACTGTAATTATATGCATATCAACTTATACTAGTGAACTATTAAAGATCAAATCACTTGATATAAATGGCGTGAAACAATTAAATCGAGGTTTATATTAATAATAAAAAAATCATAATCACAATAACTGGAAAAAAAAACAATAAAAAATCATTTATGGATAAAAGTAATACATACATATATACATTGTTGAATAATGATAGAGATAGATGACAATGTACACAAAATTACAAGTAGTTTTCTTCATATATAAGACTTTAAAACTTTATAATTATAATATACACGTTTGTTCTTAAAACAGCCAAATTCAAATTTATTGATTTTTTGTTGATGTTTGTATTTTCATTTCTGTACACACACATCTAACAAACGACACCAAAATATTCACTGAACAAATTAGCAACTTACTTTCTACAATACATCTACTGACAACAAATTAGGATACATACACATGTGTGCATGTGGGCTCCAGCTTACGTTATTGAATCATTAAATACATTACCATAACTTTTTATCCTGTTTTAAATTCAGTAAGGAACTATGACACTTTTGTTTCAGCATTCTCATTGAATATGAAAAGTACATGGTTTAACTCTGCATGTAACAATAACAGTTTGTAGTTTAATTTCTTGTATTCAAAATTCACATTTTATACAACACAACTAAATATACAGACCAATTTATCCATTAAAGCTTATGTACAAACAATAGTCATCACCATATATAAATCATCTTACCATAACAGCATAAAAAACATGTTTTCTCTGAAAAAATAGCTTCAATCTACAGTATGATATAAAATATTAATAGAATTTCCACACTTTTCAATATTAATTTTGTTGTGACTAATGATCCCTTGTTTGTACAACAAATTTATACAATAACTTTAGTTCATTTAATACAGTTTGCAAGTTCATGCATTTCCATGAGGGAGTAAATGAAATGTATCATCTCACAAAAATTTTGGAGATCACAAGTAATGATATTAAATTAATATTTCCAATATTCTAAGACCTATATGTACATCAAATACAACATAACTGTGTCGTATTGTGATGCAAACAAAGCTGTCTTTAAAGGGGAGTATAGGTTATGTCAAACAACAACTTTATTACATTAATATTTGTCTCCTGTCCATGTTTTAATATGATATCAGTTTATAGATTAGAGTACATAGAAATAAAATTTTGATAAACATGGAAATTGATAAATTGTAGAAATGGCATAACTATGGATGTCACTCACTCACTCTACAGTATCCCATATGCATGCAGGGTATCATATTAAAAGAATCACTTAGTATGAATGCAAATTGGCATACAATCTGTATGTCAAAGATCTTGGTTAAGGCGCAACACACGTTTTTATCTGTTTTTAATTTGCACTATCGTTCACACCTCACTACATAGACAAAGTCAGTTCTTTGATGTTCCTGAGCGCATGCATGAGCCCTGCACTAAATTTAAGTGTACCTAGGCAAATTATGATATATCTTAATTATAATCTTACAGGTTTCCGAAACAAAAATAGCATAGCATTAAAATGTCTTTTTATGCTCAGTATATAAAACGTCGAAACATTCCTTAACAATTCGAATCAATCTGATGCCAATCTTGTTTCAACTTTCAAGTCACTTCGAGACGACTAATTTAAGATCATGACATCGATTCCAACTAGCTTCCAGGTGTTTCTTTTTATTTTCATTAATTCAGAATTATCTTTGGCTAACTAATTTTAATATCCCTACCTGTTTTCCTTTTCCTACCGCTTTCGGAGGCATATTTGCACGATTTGTCGAACCAAAAAAAAAACTTCTTGCTTTGCTATGGCGGAAACTGTTGCTACAGACAACAATATCCAGACGGGTGTACATAACCGATACTATCGAACCCAAAGTAAATTATTTCCCGTTCCAAATCAATAAATTCGCAAAAACAGGAGATTAAGGTTCCTTAGAAAATAATGTTTCAAATGTAACTTCTAACCACTGTTATGTGCCGATATATTTAATTAAGTCATAAAGTAATCAATTTTGACTTAGTTTGACGCATCTTTTCTCTCAATTCATGTACTAGCAACCAGTCAAGTTATTGGTATCCGTTCATGACATAATAATCAATAGCGACAAAATAATCGACAGGAACCAGTCCTCGCGTAATAGAGCCGAGATATTGCGGATTGATTACTCGGTGATTTCCCTTACTGCATTGCTGGAAATACTCGGTTTGTAAACAGAGAGAATGGAAGGTGAACGTACAGAGACAGGCGCATTTTCTCACCTCTTAATGAATGCAGTTCATGTCGTTGAATCGGTTCTTACTCCTTTAAATGCACGACAACTAAATAAATGTTCAAGGTAAGCTGTCACTGACTACTAAAATATTAATTCGGTCATGATAAAAAGCATTAAAATTTTGATGTCAGTCATGTTCTGTACTGTTATAGTCAGTACCCCGTTTACCGGTGTTATCCAAATAACGGTGCATCTTATAATATCCGTAATATACACTCATCATGCATAACTTACCATTGTCAACAGAGTAAAACTTCATTTTGAGGATAAGTATGCAGCATATACACAGGGGGGGGGGGGGTAATCAAAATGGAGAGAGGCTTTGAAGCTCTCGACTGTCTATGTGTACAGTTTCCGTACAACTTGTTGGTCTATGATATTAAATGACACACAATCTTTAAACTGTTTCGGTTTAAATTTTGATATGCCTTTTTTTGGCGAACTGGTGTTAGAAATTCAGAAGCTGGTATATATATAGCTGGGATCAAACCCTCGACCACTTTGAATAGGAAGATAACTGTGTTGGCTGCACGCCATTCTTCCAACGTTAGTAGTTCCAACACTTTCAACATGTTTGAGAAACATCCTTCTTCTTGGCAGAAGTAATCATTAGTGATAAATCTTACTGCTTGACGTTGAATTTTCTCAAGTTTAAGTATATCCTACAGAGCAACAGATAAGGTTTCTTGTGTAATTGGGTAATAACTCCTCATTTTCTGGAGGAATTGAGTACTGAGAAAAACAATTGGGTATCCAACATATTGTTACCCCACAGAAATGAAATCAATTGGGTTAAAAAATTCTCATTGTACGCTCGTATGCTGGAAATTTGAATCTTTGGTAAGCCATCATAAGCCCAAACACTGAGCACTTAAAGCTTCAGTGTTACTCTTTTCTCACTACATGATGTTACATGTACCTTGTGAACACACTAGGGGCCATGATGACAATGATAGGCTATGGGCTACTGGGCGAAACCCTCCCCCCCCCCCCGGAGGCATTTTTGTAGACACCATTTTTTTGAAAGCTCAATGCCTGCTGATCATTTTCCCAGTGTCTAAAATCTGGGCGTTGGGGCATTTGTGAACTACAGCATGCTAATTACCGTTACCGAAAAATACGTTTGACAAAATTTTTATTTTGTTAGAAGTCTTATTGTAGATATTTTCAATAATTCATCAATTTGAACAATTCCTTTGACCATAATAAGTTAGCAGCGGCTTTATTTGTCGATCAAATGCAAGTTTTTCACTTTATTGCACTATAATTTTGCTCTGTAATTTACGTTACCCTAAAATGACAAGGAAATGACAGTTGTATATGTTAAATTAACACAAAAGCAGTCGTAAACAATGTTTTTATTCATATTAGGCAAATACTAGCACATGTTCATGTTTATTTTTCATTGAATGCTCGTTTATGTCGTAAAATACGTTACATATACAGTAAAACTCACTTACAGCGAACTCGGTTACAGTGAAAACTCGGTTACAGTGAAATGATTTTTTTGGCCCCAGAATCGTGTTTTAGAGGAAATATGCTCGGTTACAATGAAACTAAATTTTTTCAAACATCAAAGCAAAAACTTTTATTGACCGTGATAATTACGTATTAGATATTATTTTGACCCGTAGCTTTCCATTGTTTTGAAATTCAATAGCGTTTTCACGGGTGATAAATACCGATTACCGGAGTGTATCAATTTAAATTATTTTGTTTGAGTAAGTTCTCAATGTTTTCGCGGTCAATTATTTCATTTTATTGAGTGAAAAGGATTTACAAAATAAAATTGCATACATTTTAAAAGTCTCATTTTGTTTGCGTTAGTCAGTCAGGAAATATTTATGTTAAAATATGGAAGGGTCGCCATCTCGAAAACGAAAGCAACTGACATTAAATACCAAATATGAGATTATTAAGGCGTGTGAAACTGAATCTAAAACTAGTGTTGCAAAGAAATTTGAAGTAGCACCGAGCACGATCACTGGAATATTGAAAATGAAAGACATGATTATTCAGTCTTTTCATTCATCAACTTCATCACCATCGCGAAAACGTCATCGATCTGGAAGTGCTGATACTGTCGATAAAGCTCTGTTCGAGTGGTTTACGGGGGCTAGATCAAATAACTTGCCTATAACGGGACTCATCCTTCAATCGAAATGTGATGAATTGGCAAATAAACTAGGCGTTGACTTTAAAGCATCTCGTGGATGGATTGACAGATTTAAAATTCGTCATGGAATTGTTTCAAAGGCAATTTGTGGGGAAAGTGGGGTTGTTGATAAAGGCCTCACAGAGGATTGGATTGCCGATAAGCTACCGACACTTACGGAGGGTTTCGCGCGAAAGGATATTTTTAATGCAGACGAAACTGGACTTTTTTACAAACTGATGCCTAGTCGTTCACTTGAGGTTAATTGAGAACATTATCAATCTTAGACGGTATTTGGAAACGCAGTCTGATATAGATGAATCCGCATTCCATCAGTTGCAGTCTCTGGAAAACATTGTGCTTCATACTAGCGATATTAAACAGAAGACAATAAAGGATTTCTTTGTGCGTAGTGAAACAAGAGATTAGAAATACATTTAAATACAAAACATAATAAAACTGAATACTTGACTCACAGTTGTTTATTTATTTATTCAAATTAAATACATTTCTCACAATATCAAATGTAATACACGAATAAAATACATATGCATCAAGGTTTTCTATTCATTTATTGCATGACATATATTTATTTACATAGATCTAGAAGAATTATACCTCCGATACAGGTTATAACGAAGTTCGTTATATGTGAGCAACTTACAGTGAAATTTCACTATAAGCGTGTGCTCGGTTACAATGAAAACTCGGTTACAGCGAAATAATTTTTATACCCCCTGGCATTTCGTTATAAGCGAGTTTTACTGTAAAAGTATACGTGTTACATGGAAATCATTTATATTACTGTGATGACATGCTATGATCAAATAGGTATTCAGTGATAGGTAATCATGATGCATTCATTAATACCCATAACTGGAAAACATTTCTAGTTACAAATGTTGTAAAGTTTGACTGGGATAATAGTAGTTTACGTTACATAACGTTACCTTTATCACGATAAGTACTTAACACGCTTTACAATGCATAAAACATTGATTTGATATACAAAATGTTTATACCTGGTTACTGGCAATACGTACATGTAAATTAACATTCCAACTTTTTTAATTCATCACTGATTGTGTTTTACGTTACATGGTTTTATTAGCTCACATGTCACAAAGTGAGCTATTAGGATCACTCTCCGTCCGGCGTCCTGCGTCGTCAAACTTTATGTTGTGACCACACTAGGGGCCACATTTTTAGCCCAATTTTTGCAAAACTGGGTCAGAACGTTAATATCAACAAAATCTCGGACGAGTTCGATATTGGGCAATTTGGGGTCAAAAACTAGGTCACCAGGGCCAAATAAGGGAAAACCTTGTGAACACTTTAGAAATCACTGTTTTGACTGCATCTTCATGAAACTTTGTCAGAATGTTTATTTTAATAATATGTAGGTCAAGTTTGATAATGGGTCATTTCTGTAGCAAAATAAGGTCACTAGGGAAATTGCTGGAAAACCTTGTGAACACTCTAGAAGTCACTGTTTTGATTGGATGATCATGAAACCTTGTCAGAATGTTTGTCTTCATAATATCTTGGACGAGTTCGAACATGGGTCATCTTGGGTCAAAAACTAGGTCGCTAGGTCAAATCTTATGAAAAACCATGTTAACACTGTAGATTTCACAGTTATTATTGGATCTTCACCAAACTTTGTCAAATCGTTTGTTTTAATGATCTAAAGGCCAAGTATAAATATGGGTCATCTGGGGTCAATAACTAGGTCACCAGGTCAAATCTTAGGAAAACTTTGTTAACACTGTAGATGTCACAGTTTTAATTGGATCTTCACCAAACCTTGTCAAAATGTTTGCCTCAATGATATGTGGGTGAAGGATGAACATGGGTCAGCTGGGTTCAAAAACTGGGTCACAAGGTCAAATTTTAGTAAAAATCTTGTAAAAGCTCTAAATGTCATGGTTTTGATTGGATGGCCAAACCTTGTCAGATTGTTTGTCTTAATGATATTAAGGACAAGTTCAAATATGGGTCACCTAGGGTCAAAAACCAGGTCACAAGGTCAAATCTTAGGAAAACCTTATTAACACTGTAGATGTCAAATTTTGATCGTATCTTCACCAAACCTAGTCAGACTGTTTGTCTTAATGATATGTAAGACAAATTCGAACATAGGTCATCTGGGGTCAAAAACTAGGTTACCGGTTCAAAACAATGTTTTAATGAGTGAACAGTGATTGTCATGTGAGCGATATAGGGCCATCTTGGCCCTCTTGTTTGTGTTACGTTTGAAATTATTCATAAACGAGTAACAACATTTCTATGAAACTGTTATAAATTATCATCATCGAATGTATTCTAAGAATGTGTATCTATGAAACAATCAAATTTACAATGACAGCGACAGTGCAATAAACATTATGCCATTGACACACATAAACATGTGTGTGTCATTTACGTTACCATTTGTTACATGATTATTTATATATATATACTTAAGTGCAATATTGTATGTTATGTCAGATTTCATTAGCTGTACATATTGTCATCAAGGTACTTTTGTTGTTCTGAAGGCAAACGTTCACGAATTTCACAAATCCTCATCACTTTTCTGTTTCATAGACAGCATCGACCATACTAATGAGCTCAATGTGGTTTTTATCATCAGTGTCTTCTGCGTCGCTTGCTTTTGGCACAAATATTATCCTCGTACCAGTTGTATTCCAGCATGTTGTCAGGACCGAATTTCCAACCACTTTCATCCACTTTTAGAAGATCAAAATTGCCCTCTTTGCATGGGCCAAATATACACCTTATAACTATCCATAACACATTGAACATACGAGACGGGATCTGCAGGGAGTGAGTAAGCTCATGTCCATAACACTTAAAGCGTTCAGAACACAACCATGGCTTTGATACTTGTCATACCTCAGTTTATTGATGTCGTATTTTTAATGACCAAACAACACACATACAAATGTCTCAATGGCACTGTAAAGTTCATCCGAACAAACATGCGTGGTAAATTGGCTAATCTTGTCATGTAATCTTCATTTATAGGAGCAAAGCTCCTATAGCTATATATATAGCTGGAACACTATATTGTCTCTGAGAGTAGTGAGATTGCGTATTGACACATGATAGCTTTTCCTTGGTAATTGTGGTTAATTGGTCAAATGATGTACATCTGTATAGACTATACATACTTGACATTCAAATTTTAATTCAAAATGATGATAACACAGGCCTTTAAATGGTTTAACGATGGTTTTGTCTAACACATTTAAACTTCGCTCCAGACTGTAATCTCAGTGCTTTGAATCTCAGTTATTGTGACTGTGACGCCATCTCTATAAGACTACTCAAAGATAAGCTTTATTGACTGTCTTATTGTCGTCATTAGATATGAAGCCCATCTGATTTCATGGAGTTATTGCTTTTTTTTACCTGAGAGCAAGAACGTTGGAGCTGCCAAACGTCATCGGCACTCATCTGATTTAATAGACTGTTTGTTGTAAGTGTCTACTATAAAGTCTACATGAGACGTTTTAGGCAACTGATAAGAAATTGCCTCAGCTACTTGCTCGAATGTGTCTGGAACTGCTATAAGACTCTACAGTTACCCAATTAGGCGTTACCATTAACAACATAGGATGCGCCTTCTGTAGATTCAATTGATGATTCAATATAAGGCACTCGACCTAGAAGAAATGACCAGGTAAGCTTCAGGTCTATGTCATGTTGAACTGACAGGAGCATAAGCAGGCCAAATGCGTTACGTTCTGCTCGTATCTGAGTTATTATATTAAACTGAAATACTCTGTGTGAAAGGTTGTGTTTCTTCAAATCTTTGCCGGGGTAATTGACCCTTGGATAAGGGCTTGTGCTCCCATAGAGTATGATTTTAGTGTTTCTCAGACGTCACTTTGTCAAGAGAACCACTGGCACAATTCCGGAATTTATCATAAGTTCCGCGAGACCACTGTCGTTCATTACTTTACCTAGATGTATCGAAGATGGAGCATACGTGTGTGAAATACACCCGTTCTCACTATGACATTAGTGAATTTGTTGCGGAAACTGCCAAACCAATGAGAACGATTTCATGGCCACTGCTAGGTCATAGGTTACCATTGCATAATCATTGAAAAAAGAAACATCTATAAATTACTATGAAATTGATAGACTAAATTAAATATTTATTTGATTATTATTTAATTATTATTTATTTATTGACAATTGATTGCTTTGATTTGATTGATATGAAAATTTTATAATGAAATGTTTTTTTTTAAATTTAAGCCTAAATGCCACTTTAGATTTTATAATGTCTGATGCAAAAAATATCAAGGTTTAGTTATACATGCACTTATGTTCATAGTTATATTTTGGTAACGCATGCGGTTAATAATATACACGTATTTTCTGCATTATTATGACCTTTTTTCACCTTGTCAACATATAATACAATTGAGTACCATTTACTCATTAGATAGTGTTCTGCTCGATCCAGAAACAGTAAGTATATAATGATAATCGAATATTTTAGAGTATATGTGGCCTTATTTCAGTAATATAATATTGGTAACGTAAATTATACCACATTTGATGATGAGTTTAACATTTCTACACTCTTGTTTACATTCTCTGTGCTTATAATTATAATTACAAAGCCTTTAACACAAATTATTTTGATCTCTTTGCGGTATTGTGTTAACTTTAAAATTTCAATTATGGTAACGCCCCAAAATGGCGGTAACGGAGTAAAACCCCAACACCCAGATGGTAGACACTGGGATTTGGTAGGTCTTTCCATACACTTTCAGAAAAACATACTGTAGAAAAATGCCTCTGGGGGGGGGGGGGAGGGGGGGTATTGGTGCCCCATAGTCTATGATTGTCATGTGAGCGATATAGGGCCATCTTGGCCCTCTAGTTTTATATTAACCTAGTATGTGATTGCAAGTTTTTTTACCATCGTTTTCATGCCGATCAAGTCGACTAATGAAAGAATTTCAAGAATACCAGCACAAATATCATCACTAGACCAAATATAATTTAAAAATTAAATCATCGAGAATCTCTCCTACAATTGTTTCTTTACGCCAAAATATGAATCAGACCTGTTAACCTGAAGTGTTATTGTTGTTTTACTTTTTCCTCGTCTGTTGTTTTGATCGTGACAATTGCAGGTAAACACTTTCAATGTGCTCATAATTCAATTACCCGAAGTTAGGCAAGCGTCTACATGATGACCGTATCATGACTGGCTAAAAACACATACACAGATGAATCGGTACTCGTGCTATTAGGTTAAATTGAGTTTTTTGGTTTGCGTTTTGTTACGCATTAATTTTGATTTTAATTGGGTTTTAATCAATTTTATTTGCGTATTTGTTATCTGTTGCTCTGTCCTGTTGTGGAGGTGCAGTGTAGGTTCTGTGGTAGGAGGCGGGGGTCTGGATGAGCCTGTGTACTATGGGGTATATCATGCTCAATTTTGCCTGCTGCAGTCTATGTTGCAGGGACTGCCAGCCAAGGTAAGCTATCATCTGTGAAGTGCTGCTGGTAGTCCCCTTGATGAATAAAGCGGCACGCCGCCACTTAATTATTGTTCTATGGAGACCAGAGTATATTGATTCCATACAATTGAGGCATATAGGGAAATTTTAAAAATCTTCTTGTCAGAAACTACGATGCCTAGAGCTTAGATATTTGGTGTGTAGCATTGTCAAGTGGACCTTTACCAAGTTTGTTCAAATTGTTGTCCTAGGGTCAAAATTGGCCCCGCCCCAGGGGACACTTGATTCATATAGGCTTATATAGGAAAATTAAAAAAATCTTCTTGGCCAAAACCACAATGCCTAGAGCCTAGATATTTTGTATGTAGCATTATCTAGTGGACCTCTAACAAGTTTGTTCAAATTATTACCCTGGGGTCAAAATTGGCCCTAATGTTACAAAGGCTCATGATAATTTTCTCTAAGAGTCTTTATCTGGTGAGCGTTACAGGGCCATCATGGCCCTCTTGTTTAATATCTTTTTGTTTTAATTGATGGAATACTCAACTAATTTTCTGTTTTTAAGATTGTACCAACACTGGAGTTTATAAAAGTGATAATGTATAGATATACATGAACATTATTGTTTATCAGAATTGCCCCCCCCCCATGATAAGAGTCAGGATAATTCCAAAACTAATATGGCGACCTATGATTTCTTTCTCATTTTGAATGGAGAATATATCTGACTATCAACTTATTAAGTTTTATCAATTTCCATTATGTAGAAATGTAGAAAAAATGTATCACACTAAATGGCAAAAATGTGGGGAAAAGCCTACCCGAAATTTATCAAAAGATAAAAAAAAAATAATAAGTTATCCACTTTTAACTGAAAATTACCTGATTTTTTAATACATGCATTAATTCCAACATAAATCATGCATATTTTCTCATTTCAAAACGTCAGTTTCAATTTTTTACAAGAAAACTTTACGTGTATGAATTTATAAAAAAGTGAATTCATATGGCTTACTTAAGTTAAAATAAAATGAAAACGAACATGGTGACCCATATTTTTTATTTCATTTTTGAGCATGTAATAAGATGTGCTTCTGATACACAAAGTTTGAACAAAATCTATTTTGTGGAAAAAAATCGTGAAACTGTAGCGAACGTCCTTAATTGACAAAAAAAAACCTTGTCTTAAGTTTCCACTATCTTCAAGGGAAGTAACTAGAATATCTCCTTAAATTGACACATATTGTTATTGTATCGGGATTAATTTGGTCTGTCTATATGTGCTGACGATTTATATGGTGTGACATATAAGCCTGTATTTTTTGCAACGTTTAGATTTTACCTTGTTTCAATTAAGATTTACCCTAAGGCAATAAATGTAATGCATGTACTTTAACTGATAAAACTACACAAGTAATAATACTTGTACAAACATACTAAACAAATAGTAATGTGAAAAGTGTTGGTAACACCTTTTGATAACAAAAGTTACATTTAATTCTCTTCTAATGCTGACCGCCAAAATCGCCAAAATAAAACTGGCGCCAATATTAAGACGTATACAGTAGTGTGGAACTTACCTATTTAGGAGTAACCAGAGATGATTGTTTGTATGACTAGTCTACTCATTGGACTGTTAAATATGATAACTAGGCATTTTATACTTAAATAATGGGAATCAAACTGATATGTCATTGAAAGGGTGTGTTCATAACTACGAATTGTATTTACTCTGATAAGTTGCCAACTGTTCAAGTATTCTAATACATTCTAAAGCATGCTTTGTGTAATGTTTTCTGTTTAGGGGGGTAGGTAGGCATTTAAGTCTTATATTAATAACATACCCTTCATTTGCCGTTTTTGGGGGCCGAATATGGGCCCCATTCCCCTCCTAAAATAATATACTTTTTTCCCATATTTTAGATAAAAATTCCCCTCCAGGGCAATCTTTTTTGCTGATTTGAACAAAAAAATTGTATCAAATGGTTGGCATTGAATTATTAACCTTTGATTTGTTGCATATTAATGTACAGTATATTGAAATATAAATAATTAAGCTTTAAATGTTTAGTGCATGCTTATAAGACAGTTTTTAAAAATCCCCTAAAATTCCCCTTTTTCCTCAAAATGATGTGAAATTCCCCTACCTGAAGGCAACAGTCCCCTTCCCTTAAAGTGCAGCTAGGGCCCTGACATACATAATATTTGTCTTCATTGCTTTATTAACATGTTTCAAGTGGTGGTAGAAAGCCTTTGGGCAGAAGTCAAGTATATCATGAATGCTGGGAAGTATAGACTAGCTAAAGTTCTAAGAAATATAAATGTACATAATATTACATCTTGGCAACTTGGCAAGGCTCAAAGGAAACAGTAAATTAAGCAAACACTTCTGTTCCGTTATTCATGTTTATAAGTCACATAACATTAAAACAATACAACCACCACACTCTAAGACATTGCTCAAAAGCTATTGAGGAGGCATTACACATCTTAAGTTAAAAGTTCCAACTGCTCAAAAACAAATCTTCACTCTTTTCACTAATCAAAGTCACCTCTAAGTTATTAACATACAAATTTATCTGTTCATGTAGCCAAATATAAAAAAACAATGCTGACAGACTTAGAACTAATAATAATGGCAAATTCCACAATTTATGATAAAATGAAGTTCATTGCACTGAATTGATGACGTGTTACATGGTCACATGACTACTATTTTCTCACATGCCTCAATGAATGATTTATATTTATCAAGGATGAAAAAAAATCTTGTGTACATGCTGTATAGATGTGCAAATGGAGATTATCAGCATCATGCAGCATACCCTTGATATCATAGCTGAACATTTTTAATCCATACAAACCTCAAGGATATCCGTGGTAATTCTTTTTCCATTTCTGTTACTGTTATAATTAGCTTTTTTTACAGAGTATGTAAATTCTGGCATGGTATTGCATCAAGACTGAAGAGAAAAAGAAAAACAAAATCATGGAAATGTTTCATACATGATGAGGAAGAAAACACTATTGATGACATTTTTTTGCAGACAAAAACATTTATTCAGGTAACATACTAAAGTTCATATGTTTAGTGTTAGTAAATGTATATAGATTTGTTTGTGTCATCAACTGCTAAGGTGTTAAAATCATTGTGAGGCATTGAAATCTATTTGTTAACTGTCTCCTGACAAACATAAGATACAAAATTTAATTTGGCATAATTATTAACAAATATATAATTAGCTATGAATAGCTATTGACCAACATAATAACAACGTCCACAACGTCCAGAATCTTGCATTTCTTTTTGTTAATTGCTACAGTTTACTTTACAAGAGGTTGTGAGTTCGAACCCGGGCGAGGCTCACGCTGTCCGTGACAAATTTGACTGAAGATATTACAATGTTAAATTATCCCCCACATCTGAATTACTGTATTTTCATATATTTTCGTTGGGCTCAATTTTCGTGGTTTTTGTCGAGCCCGCCTGCGGTGAGCTTGACTTAGCCGCCACAATGGCGATTGCGTGTCTGTACTTTAGTTAGTTAGTTAGTTAGTTAGTTAGCGTGGCATGATTGTTAAACACCATCAGACGGTGTGCAGTGCACAAAATCCAGGTCTCTAGCTCAAAGGTCAAGGTCACACTTAGAGGTCAAACGTCAAAAATGAGCATTATAGACCTTGTCCGGGCTGTATCTCCCTTATGCATAGAAACTTTTTAAGATAACTTGGCATAATTGTTAAACATCATGAGACGGTGTGCAGTGCGCAAGATCCAGGTCTCTAGCTCAAAGGTCAAGGTCACACTTAGAGGTCAAACGTCAAAAATGAGCATTATAGACCTTGTCTGGGCTGTATCTCCCTTATTCATAGAAACTTTTTAAGATAATTTGGCATTATTGTTAAACACCATGAGACGGTGTGCAGTGCGCAAAATCCAGGTCTCTAGCTCGAAGGTCAAGGTCAAACTTAGAGGTCAAACATCAAAAATGAGCATTATAGACCTTGTCCGGGCTGTATCTCCCTTATGCATAGAAACTTTTTAAGATAACTTGGCATAATTGTTAAACATCATGAGACGGTGTGCAGTGCGCAAGATCCAGGTCTCTAGCTCAAAGGTCAAGGTCACACTTAGAGGTCAAAAATCAAAAATGAGCATTATACACCTTGTCCGGGCTGTATCTCCCTTATGCATTGAAACTTTTTAAGATAACTTGGCATAATTGTAAAACACCATGAGGCGGTGTGCAGTGCATAAGATCAAGGTCTCTAGCTCAAAGGTCAAGGTCACACTTAGAGGTCAAACATAAAAAATAATCATTATACACCTTGTCAGGGCTGTGTCTCCCTTATGCATTGAATTATTTAAAAATGACTTGCCATAATACAATGCGACCATGTGTCTTGGGCAACACCCAGATTTTTATTGGTCAAAGGTCAAGATTACACATTCGGTCAAATATATTTTCCTTGTCTTGGCTGTAACTTCTGTTTGCATTCAAGGATTTTTAAATAAATTGGTATAAAAGTTTACTTCAATGAAATGATGTGTCATGAATATCACCCATACTTGTAGTTCAAAGGTCAAGATCACAAGCTGGCTAAACAGGGGCTCGACATGTTGCCCTTGGGCTTCTAGTTACTAAAATAGATATTTCGTGTGGACATAAATTTGTGGATTTTGATTTTTTGAAAATAAATGCCTTATCTCTGCATTGGGGATTTGATTTCCTGGATGAGCCGACCCACGAAATCCATAAAATTAAATCCCCAACGAAAATTAATGATTCCACAGTATGTGGGGTAGCTTGGCAGAAGCTTACGGATAGAATGTGGTTAGTATTGGTTAAGGCCTGAATGAAGTCCTTGAAAGCTGGTTAGGATAACTGCCCACCACGATATGACTGGAGTAATGTTGAAAATGGCGTTAAACCTGATGAAACAAACAAACAATACAGTTTACTTTAGTTGTAATGGCTTATCCTTTTTATTATCTTAGCATTGTATTATTTATAATACATATATTACAGAATCTTTACACAGAACCAAGTATTGTGTTTATGATGTCAAGCTCCGATCTTGAACTGTCAGATGATAAGTTCGGTGACCTTGTAAAGACATTACTTCCTACGTCATGTAAACTTGTCAGTGTTGGTTGTGGTGGAGTTGTAGGTATGTACCATGGTCTTAGTTTTAACTGTTATATAATCATATAATGTACCATGGTCTTAGTTTTAACTGTTATATAATCATATCATGTACCATGGTCTTAGCTTTAACTGTTATATAATCATATAATGTACCATGGTCTTAGTTTTAACTGTTATATAATCATATAATGTACCGTGGTCTTAGTTTTAACTGTTACATAATCATATAATGTACCATGGTCTTAGTTTAACTGTTATATAATCATTTAATGTACCATAGTCTTAGTTTTAACTGTTATATAATCATATAATGTACCATAGTCTTAATTTTAACTGTTATATAATCATATAATGTACCATAGTCTTAGTTTTAACTGTTATATAATCATATCATGTACCATAGTCTTAGTTTTAACTGTTATATAATCATATAATGTACCATAGTCTTAGTTTTAACTGTTATATAATCATTTAATGTACCATAGTCTTAGTTTTAACTGTTATATAATCATATAATGTACCATAGTCTTAGTTTTAACTGTTATATAATCATATAATGTACCATAGTTTTAGTTTTAACTGTTATAATCATATAATGCACCATAGTCTTAGTTTTAACTGTTATATAATCATATAATGTACCATAGTCTTAGTTTTAACTGTTATATAATCATATAATGTACCATAGTTTTAGTTTTAACTGTTATAATCATATAATGCACCATAGTCTTAGTTTTAACTGTTATATAATCATATAATGTACCATAGTTTTAGTTTTAACTGTTATAATCATATAATGTACCATAGTCTTAGTTTTAACTGTTATAATCATATAATGTACCATAGTTTTAGTTTTAACTGTTATATAATCATATAATGTACCATAGTCTTAGTTTTAACTGTTATATAATCATATAATGTACCATAGTTTTAGTTTTAACTGTTATATAATCATATAATGTACCATAGTCTTAGTTTTAACTGTTATATAATCATATAATGTACCATAGTTTTAGTTTTAACTGTTATAATCATATCATGTACCATAGTCTTAGTTTTAACTGTTATATAATCATATAATGTACCATAGTTTTAGTTTTAACTGTTATATAATCATATAATGTACCATAGTTTTAGTTTTAACTGTTATAATCATATAATGTACCATAGTCTTAGTTTTAACTGTTATAATCATATAATGTACCATAGTTTTAGTTTTAACTGTTATATAATCATATAATGTACCATAGTCTGAGTTTTAACTGTTATATAATCATATAATGTACCATAGTCTTAATTTTAACTGTTATATAATCATATAATGTACCATAGTCTGAGTTTTAACTGTTATATAATCATATAATGTACCATGGTCTTAGTTTTAACTGTTATATAATCATATCATGTACCATAGTCTTAGTTTTAACTGTTATATAATTATATCATGTACCATAGTCTTAGTTTTAACTGTTATATAATCATATAATGTACCATGGTCTTAGTTTTAACTGTTATATAATCATATCATGTACCATAGTCTTAGTTTTAACTGTTATATAATCATATCATGTACCATAGTCTTAGTTTTAACTGTTATATAATTATATAATGTACCATAGTCTGAGTTTTAACTGTTATATAATCATATAATGTACCATAGTCTTAATTTTAACTGTTATAATCATATAATGTACCTTAGTCTTAGTTTTAACTGTTATATAATCATATAATGTACCATAGTCTTAATTTTAACTGTTATATAATCATATAATGTACCATAGTCTTAGTTTTAACTGTTATATAATCATATAATATACCATAGTCTTAGTTTTAACTGTTATATAATCATATAATGTACCATAGTCTTAGTTTTAACTGTTATTTAATCATATAATGTACCATAGTCTTAGTTTTAACTGTTATATAATCATATAATGTACCATAGTCTTAGTTTTAACTGTTATATAATCATATAATGTACCATGGTCTTAGTTTTAACTGTTATATAATCATATAATGTAACATAGTCTTAGTTTTAACTGTTATATAATCATATAATGTAACATAGTCTTAATTTTAACTGTTATATAATCATATAATGTACCATAGTCTTAGTTTTAACTGTTATATAATCATATCATGTACCATAGTCTTAGTTTTAACTGTTATATAATCATATCATGTACCATAGTCTTAGTTTTAACTGTTATATAATTATATAATGTACCATAGTCTTAGTTTTAACTGTTATATAATCATATAATGTACCATAGTCTTAGTTTTAACTGTTATATAATTATATAATGTACCATAGTCTTAGTTTTAACTGTTATATAATCATATAATGTACCATAGTCTTAGTTTTAACTGTTATATAATTATATAATGTACCATAGTCTGAGTTTTAACTGTTATATAATCATATAATGTACCATAGTCTTAATTTTAACTGTTATATAATCATATAATGTACCATAGTCTTAATTTTAACTGTTATATAATCATATAATGTACCATAGTCTTAGTTTTAACTGTTATATAATCATATAATGTACCATAGTCTTAGTTTTAACTGTTATTTAATCATATAATGTACCATAGTCTTAATTTTAACTGTTATATAATCATATAATGTACCATAGTCTTAGTTTTAACTGTTTTATAATCATATAATGTACCATGGTCTTAGTTTTAACTGTTATATAATCATATAATGTAACATAGTCTTAGTTTTAACTGTTATATAATCATATAATGTAACATAGTCTTAATTTTAACTGTTATATAATCATATAATGTACCATAGTCTTAGTTTTAACTGTTATAATCATATAATGTACCATAATCTTAGTTTTAACTGTTATATAATCATATAATGTACCATAGTCTTAGTTTTAACTGTTATATAATCATATAATGTACCATGGTCTTAGTTTTAACTGTTATATAATCATATAATGTACCATAGTCTTAGTTTTAACTGTTATATAATCATATAATGTACCATGGTCTTAGTTTTAACTGTTAAATAATGTACCATAGTCTTAGTTTTAACTGTTATAATCATATAATGTACCATGGTCTTAGTTTTAACTGTTATATAATCATATAATGTACCATGGTCTTAGTTTTAACTGTTATATAATTATATAATTTACCATAGTCTTAGTTTTAACTGTTATAATCAGATAATGTACCATGGTTTTAGTTTTAACTGTTATATAATCATATAATGTACCATAGTCTTAGTTTTAACTGTTATAATCATATAATGTACCATGGTTTTAGTTTTAACTGTTATATAATCATATAATGTACCATAGTCTTAGTTTTAACTGTTATAATCATATCTTTTTAATCACTTTATTGACTGCTTCATCATCACATGGTCAGCTCCACTGGTTAGAGCATTGGTCTACTGATCAAGAGAATGTGAGTTCGAACCCCATGCGAGGCTTACTCTGTCTGTGACATATTTGACTGAAGATATAATATCATATGTTAAATTGTCCTCAACCTCTGAATTATGTGGGGTAGCTTGGCTGTAGCTTGCAGATAGAATGTGGTTAGTACTGGTTAAGACCTAAATGAAGTCCTGGGAAGCTGGTTAGGATAACTGCCGACAGCCACGACTGAACTGAAAATGATTTATTACAAAGAACTAAAGAACTTGTGTTAGATTTTAAATTAACATTAGGCTTTCAAGAAACGAAATTCTTTTATATCTATGTAGTAGTAATATCATGATATTACACCCTTGAGATTTTTAGTAATTTATAACAGGATGTTAATAATTCCAAGTACATACATGTAGTTGTGTAATTTGTTTCAGTGGGTTTAAAATCATTTTTCAACAATAATTTAGTTATGCATTTATATACAGTGGCTGGATCACCTAACCAGTTTCCTGGACTTAATTCTAACCAGCAGTTATATTGAAATATTGAAAGTACATGTAGTTGTGTGTTTACCACCCTTAGGTGAGTTTTACTTCCTACTATAGGCAGCATTCCCAAGCAACCTACTCTATGTTGTATTCACATATTTGCCACACAACTCTCATTTCTGTGTCCAGTGTGAAATGGCGGGGGCATCCGCGTCACATTTCTAGTCTTATTTTTGTAAGGAGGGGGGGGGGGGGGGGGGCTGAGTGTTGCTTGTTATGTTTCTTTCTGAAAATGATGATTGGAGGGTAATAAAATAGAATTTGTTTGCTTGAGCACAAATGATAGTTCCATGATTTACATGTCTGTGTCCAATGTATTTTTACATACAGTAAAACCCCGATTATTCGAATGTCATTGGGACCTGAAAAATCATTCGGATAATCCATGGTTTCGAATAATCCATTTCAGTATAATGTATTGGTTGGAAACGATAAATTCCGTACTGTCCGTATATTGCAAGGGAGTTAACTCTCGTATGTAAACATGACGTTATTTATTTGAGTGGTAATAAGAATAAAATAAAATGTACAACAAACACTTATTATCTATCATTGTTTTATGAATGTATATGAGTTAACCAATGAAACAATAATTCTTGGTAAATAAATACCCGCGCATTTATTAATTATGCAGAACACAATCCGACATAATAATATGTCATTCTCACTTCACTTACTAACGATCGACTAGGCATCGCTATCGTAGCATTCTAAGACAATTAAAGAATCGAAGACGTAATGTTTTTAGGTTTGGTACGTTTTTTCATCATATTCTAGTTAGCTTTGTTTAACTGTGTTCGAATCTGGTTTTAAATTTTTATTGACGCTGAAATGCAAATAAGTTCATATAGATCACCATGCAGGTACGTACGCATATTAACTTATTATACCCGAGATCATAGTGTAATATTCGTCGCGATTAGTATAAAAGCGTAACAAACAACATGGTCAACTTAACGATAATTAAACTGTTGACACGCTTCGTGTATGAATTGATGTTACACATTGTTTGTCACACGACATTTGATTCTCAATCGGCCATTGTTAAATTGACGACTTCGAATAATAGGTGTGAAAATACGCGCATTTGTAACTTTAGGGACCAAATAATGCATTCGGATTACACCAGGTATTCGTAAAATCCGATTCGTATAACCGGGGTTCGTTGTACTTGAAATATATAGAGACGTAATCGGGACCGTAGATTTTATTCGGATAATACCGGGTATTCGGATAATCGGTGTTCGGATAATCGAGGTTTTACTGTATATCTTTAATTGCATAATTATTTATTCTGATTAAATTTCAGGTACTGACAGTGTTGTGAATGCTATTTATGAATGTGAGAATTCAATCGCTGTGTCTCTGTTGTGTCTTCCAAACTATGATGGGGTGAAATTTATTACCAGCAATGATATTGAAGACAGTTTTTCTTCTGGGGCTAAAACATTTTGTGAAAATGTCAAATCTGAAAGTACCTTGTCTCCACGAGTAATATTGACATATAAAGTGGATTTCTCTGTACCTCGGAAAATTGGAAATATTCTGATGCAGAATTTTCCACATTCTTTAGTTGCAGGAGCCTATGTGGATTCTATAACATCCTCAGAACTGTAAGTTGTTGATATTTTATCTTATTAATGACTGTATTGTCCAATTAAATTAATTTTACTATCTAATAGGTTTAAATTTAAACAAATAGGTGAAGATATTAATTTTATCCATTTGCTTCTTCATTCACTGATTGTTTTATAATTACAAAAATGTAACTGTATTGCCCATGATAGCTGTGGTAACCTTCAATATTATCCAATACAGTAAGACAATGATCTAATATTCTAGTTAATCTGGCCAGATATTCTTAGCTCATGTGTTTTTGAAGAAAAAGTCTGGGTCGTGCAAAAACTTTCATGTATCTCATGACTCAGAAACTATTTATAAGAGGTAGCAGCATGAAACTTCATGGTTGGATAGATCTCACTGAGGTGGTGAACAGACGAGCGTTGGCACCACTTGCCGTGCTCTTGTTTATCATGTGTGTCATGAGAGTGCCAGTACAGATTCAAGCTTAATGTAAGATTTGATTACACAGTGTAAGATAAAGACTCTGATCTACTCATGAACTTTTTTTGAATTGTTAGTTTAGTAAGTGATGCTTGGTTCATCACTGTATACAGCATTATAGGTCATTCTGTACATTGTACTATTACTAAAAATCGTATTGTCCACCTACATTGAAACATTTTATTACATTTTAGTGACTCCTTCCCTGTACTACATTTTTGTGACTCCTTCCCTGTACTACATTTTTGTGACTCCTTCCCTGTACTGTATTTTAGTGACACCTTCCCTGTATTACATTTTAGTGACACCTTCCCTGTATTACATTTTAGTGACACCTTCCCTGTATTACATTTTAGTGACACCTTCCCTGTACTACATTTTTGTGACTCCTTCCCTGTACTGTATTTTAGTGACACCTTCCCTGTATTACATTTTGGTGACACCTTCCCTGTATTACATTTTAGTGACACCTTCCCTGTATTACATTTTAGTGACACCTTCCCTGTATAACATTTTAGTGACACCTTCCCTGTACTACATTTTAGTGACTCCTTCCCTGTATTACATTTTAGTGACTCCTTCCCTGTACTACATTTTTGTGACTCCTTCCCTGTACTGTATTTTAGTGACACCTTCCCTGTATTACATTTTAGTGACACCTTCCCTGTATTACATTTTAGTGACACCTTCCCTGTATTACATTTTAGTGACACCTTCCCTGTACTACATTTGACTGCTATCTGTGGACATGGTATTCAAGTGGCTGCTGTAATCATTAAAGAATCAGTTACAGATGCCGAGGGTGCTGAGGAAAGAATCAAAGTATTAAAACAACATGGGTTAAATGAGGAGAACAGCTTTGCTTTCATGTTTGCTTGCTTAGGTCGGGGTCAAGGACATTATGGACAGTGCAGTGTGGAATCTTCTTTGTTTCAACGTTATTTTCCAAAGACTCCGTTGATTGGTTTGTTTGGTAACGGGGAAATAGGTTTTGATCATGTGACCTCTGACTGTACTGTGCAGAATGATGAACCTTCAGCAAAGAAAAAACGTTGTATGCCATCTTTATACCATAGCTACACAACCATATTTGTTCTTGTATCAGTTACTTGAAAAATTATAACATGCTTCTCACTTGACATCAAAAGTTGAAGGTCAAATATAACTCTCAGCAGATTATTATTTAAAGGGTCAACAACTTTCCTATTAATGTAATAGAAAAAATTATGTATAAATTCTCTAGAGTTAGGAGCTTCATTTTGCTGAAGTCAAAATGCCGTATTAAGGGTTTATTGAGAACTCTGTATTAACAAAATGTGGAAAAGATCAAATGTTTGTAATATTTGATGTTGATATAGTCACTTGCTCAATATTGCGGTAGAGTCAGATTTATGCCAAAATTAAACTTTCTTAACTTGAAGTTGAAACACATGTGCTCTGTTTGTTTATGGTTACATGTTTTATAAACATTTGTTGATGAAATACTGCATTGATCATTGATGACAATTGTTGATAAAATACTGCATTAATCATCGATGACAATTGTTGATGAAATACTGCATTAATCATTGATGACAATTGACTTTGGAGAGTGCTTCAACTTAACTGTGAACAATTGATGTAATATAACAATAATCTTGTTCCAGTTTTATTTTATGGGGGAATTTTGTTTTGAGAAATATTGTCATAAGTCAATGTGTGCATTGTGGTTTAGTATGACTAATTATGTACATATTTTATATTATCATAAATAAATGTGTGCCATTTCATTTTATGACTGGTTATGTACAAATGTATAGTATTTTACATATGATATAATTATTGTCATAAGTTAATGTCTCCAAAACCGCCTCCATGGTCGAGTGGTAAAGGTCGCTGACTTCAAATCCCTGTAACCTCTCACTGGTAGAAGGTTGTTGGTTTGAGGCTGATACTGACCATGTCTCTTTATATGAGGAAGGAGGCAGTTGCTTATGGAGGATGGGAGTCTAGTACTGGTTCTTCCCAGGAAGATGAGTAGGTGAACTGTCCGCCTCGTATGACTCTGACTGTTGAAAAGGGGCGTAAAACTCGTTATAAACAAAAACAAATAATGTCTCCAATTCTTGTTTAATGACTAGTTGTGTACAATGTTTTATATGATCATGAAAATATGTGCACATTTCTTATGATGGTTTGTGCACTATTTTGAACATGATATAAAGTCCTAAGTCATTGTGTATATTTCATATTATAACTAGTTGTGTACAGTGTTTTAAACAAGGTGCTAGACAAAGGAAAACCTACTCTGAACAAATTTATAAAATCCTTTTATTTGAAAAAAATTCTAGAAATGCCAGTATACGTTATGTTATAATGGTTCAGAGCATTCCACGAGAAATGATCATTTCATTGGCTGGCTGGATAAAGTTGAGTGAGGAGAATTGCAAGATATGTTGTTGATATGAAGGGACATAAAAGTGAAATGAAATGATACAAGTTTGAACATTAATCAAACATGAATTAGATATTATCAAACAAAGGGTCATATTGTTCTAGGAATATTGAATTTTAATCAGTTCACTCATTCAAGCATGTTGGGTATGGAGTCATTATGGAGTCATTACTCTTTTATATTCTTGTCAAGTTATTCAATGTGATATGCTTTACTTATGAAAGTCCTTTAAAGTAATTGAAGTCTATATGATCCTTTTCTGGGTTAAAAAGCCACTTAGGTTTATTTTCATAATCATATAATACAAAGTCTAGGGCAAACACTTTTCGTAATCTTTCCAGAAGAGGGAATGGAATTGTGGCATATGCCTGTTTCATAGCTTCAATTTTTTGTTGTTTTGTTTCCCTTTTATAGGGTTTGGATTGTTCAGCTGCTTGTTCAAGGGCTTTCTTGAACTCACTAAATCTGATGAAACTATTTTCTTCAAATGGCATATCAATGCGCTTGTAAATAGTTCCCAGCATTTGATAATAGGACCAGGCCCTGAGATAGAGTTTATATCTTGATATTGTTGAGTCTCTGATGACGTAATGGGTACGAAGAATGTGATATAAATCTGGAAACTGGTCTGATTTCTTTTTACCCACTTCTTTTGGAATGCTTGCTATTGCTTTGTGTTTCATCCAGAAATCTTTCAGATAAGCCCAGTCTGATACAATAGTTTCTAGTTTACCGATGAAGTTATAATGATAATCACAAGGGAAGCAGTTTTTGTTCATTGGTCTGAGATGCTCATCAAGCTTATGGCCTGCTTCAAATTCTTCAACCAGAAAGCTGATCATTTCATGAAATGTTATATTATGACCATATTTTAAGCTATCACTCGAGGCTCTGTCACGGTACTTTTTCACAATTTTTGGTCCGACAGGGGCCCAGTTCTCCTTGGGAAAGTAGAATTTGTTGCTATATGTAGAAAACAATCGTCCATACGGTTCTCTTACGAATGTGAATTTATACGTTCTTGAGATGACTTGTCTCATAGCCTCGTAAGGTAAATCTCTCACTTTTTCGCTTGACGATCTTAAACAGTCCTCAGAGCAGTTGAATATGTTTGTTAACATACCTAACGTGTAGGTTGAAGCTACCTTGTTAACTCGACAGTAAGTGACCTTGTGACCTGGATCTATGATTGATCTAACAACGGGGTTTGACTGACTACTAATAGAATGTTTTAGTAATTTACAAGTATTCTTCACCTTTTCAATTCGCCATTTGTTCCTTTCTTCAATTAAGGTTAAATTGTACACATCATTCTAAAATATAAAAGGGCACAATTAAAGATCTATAAGAAACATCCATTATCAATTAAAAAACATTAGTAACTTTTGTAATACACATTAATTTAATCAATATAATCAGTCATTTAACCATTCACAAATATTATATCAATCAGAGGCGGATCCAAGAATTCAGGCTAGGGCGGGGACCTACCCCACGAAAAATTTTTAAATTGAAGAAGTGAAATGGTGAGTTTGTGTTAGAAACTCGATTTCGTAAAGAATGCTATCAAATTTAAAGATATTAATTTTCTATCTATAGACAGGAACTTCTAGGGGGCATGTGCCCCTCCCCCCGAAACTGTTATTCCTTAATGTCTGACCTGATCAGTTAATAATAAAGGAAAACTAACTAGTACATGTATTACTACTGCAGCTGAGTGTGGTTCAGGGTTTAATGTCTTTTAAGATGTTTATCTGGTGAAAATAGTGTTGTGTGTATACATTTGTATTTTATTTACCGCGTGGACACATATTAGCTACGGCGTGCACACATGATAATTACCATGTGCGTATGTGATATCTACTGCGTGCGTACGTGAAAACTGCTGCGTGCGTACGTGAAAACTGCTGCGTGCGCACCCAATAGCTACTATGTGCGCAAGCGATAGCTGACCAAAAAGAATACGTGTCAGCTCTGCCATTTTGATAATAGACTGGGAATCGCTTATTTGTAGTAGCTTTAACCTGCGCATGTAGGAGCTATCGCATACGCATGTAGTAGCTATCATGAGCGCACGTAATAGCTATCACTAGCGCACGTAGCAGCTATCGCGTGCGCACGTGATAAATAAAATATTTCCTGTGTCCCTTTTATGCCACCGTAGTTGTGTGTATATCATGAATATATAAGATGAAAATAGTGTTGTGTGTATGTAATAAATATATATAAGGTGAAAATAGTGTTGTGTGTATGTAATGAATATATAAGGTGAAAATAGTGTTGTGTGTATGTAATAAATATATATAAGGTGAAAATAGTGTTGTGTGTATGTAATGAATATATAAGGTGAAAATAGTGTTGTGTGTATGTAATAAATATATATAAGGTGAAAATAGTGTTGTGTGTATGTAATAAATATATATAAGGTGAAAATAGTTTTGTGTGCATATCATGAATATATATAAGGTGAAAATAGTGTTGTGTGTATATCATGAATTTATAAGGTGAAAATAGTGTTGTGTGTATGTAATGAATATATGAGGTGAAAATAGTGTTGTGTGTATGTAATAAATATATATAAGGTGAAAATAGTGTTGTGTGTATGTAATGAATATATAAGGTGAAAATAGTGTTGTGTATATCATGAATATATAAGGTGAAAATAGTGTTGTGTGTATGTTGTAAATATATATAAGGTGAAAATAGTGTTGTGTGTATGTAATAAATATATATAAGGTGAAAATAGTGTTGTGTGTATGTAATGAATATATAAGGTGAAAATAGTGTTGTGTGTGTGTTATAAATATATATAAGGTGAAAATAGTGTTGTGTGTATATCATGAATTTATAAGGTGAAAATAGTGTTGTGTGTATGTAATGAATATATGAGGTGAAAATAGTGTTGTGTGTATGTAATGAATATATGAGGTGAAAATAGTGTTGTGTGTATATTTTAAATATATACAAGGTGAAAATAGTGTTGTGTGTATATCATGAATTTATAAGGTGAAAATAGTGTTGTGTGTATGTAATGAATATATGAGGTGAAAATAGTGTTGTGTGTATGTAATGAATATATGAGGTGAAAATAGTGTTGTGTGTATATTATAAATATATATAAGGTGAAAATAGTGTTGTGTGTATATCATGAATTTATAAGGTGAAAATAGTGTTGTGTGTATGTAATGAATATATGAGGTGAAAATAGTGTTGTGTGTATGTAATGAATATATGAGGTGAAAATAGTGTTGTGTGTATGTTATGAATATATATAAGGTGAAAATAGTGTTGTGTATATCATGAATATATAAGGTGTAAATAGTGTTGTGTGTATGTAATAAATATATGAGGTGAAAATAGTGTTGTGTGTATGTAATGAATATATAAGGAGAAAATAGTGTTGTGTATATCATGAATATATAAGGTGAAAATAGTGTTGTGTGTATGTTGTAAATATATAAGGTGAAAATAGTGTTGTGAGTATGTAATAAATATATATAAGGTGTATGTAATGAATATATAAGGAGAAAATAGTGTTGTGTGTATATCATGAATATATAAGGTGACAATAGTGTTGTGTATATCATGAATATATAAGGAGAAAATAGTGTTGTGTGTATATCATGAATATATAAGGAGAAAATAGTGTTGTGTGTATATCATGAATATATAAGGTGAAAATAGTGTTGTGTATATCATGAATATATAAGGAGAAAATAGTGTTGTGTGTATATCATGAATTTATAAGGTGAAAATAGTGTTGTGTATATCATGAATATATAAGGTGAAAATAGTGTTGTGTGTATGTAATGAATATATGAGGTGAAAATAGTGTTGTGTGTGTGTAATGAATATATAAGGAGAAAATAGTGTTGTGTATATCATGAATATATAAGGTGAAAATAGTGTTGTGTGTATATTATAAATATATATAAGGTGAAAATAGTGTTGTGTGTGTGTTATAAATATATATAAGGTGAAAATAGTGTTGTGTGTATATCATGAATTTATAAGGTGAAAATAGTGTTGTGTGTATGTAATGAATATATGAGGTGAACATAGTGTTGTGTGTATGTTATAAATATATATAAGATGAAAATAGTGTTGTGTGTATGTAATGAATATATGAGGTGAAAATAGAGTTGTGTGTATATTTTAAATATATATAAGGTGAAAATAGTGTTGTGTGTATATCATGAATTTATAAGGTGAAAATAGTGTTGTGTGTATGTAATGAATATATGAGGTGAAAATAGTGTTGTGTGTATGTAATGAATATATGAGGTGAAAATAGTGTTGTGTGTATATTATAAATATATATAAGGTGAAAATAGTGTTGTGTGTATATCATGAATTTATAAGGTGAAAATAGTGTTGTGTGTATGTAATGAATATATGAGGTGAAAATAGTGTTGTGTGTATGTAATGAATATATGAGGTGAAAATAGTGTTGTGTGTATGTAATGAATATATGAGGTGAAAATAGTGTTGTGTGTATATTATAAATATATATAAGGTGAAAATAGTGTTGTGTGTATATCATGAATTTATAAGTTGAAAATATTGTTGTGTGTATGTAATGAATATATGAGGTGAAAATAGTGTTGTGTGTATGTTATGAATATATATAAGGTGTAAATAGTGTTGTGTATATCATGAATATATAAGGTGTAAATAGTGTTGTGTGTATGTAATAAATATATGAGGTGAAAATAGTGTTGTGTGTATGTAATGAATATATAAGGAGAAAATAGTGTTGTGTATATCATGAATATATAAGGTGAAAATAGTGTTGTGTGTATGTTGTAAATATATAAGGTGAAAATAGTGTTGTGAGTATGTAATAAATATATATAAGGTGTATGTAATGAATATATAAGGAGAAAATAGTGTTGTGTGTATATCATGAATATATAAGGTGACAATAGTGTTGTGTATATCATGAATATATAAGGAGAAAATAGTGTTGTGTGTATATCATGAATATATAAGGAGAAAATAGTGTTGTGTGTATATCATGAATATATAAGGTGAAAATAGTGTTGTGTATATCATGAATATATAAGGAGAAAATAGTGTTGTGTGTATGTAATGAATGTATGAGGTGAAAATAGTGTTGTGTGTATGTAATGAATATATGAGAAAATAGTGTTGTGTATATCATGAATATATAAGGTGAAAATAGTGTTGTGTGTATGTAATGAATATATAAGGAGAAAATAGTGTTGTGTATATCATGAATATATAAAGTGAAAATAGTGTTGTGTGTATGTAATGAATATATAAGGTGAAAATAGTGTTGTGTGTATGTAATGAATATATAAGGAGAAAATAGTGTTGTGTGTATGTAATGAATATATAAGGTGCAAATAGTGTTGTGTGTATGTAATGAATATATAAGGTGAAAATAGTGTTGTGTGTATGTAATGAATATATGAGGTGAACATAGTGTTGTGTGTATGTTATAAATATATATAAGATGAAAATAGTGTTGTGTGTATGTAATGAAATGTGGTTATAATGGATTCAGAAAGTAGGGTTGGCCACCAGTTGAAATATTTCCACTTAGGATTTAATTATTCATACTGCCATGCTTAGTCAATTGTGATAATCTCAGCATCACTAAGTAGCAAAACTTTTGGCATATATATATATGTGTATGTGTATATATATATATAGGTAATTTAAAAATAAATCTTATTTTCATTGAGTTTCTAAGCTATGAATTTAAGAGTTTACCTGGTCTGCTACATTTGTATGAGGTTTAACTTGCACTTGTGACCGTGTCTTTGTATTTTCATTTTTCCCTGAAAGAACAATTGGAAGTTATTGACATTAATTTTTCTCTTACACAAAACTAGCAAACACAAATTGATACTATAGTTACGTAGCAGTTTTCAATCTTACATGAACAATATCAGCTAAGGAAAACTTATTGAACATTTTTTTAAAGTACCTGCTTGTTTTTGTGAAGATATTTATGTTTGTACCTGGTTCTGTTGTTCAGGTTCTTATATCAGTACCTGAATGGTGTCACTTTTGTTATCATCTTAGCAACTCATTGCATGGCTTACTTAAGTGCTAGAAATGTTATGTAGACAATGGATTGAATACAAAATATACAAAAAATGTACTTACATCCATATATCCAAGCTATGTATCTAACCCACCTCAACACAGTGGGTATATTAAACTAAACTTCTTCCATCTTAACACAGTGGGTAAATTAAACTAAAGTCATTCCACCTCAACACAGTGGGTAGATTAAACTAAAGTTATCCCACCTCAACACAGTGGGTAAATTAAACTAAAGTTATCCCACCTCAACACAGTGAGTATATTAAACTAAAGTTATCCCACCTCAACACAGTGGGTAGATTAAACTAAACTTCTTCCAACTTAACACAGTGGGTAGATTAAACTAAACTTCTTCCACCTTAACACAATGGGTAGATTAAACTAAACTTCTTCCACCTTAACACAATGGGTAATTAAACTAAACTTCTTCCACCTTAACACAGTGGGTAAATTAAACTAAACTTCTTCCAACTTAACACAGTGGGTAGATTAAACTAAAGTTGTCCCACCTCAACACAGTGGGTAGATTAAACTAAACTTCTTTCAACTTAACACAGTGGGTAAATTAAACTAAAGTTATCCCACCTCAACACAGTGGGTAGATTAAACTAAAGTTATCCCACCTCAACACAGTGGGTAGATTAAACTAAACTTCTTCCGCCTCAACACAGTGGGTAGATTAAACTAAACTTCTTCCACCTCAACACAGTGGGTAGATTAAACTAAACTTCTTCCACATTTACACAGTGGGTAGATTAAACTAAAGTTATCCCACCTCAACACAGTGGGTAGATTAAACTAAACTTCTTCCACCTTAACACAGTGGGTAAATTAAACTAAACTTCTTCCACCTTAACACAGTGGGTAGATTAAACTAAACTTCTTCCACATTTACACAGTGGGTAGATTAAACTAAAGTTATCCCACCTCAACACAGTGGGTAGATTAAACTAAACTTCTTCAACCTTAACACAGTGGGTAAATTAAACTAAACTTCTTCCACCTTAACACAGTGGGTAAATTAAACTAAACTTCTTCCACCTTAACACAGTGGGTAAATTAAACTAAAGTTATCCCACCTCAACACAGTGGGTAGATTAAACTAAACTTCTTCCACCTTAACACAGTGGGTAAATTAAACTAAAGTTATCCCACCTCAACACAGTGGGTAGATTAAACTAAACTTCTTCCACCTCAACACAGTGGGTAGATTAAACTAAACTTCTTTCACCTTAACACAGTGGGTAGATTAAACTAAAGTTATCCCACCTCAACACAGTGGGTAGATTAAACTTAACTTCTTCCACCTCAACACAGTGGGTAGATTAAACTAAACTTCTTCCACCTCAACACAGTGGGTAGATTAAACTAAAGTCATTCCACCTCAACACAGTGGGTAGATTAAACTAAAGTCATTCCACCTCAACACAGTGGGTAAATTAAACTAAAGTTATCCCACCTCAACACAGTGGGTAGATTAAACCAATGTTATCCCACCTCAACACAGTGGGTAAATTAAACTAAACTTCTTCCAACTTAACACAGTGGGTAGATTAAACTAAAGTTATCCCACCTCAACACAGTGGGTAGATTAAACTAAACTTCCAACTTAACACAGTGGGTAAATTAAACTAAAGTTGTCCCACCTCAACACAGTGGATAGATTAAATTCAGTGGGTAGATTAAACTAAAGTTATCCTACCTTACCTCAGTGGGTAGATTAAACGCAGTGGATAGAATATACTAAAGTTATTCCACCTCAACACAGTGGGTAGATTAAACTAAAGTTATCCCACCTCAACACAGTGGGTAGATTAAACTAAACTTCCAACTTAACACAGTGGGTAAATTAAACTAAAGTTGTCCCACCTCAACACAGTGGGTAGATTAAACTAAAGTTATCCCACCTCAACACAGTGGGTAGATTAAACTAAACTTCTTCCACCTCAACACAGTGGGTAGATTAAACTAAACTTCTTCCACCTTAACACAATGGGTAAATTAAACTAAACTTCTTCCACCTTAACACAGTGGGTAAATTAAACTTAAGTTATCCCACCTCAACACATTTGGTAGATTTAACTAAACTTCTTCCACCTTAACACAGTGGGTAAATTAAACTAAACTTCTTCCACCTCAACACAGTGGGTAAATTAAACTAAAGTTATCCCACCTCAACACAGTGGGTAGATTAAACTAAAGTTATCCCACCTCAACACAGTGGGTAGATTAAACTAAACTTCTTCAACCTTAACACAGTGGGTAAATTAAACTAAACTTCTTCCACCTTAACACAGTGGGTAGATTAAACTAAAGTTATCCCACCTCAACACAGTGGGTAAATTAAACTAAACTTCTTCCACCTTAACACAGTGGGTAAATTAAACTAAACTTCTTCCACCTTAACACAGTGGGTAGATTAAACTAAAGTTATCCCACCTCAACACAGTGGGTAGATTAAACTAAACTTCCAACTTAACACAGTGGGTAAATTAAACTAAAGTTGTCCCACCTCAACACAGTGGATAGATTAAATTCAGTGGGTAGATTAAACTAAAGTTATCCTACCTTACCTCAGTGGGTAGATTAAACGCAGTGGATAGAATATACTAAAGTTATCCCACCTCAACACAGTGGGTAGTTTAAACTAAACTTCCAACTTAACACAGTGGGTAAATTAAACTAAAGTTGTCCCACCTCAACACAGTGGGTAGATTAAACTAAACTTCCAACTTAACACAGTGGGTAGATTAAACTAAAGTTATCCCACCTCAACACAGTGGGTAGATTAAATTCAGTGGGTAGATTAAACTAAAGTTATCCTACCTTACCTCAGTGGGTAGATTAGACGCAGTGGATAGAATATACTAAAGTTATTCCACCTCAACACAGTGGGTAGATTAAACTAAAATTTATCCCACCTCAACACAGTGGGTAGATTAAACTAAAATTTATCCCACCTCAACTCTGTGGATTGTTTAAACTAAAGTTATCCCACCTCAATACAGTGGGTAAATTAAACTAAACGTGCCCCATCTTAACAAAGTGGGTAGATTGAACCAGGGGTGCTATATAGAGAAACTCGGGTCACTGTCCGGTGAGAACAATGTTATCAGGCGAGGTGATATCGTCCAGGGTGGCGAGCTTTAGCGAGTCACCCTGGACGATATCGCCGAGTCTGATAACATTGTTCTCACCGGACAGTGACCCGAGTTTCTATTTATCATGTAACTCAGTTTTCGGAGCATAATTTAGTGTCATTTCACTTAAAATTTAGCGTTTAATTCGCTAGTGTGATGATAACGGTCACCCGGCAAATCACACTTTAAACAGTCAACATCCGCAGATAAATAGTTCACTACAATTGGGCGAAATAATAAAAAAAAACTCCCATGGATCACAAAATTTAATTTCACATTAAAGAAATCATTTGTTAACAATTACAAATTTGGTGAAAAATATTCAAAACAACAATTGAATACACAAAAACATACGCGCATTAATTTAAATAGTCGAGTGGGCGGAGCCAAAAAGTGTTCTCATGCTACTATAGCATCCTGTTGACCTGAGAACACATAATGTTCTCAGGTCATGTGTTATCAGGCAGTTACCATGGCAGTTGCATGATAAATTACATGTAATATAGCATCCCTGATTGAACTTAAGTTATCCCACCTTAACACAGTGGGTAGATTAAACTGAACAAAACCCATACACATTTACATAATTATTTTGTTATGCCTATTGAAATGAATGAGCCAGTTGCTTCATGCTTCTTTCCAATATCATACACTATTTATCTTTGCTCATTTTAAATCAACTGAGGAAAGTCCTTGAACGTACATAACGTAAACAAACGAACTTAATGGGACTGGAACTTTTATTTTCGTAAAGCGTTCAAAAATTATTGTCAAATTTTAGGTATTAGATGTATGATAATTATGAAGTGTATTATTTTGTATATCCATTAAGACATTTACGGGTGAATTTTTAACTTTTAACATAAGTTAAGAGAGTTACGACCATTTTTGTTCTTCTACCCCCAACTTGAAATAGTACCTTGAAATCAAATGAAGACACCTATATGAAAATTCCTACCTCTCTAACAGTTGATACAATAAATGCAAGAATGTGTACAAGTTAAATGTTTGTACGGCGCAAAATCGCATCCGGCAAATCAATACTAGAATGTGGCCTATGTAACATTTTCGAAGTTTCAGATCAAACGAATTTGTTATTTTGACTTAACTGATCCCGAAACTAAAGTGATCATCTACTCCATCAAAAATACAAGCCGTTGATGTTTCATGAATCTCATGAATCTGGTCATATGGTTCTACAGTTCACGAGGTACTCTATATGTAGTCCCTGTTTCCACCCTAAAATTAAAATCAGGGGAAACTATCACCTCGATGTATCGGACGTTGCAATATCTGCTGGAATGCATTTAAGATATTTAAATAAAGTCTCCAAAAATAATATACTCCGTTGTCTGAGGGCACGTTGTCGTAAAAACCTGGTATAACGGTCCCAAACATAGATTTTCAACTGCAAAGTGACCATCTATATCGAACCATAAAGTGACCGTCTATGTCGAACCAATTAAGTCATCATTTCTCACCTGATCGGACATTTTTTGTATTGAGCTCCGAAATCGATATTTAATTAATGACAATCGCGTAAACAAGTCAGTGTCCACGCTTGCGATTATAAAATTAGTCTGTGTGAATATGTTTATAATGTTTTGTTTATTTGCGACATGTTGCTAAAATAAATACATCGAAACGTATAAATACCGTGTTCCTATCTTATAACACGATTAAATGATTATTACAACACACCGACGATCGCTCCAAAATAATAATCACAGCGAATTTCTCTAATAATTTATACATCGAAGTTCATTTAGATCGAACAATCGACTGAAGTCGCCGTACAATAAGTCTAAGGGTAAGCAATATTTAGTCAATCCAAAGTGTATATACAATGTATGATGTTTGGAACTACTATGTTGCAGAAAAAAAGAAAAATGTAACCCAGCCCCTTAAGATTTAGTCAAGATTTTTGCCTATTACCAAAAAGTAATTAATAATAAATATCATTAAAATAAAAACTATTTTAAAGCGGGGCAACACCTGATCTTTTCCTCAAAATTAACTACTATATGTGTTTAATGTCTACACCAAATTTTAAAAGTTTACCTTCCGGTTTTGAAAAGATGTGTGTCAGAAATCAATAGCTACTTGATTTTCATTATTTAACAATGTATATAACTTCCAATAAACCAGAGACGTATAATACAAGAGATAGGCAACTACGCGAAATCTCCCAATATCTCGTATGTCAATCGCGATATTTAGCGTGATCGCTCAGTTCAGTATATAGTACGTCTACACGGTACGAGTCCGGATAGTGTTGTCGATTATACAGTATATTATAAATAATGGCAATTCGGAAAGGGCATGCGAGTGACATTATCGAAAACAAAAAGACTTATAATAATATTTAATATAATAGAGACGTTGATCCATAGCTGTCAGAATTTAGGGTCTTCAATATATCTATGCTGTTTTCGACTATACAATATGACCGATATTTTATTGATGCTTGTGTATAATGTGGATTATTCTGTTTAGCGACATAAAATAATTTTCCTTAAAAAAAATGAAATTTATAGACCTCATTCATTGTTCATCAGTCAACACCTCTCACTTATTTTTGAAGGTGTGAAGTTGGTATATTGTCCTTATATAAACACGACATGCAGTTGCCAATTATATTTTTTCTCTGTCTTTGTAATTTATTTTCTGAGTAACACTAGTACTTACATCACGTCTTCCTCTGACTTTCTCTAATGGCATGACGAATGTCTAGATTTAAACTTTTGGTGAATATACCGATTATGGAAACATTTAATCTGTTTCCAACAAACAACAGTTGGAAACTGACAATGTCACCAAAAAACATGTAATTGGCTGAATCATCTTAAAGATGACAGATCTATGGATTTTCTTATTTTTTGTGGAATTTGTTACTAATGCTGCATATAGATGTTCGGCGCGTTGCTTATCTATTAATATGTCATCGTATAATATTATTAATATCAACATGAACCATATTGAAAAAAAAAAAATATGATTTTACCCCCGGTAGTTTTTTTTTCAATGTCATACATTTTGTTATTTTGGCAGGCCTTTGAAGTTAACATCAAGTGGCTATCTTGTGTGAAAATTTGTTTTGTTTACCATATTAGGGATTATGCAATCAAGGGAATTACTGGTCCCAGAACAGTATGGGTCCATAGATATCATCAGAAACATGTGTCACCAAAAGTTTTATGGTCATGCATTGTTTATTACAGCTGACATGTGTGACACTTCAAGACTAATATATGTGTACAATCAGATAACATTCAAGAATGAAAAATCAATTATTAAAAAAAAACAATGTGTTTGCGAAAAAGAAATACCCAATAAATCACGAAGTTTACTTGAAAAACTACAGGTGTCAAATAAATCAGTAGAATAAAATATATATATATATATATTTAACTTTTCTAATATGATTATCGCAGTCTAAAATACTGGAATTAGAGAAATCAAGCTAACACCAGCCTAACAGTTCTCAAATTTTAGCAACTACAGGTTTCTAGACAGATGTTGTTATTTGGCATTGAATTTCACTTTCATTCTTTAAAGGGTAATTAACCATTTTAAATTTGAATGCCGAGACAAATATCCTCATTTAAGTGTTGAAACTGCTGGCAACCATCAATTACAGATTATCACAGTCTAAAATACTGAAATTAAAGAAATCAAACGATCGGTTCTCAAGTTTTAGCGACTACAGTTTTGATGTTATGACCCAGCCTAGAATTTAACTGAAACTTTCAGTCTTTAAAGGGTAGCCAATTTATATTTTAATTCTGAGGCAAATATCCTCATTTGAGAGTGCTGAAACTTCGGGCAACCATCAATCACACATTATCACAGTCTAAAATAATGGAATTATAGAAATAAAGCTAATAGTTCTCAAGTTTTAGCGAGTACAGTTTTGATGTTATGAATCGGCCAGGAATTTCACTGAAACTTTCAGTCTTTAAAGCGTAACCATTTTAAATTTGAATTCTGAGGCAAATATCTTCATTTAAGAGTGTTGAAACTTCGGGCAACCATTAACCACATATCAACAAAGTCAAAATAACTTGAATTATAGAAATCAGACGAATAGTTCTAAAGTTTTACCAAGTACAGTTTTGATGTATTTGCTAGGCCTAGAACTTCACTCGAATAATCAGACTTTAAGGGTGACATCAGTTTAAACATAAATTAAGACATATAATCGAATCTGAGAGCATTGAAACTTCGGGCAACCATCAATCATGTATCAATTAAGTCAAAAAAAATTGAAGTTTTGAAATCCAGCAATTAGTTTTCGAGTTTTAGCGAGTACAGTTTTGATATTATGACTCGGTCAGGAATTTCACTGAAACTTTCAGTCTTTAAAGCGTAACCATTTTGATTTGAATTATGAGGTAATTATCCTCATTTGAGAGGGTTGAAACTTCTGGCAACCATCAACCACATATCAACAAAGTCAAAATAACTTGAATCATAGAAATCAAACTAATAGTTCTGAGGTTTTAGCGAGTACAGTTTTGATGTATTTGCTAGTACTAGAATTTCACTCGAATAATCAGACTTTAAGGGTGACATCAGTTTAAACATAAATTAAGACATATAATCGAATCTGAGAGCATTGAAACTTCGGGCAACCATCAATCATGTATCAACAAAGTCAAAATAACTTTAATTATTTAAATCCAGCATTTAGTTCTCGAGTTTTAGCGAGTACAGTTTTGATGTTCTGGCCTTCCCCACCCACCGCAAGTTACAACGCAACTCCACTCAGTACAGTACTTGTTTATTTCAATGAACTCGTCGAGTATGTATATAAATATATATACACACACACCCTTAAATGATCTAATAATAATTTTCTAAATTTTATGCATTCAGCTAGTGTTCGATATTAGTGAAGTGAAGTTGATAAACAGAGACGTAATTAAGCAACCGTATCTCAATGATACAAAATGGCGGACGACGGTTGAGGTTGTTGATCACGTGAGAAATCCCGCGACGCATACGAGATTTCCCGGTATTTCCTTATCTCAAAGAACGAGTTGCCTATCTCTTGTATTATAAGTCTCTGAATAAACTAAACAAAATATTTTGGAATAAATCTAAAAAAAATGATTTGCCAATTGTACCTAAAATTTATGAATTTGAGTACTCTTCAGATTGGAGGTTATGCATTATACATCTAATGTTATATTACACATTACTGATCAGTTTCCTTAGAGCATAAGTGGAATACGGGTTTTGTAACGTAACATACAAAAAGTAACTTGAGATTTGGACCTAGCTACACCCCTGATTGTTCTTGTTGAAACCGGTATTATAATGACGGAATTCCGTACTGAATATAGGGGTAAGATAAGGGCTCGGGCCAAGACAGTGAACCTCAGACAAATAACTCGGACAATATGAATTTCCCTAATTAATTTAATAACATACAGTAAAACCTCGATTATCCGAACACCGATTATCCGAATACCCGGTATTATCCGAATAAAATCTACGGTCCCGATTACGTCTCTATATATTTCAAGTACAACGAACCCCGGTTATACGAATCGGATTTTACGAATACCTGGTGTAATCCGAATGCATTATTTGGTCCCTAAAGTTACAAATGCGCGTATTTTCACACCTATTATTCGAAGTCGTCAATTTAACAATGGCCGATTGAGAATCAAATGTCGTGTGACAAACAATGTGTAACATCAATTCATACACGAAGCGTGTCAACAGTTTAATTATCGTTAAGTTGACCATGTTGTTTGTTACGCTTTTATACTAATCGCGACGAATATTACACTATGATCTCGGGTATAATAAGTTAATATGCGTACGTACCTGCATGGTGATCTATACGAACTTATTTGCATTTCAGCGTCAATAAAAATTTAAAACCAGATTCGAACACAGTTAAACAAAGCTAACTAGAATATGATGAAAAAACGTACCAAACCTAAAAACATTACGTCTTCGATTCTTTAATTGTCTTAGAATGCTACGATAGCGATGCCTAGTCGATCGTTAGTAAGTGAAGTGAGAATGACATATTATTATGTCGGATTGTGTTCTGCATAATTAATAAATGCGCGGGTATTTATTTACCAAGAATTATTGTTTCATTGGTTAACTCATATACATTCATAAAACAATGATAGATAATAAGTGTTTGTTGTACATTTTATTTTATTCTTATTACCACTCAAATAAATAACGTCATGTTTACATACGAGAGTTAACTCCCTTGCAATATACGGACAGTACGGAATTTATCGTTTCCAACCAATACATTATACTGAAATGGATTATTCGAAACCATGGATTATCCGAATGATTTTTCAGGTCCCAATGACATTCGAATAATCGGGGTTTTACTGTAATATATAAATCAGAACAACAGTTGATGTATTATCACGAAATGGATGCATCATGATGTTTTTACAAGAATTGTGTACACGTGTTATGTCTGGTAGTAAGTTTGTCATAAAGAATTAAACAACTTACCGAAGGGAAGATGAGACGAAAAGAACGAATGAAGGAGCACAAAGAGACATATTAACAAAAGGCATTTCCACATTAGATCACACCATCTATTCTTAATTCGGTGAAGCTTAAATACGGTAAAAATATTCATATTTTAAAATATTTTGTTCAATCCGATACATTAAATATTAATAATAAACTGATTTGTTTGTACAAAACACACAAGCACACACACTCATTTAATGACAATATGTTTGTATAAATAGTCTATATACTAATATATAGAGAGGTATTGCGTAAGAAAATGAAGCCTGGAGGTATTATTTTTTTTTTTATAATTGTTTTTTTATTATAAATTTACATCACAATATAATTACCATATTTCGATAAAACAAACCCACTAGTAACTGCTCCATTATTATCGATAACAAAACTTCAACATTTCGTTACTAACAATATTCATTTTAACGTCGAAACTGAAAATTTATACCAATACTAGTTTACATCAAATAAATCAAAAGTAAAAATTTACATATATCACAGTGCATGGTACACGAAAACGTATCATATTGACTTTAATTATCCTATCTGTCACAAATGTATCAATACATTTATTAAATAATGAATAAATTACCAGTTAAACATGCATATACCGTTGAATAACAGCGCTACACTGCCACGTACGCACGACAAAAACATCTTTAGCTAAAATTCCAGGGACTTCAGAACTGGGTATCCACATGGTACATGGCAACCAAGTATTATCGGTCCTACATTATCCTACATTATCAAAATATCAAGACAGGATACAAACACACAGGAAAACGAAATAACGCAGTTTACTGAAACTGTTTAACATGTAAACATACGAAAAATAAATGACAGAAGTACAGTGCAACCATTCCAGAACGACCCACTCTTGAGCAACTACCTCCCTTCAACAACAGCATGATTTTCCCAACTGTACGATTTACTATTAATTTAACCTCTCTAGAGCAACAACCTCTCAACAACAACACAATTTTCTACTCCAAAGGGATTTTAATTTGGAGAGGTTGCACTGAACAATGTACAAAATTTAAAAACCACTAACTAGCAGTTGCAGCACTAAAATGTTAAGTATATACAAACAATCAACCCTATCACCTTTTATAATAACTGTAACACTCGTATCCAATTTGTACGGGTAAATCCTCTATGTCCTATATTATGCCTCGTTCACATTTGGCCTGCGATGTAGCTAGACTGCCCGTAGCCTCCTTTCCGTGAAGAGACAGGAGGCAGCCGTTCAATTTTAGTACGGATTCACGGGCTCCGAAGTCTACGATTTTGCTTAGCCAAAAGTTACACAAAGTAAAAAATCTTGAACTTGTAGCCCGTAGGCAGGAGGTATTGCCCGATCATCGTGAGGAGACGCGTGCTGATCCTGCAGCTAACGCACGATTTTTCCTTGGACAATTATGCCAAAAATAAATCGTATGGAGATTGTATAATCGTAGAACCATCGTAAGTCTCTCGTACAGCGGCCGTAATGAATTCGTTCGCTGCCCTTGCAGTGCCAGTGAAATCGCACGGATATTATGAGCTATATGATCTCGCTGCACCGTACGGGCATCGTGCGATATCCGTGTGAAGCTTGCGGAGAATACACGGGAACTGTACTGAAAGTACATGATGTCCGCATAATCTCCGCACGAACGCCGTGCCCTCCACCGAGAGCCTGTTTATAACGTGAACACGTACGCCGTAGACCGTAAGCAAATTAATGTCTAAGCCAGAAATATTATATAATGTCGTAAGTGAGTTCACGTTCTGAAAGAAACCTTCCGTACATTTTATTATTTTCTTTTATGTAAAACAGCAACCAGCTTGGTGGAATAATTAGAAACCTTAAAGGTTTTACGTTGTAATATTTGAGTAGAAATAATTTTTTAAAAAGTGGTAGCATACGTTAGTTTGAAATCGAAGTATGTGGATTTTACTTGTAGAACCGAACAACTACTCATTTTAAAAAACTTTTTTGTACGAACAATAAAGTTATTACCGTATTTCAGAAATCGCTCAGTTTTCATTGAAAACCTGCATACCGAACAGCTTCCATTAATTTAACCTTCCGCCTACGAACATAGTTCCATTTTTTTCAGTTCAATGACATAAATACAAATTCAAATATTACGTGCATATAAGTCAAAATCAGATGGCTATGCAATATCGTAAACGAGCAATACTAGACAGTCGTAAAAAATCTAAACAATCCTGTGCCTCGGATTACTACAATATTTACTATCAGTACACACATTTCAAGGAAGGATGACGTCATCCTCGTGCTTTATATGCTAATTTGTCTGGTTCCTAGCTTCTATTGTAAACGTATAGAAGTCATCATTGAATTCATGGACGATGCAATGATAACTGTGTGTCAACCAGATATTTAAAAAAGTGGTTCATCGGGAAATTGTAATCGATTGATTTAATGCTTATAACGTGTAACTTTTTCTTCGAGTGTGTCTTCATGTGTGAGATATTACATTCTGCAAAAGTTGAGTATACAAAGAGGCAGGTAATGTAGACTATAATTATGATATTATGCTATTTGCTTAACTACTTTTTGTGATCAGATTGGAATCATAAATCAAAGTACTGAAAGCACATGGAACGGGAACAGCTTTAACAACTGCATAGCGGGTGTAGAAAAGCGTTAGTAGTACTTAAGTCTGCATCGAAATTCATGTGCGAACTATCGTTCGGATTCAAAAACTCTCCCTTCAAAGAAATTCAACTTTTGACTGCTTTGTAGTTCCGAACAACAGCAGTACCTTCAGAGCTTTGATTCCATTATGGAATAGGTATTTCCTATCTAGGATGCGCATCCTAGATATAATTTAATTAAGATTCCTGCGAAATAATAAACCTCGCTTTCAAAACTAGGTAAATGCACGAAAATTTCATGTTAGTGATGTTTAATATACATAAATAAGGCAAAAATAGTTTAATACTTAATGTTGGTCGCATGTTTCCTCTCGAAAAATGGTCATTATAGAAGTCAACGCAGAATAAAGACTTTGCATGAACATCCTTCGAGGTATTGGCTAATGGAGAAATGGTATATTCAAATGATATTTCCATTGAATCCACTCAAAAAAGCCACTCGCGGAGCAATATGTTTTTCGTTGATTTTCGCGTTGTTTCCTGGACTGCTCCGATAATTTTGTGTATTAACCTATGCAATTTACATAACTCAACGCTGAACCATATACAAAACCGAAAAAGTCAATATGGCTACATTTTGCCGTCATTAAAGATTTTGCTCTAACTCTGTAGTGGTGGCAGTTTTTCGGGAGGAAACCTGCGACCCACCTTAACTAAAACCTCATATCGAGATAAAGAATATTCATTAAAAACATGTTTTCCTTGCTGTGCACGGGATGTCTGACATGTTTTCCTTGCTGTGCATGGGCTGTCTGACATGTTTACATCGCTGTGCACGGGCTGTCTGACATGTTTTCCTTGCTGTGCACGGGTTGTCTGACATGCTTTCCTCGCTGTGCACGGGCTATCTGACATGTTTTCCTTGCTGTGCACGGGCTGTCTGACATGTTTTCCTTGCTGTGCATGGGCTGTCTGACATATTTTCCTTGCTGTGCACGGGCTGTCTGACATGTTTTCCTTGCTGTGCACGGGCTGTCTGGCATGTTTTCCTTGCTGTGCACGGGCTGTCTGACATGTTTTCCTCGCTGTGCACGGGCTGTCTGACATGTTTTCCTTGCTGTGCACGGGCTGTCTGACATGTTTTCCTTGCTGTGCACGGTCTGTCTGACATGTTTTCCTTGCTGTGCACGGGCTGTCTGACATGTTTTCCTCGCTGTGCACGGGCTGTCTGACATGTTTTCCTTGCTGTGCACGGGCTGTCTGACATGTTTTCCTTGCTGTGCACGGGCTGTCTGACATGTTTTCCTCGCTGTGTACGGGCTGTCTGACATGTTTTCCTCGTTGTGCACGGGCTGTCTGACATGTTTTCCTTGCTGTGCACGGGCTGTCTGACATGCTTTCCTTGCTGTGCACGGGCTGTCTGACATGTTTTCCTCGCTGTGCACGGGCTGTCTGACATGTTTTCCTTGCTGTGCACGGGCTGTCTGACATGTTTTCCTTGCTGTGCACGGGCTGTCTGACATGTTTTCCTCGCTGTGTACGGGCTGTCTGACATGTTTTCCTCGTTGTGCACGGACTGTCTGACATGTTTTCCTCGTTGTGTACGGGCTGTCTGACATGTTTTCCTCGTTGTGCACGGGCTGTCTGACATGTTTTCCTCGTTGTGCACGGGCTGTCTGACATGTTTTCCTTGCTGTGCACGGGCTGTCTGACATGTTTTCCTTGGTATGTTAGCACGGGCATTTTACATTTGGTATGTTAGCACGGACATTTTACATTTGGTATGTTAGGACGGACATTTTACATTTGGTATGTTGGGACGGACATTTTACATTTGGTATGTTCGTCCGGACATTTTACATTTGGTATGTTAGCACGGACATTTTACATTTGGTATGTTCGTCCGGACATTTTACATTTGGTATGTTAGCACGGACATTTTACATTTGGTATGTTAGGACGGACATTTTACATTTGGTATGTTAGGACGGACATTTTACATTTGGTATGTTAGGACGGACATTTTACATTAGGTATGTTAGGACGGACATTTTAAAAACAAAATCACAGCGATGACAATTCACCACTTCCAAAATTGTTCCGGGTTGGCTCCCAAACCACAAAAGCTAAGTTCATGAATTAAAGTTGTGAGCTTTCTTAAAACCGGCGGCCACCTGATGCGCATATACTTTATATCCAGTAATGTAATAAAACGTTCATACTTACCGAAAAACGTATCCATTTGTGCACAAAAATATCACATTTAGTCCGCCATCTTAACTAACATTCACAAAAGCGTCGCTTAAATATCAACTTTCGCTACATTACGTTGCGCCCCCTGATACTGACAAGTTCATTCCTTAATTATGGAATCATATGAGCGTTTAATTGCACAAATAGCAATGCAATCTTGTGTGATTTGCCGAAAAAATACGTAAATAGAAAACAACTTAATTTTTGGTTTTCTGAACACAAGTAAGTGTGGGATTGCAAAGGTTATAGGTCTTGCATTTTTGTTAATTAATTGAATAAAGGTGCATACTCTCCATACCTCCATATTGCGTAGATTCAGTTTAGAAATACAGGAATATATATGTCAATAAACCATGTTGACTGTGAATCATTTAGTATTATGAATTATAACCTGAAATATAAACGTTTTTCCACGAAGAATCAACATAGGGGAGGGGGCGTTTGAAAACGTTTTCAAGTTACCGGAGAGGGATTATTAAAACGGGGGAGAGAATTTGAAAACGTTTTAATGTTACCGGGGTCGGTACTTTGTAAACGTTTTTAAGTCACGGGGAGGGGGGTAACTGCTTGAAAACGTTACACCGGGTCGTGGACAATTTCAGTGTTATATTTGTAGTATTCCTTAACCAACCATACACTAGTAGGCGTGGCCTAAATAGAATGCATGCATGTCATGTACCAGATCAGGGAGTCTGGTTATAGCCCTTAGAGTAGAAACAATGTAGTTCAACCAATAAACAAATATAAACCAACAAGTTCTTATTGTTTCTCTTAATAGTATGTACTGACAATATTGGCGACGAGGATGAATTTTTAAAATTGGTCACGAAACAAAACCAATTGGATTTAAGGACTAAAACAAGTATGATAATGACAGAACTGGATTTAAATTGAAAAAAAGTCATACTTGAAATATGGCTGCTAAACTGGATGTTTCGACGCCTTCACCATTTTTAGTAATAGGACAGAACACAAACTTAGCAAAACAATGGGAACAATACGTGAAAAGATTCACTTATTACATAAGTGCCGCGAATATAACAAAGGACGAGCAAAAGAGAAATTTACTTCTACACGTTGCAGGGGGACAAATTCAGGATATTTTTGAAACGTTACCGGAAACTGGAACGACTTACGATAATGCAATCCAGTCATTAAATAACTATTTTGCACCTAAGAAAAATGTAGCGTTTGAAAGGCATTTGTTCCGCCAAATGGTTCAGGAACCAATGAAACCATTGATAATTTTATTGTAAGGTTATCGAAATTAGCTATGCCATGTGAATTTCAAGAAAACCAAAATGAAATGATACGTGATCAAGTAGTTGAAAAATGCAACAATAATTCGCTGAGAAGAAAATTGTTACAACAAACAGAACTGACACTTGAAAAAGTTCAAACAATCGCTAGATCGTTTGAATTGGCCGAGTTACATTCTGACAAAATGACAGAAAATAAGAATGCCGATTTTGCAGTGAACAAAATTCACACAAAACCGAAACGGATATATCAACAGAGTAATCCAACCAAACATAGAACCAATTATCTACCACCTGAGAGACAAGGAAAACAATACAATGCAAAAACAGCAATGTGCTATAGGTGTGGAATAAATGGACATTACGGTAAAGACTGCCGGAGGTCACAAAGTGTTACATGTTTAAATTGCAAGAAAGTCGGACACTTTGCAAAAATGTGCAAAACAAAAGGAGTAAATAGCATAGAAAACCAACAAATGGATGTTCACTTATTTAACTTGTCAAATAATTCGCCTACAGTAGATCTGTGCATAAACGGTAAAATTACAAATGTATTAATTGATTCGGGAAGCTCAGTGAATGTAATCGATAAGCAAACATACAACAAGTTCACAAAACCAAAACCAATGTTGGAGAAATCAAATATGAAAATATATCCGTACGGTAGCAAATCACCTTTGAAAATTCTGGGGAAAACAAATCTACAGGTCAAGTTAAACCAAAATGTTCACACGATCGAGTTTCAACCCAGCAAACACTTGACGTTGTAAAAACGTTGTACAGACGTTGTACCCTGACGTTGGATGACCGTTGGATTAAGGTTGTAAATGAAAGTTTTTTAGACGTCATTTCCCGACGTCAATACAACGTCGTGTATACAACCAAAATCCAACATGTTTTCAACCAAAATCCAACGTGTATACAACCACAATCCAACCTGTATACAACCAAAATCCAACGTGTATACAACCAAAATCCAACCTGTATACAACCAAAATCCAACGTGTATACAACCAAACTCCAACCTGTATGCAACCACAATCCAACCTGTATACAACCAAAATCCAACGTGTATATATTTACACGACTGTAAGTAATTAAGGTGATTATATCAACAAAACTCAGGGATGTTCAAACAAAGAACATAATGACGCCAGTTACCATGTAATCCTGTATAATTAGTTCTTCATGAGGATACTGAACACTATTAAAATAATATTGCTCAATAAGTATAATATACATGTATCTATAACATATATCAGAAAGTTTCACTTTTAATCTCACAATACAACCTAGTCTATATTTATCATTTGAAATGTCAAACAAAAAAACAAATTTTGTTCACAATTTTGAATTAATATATCTAATTTATTCTTGCAAATTATTATATACACACGTAGACACGAATACCGTACATAAGTTTGTATAAACACACAGTAGATGATTATTCAGTGATCATGAACACTAAGAATTCGTTTAAATGACATGTACAAAACAGTTAGAAACTAATAAATTAATCCCTCTGGATTTCCTGTCTGTGATTCTGGAGTCTACTTCAGTGGACAGGCCTGGCTAGCATCATGTTCAGTTTCCTTTGACATAGACTTCATAGTATTTGCTGAAATAGTAAAAGAGCAAGCATATTCAGTCAGCGGGCATTTTCGGAAGTCATTTCATCTATCCGAGCTAGTAATTTTTATTATTTGAAAAATATACAGTCTTCTGTGTTTCTGTTATCAATCTGCTATGATGAATACATATTAAATTTTTCTAAAGACTGGATTATACCAAGCAACAAAATCAAAGAGAAAATTACACAAGCTCACAGAAAACTGAACATGCAGAATTTATTCTAATTAATATAATATATACCTAATAATATTCAATATAGGCAAATGCAATCTCAAACGGTATTATTTAGACATGCATTTTGCTATTAGAAAGCCCAGCTTTTTACTTAATCAGTGTTTGTATGATATTATGTTGTAGTCCTCATACATAATTTTACAACCTTGACCGAATTGATTACGGATTATTCAGAAATAAAAAATGATAAATTTACCTTGAACAACACCAAACAAGCTTGACCTGTAGAATTCCATCGTTCCCAGTCATGTTAAATTTGGACATCAATCTGTAAACAATTATAATTAATAAACTATAAGTTAGAGCAAATGAACATGTATTACTTATTCAAAAATTCTGTAACTCGACACATGTACATTGAAAATTAAACTATATTTATAAGAATTCAATGTAGTATCAACCAGTGATCATAACTCAAAAAACACGTACATATATGTCTGGCATAATAAATCCAAACATCCTTCTTAATTAAGTCTGAAGCATACAAGTTCCCCACACGAAATGAATAACATAATATTATCTCTCTCAAATTTTCATTAACACATTTCCTACGTGCATGAAGAACATTTGACCTGAGGACTCATCAATCAATTCGGGCACTGGCCAGTTTGGCAGTTGTCAGTAATAAAACCTTCTCTGGAATAGTTTCAAATTAAGTTCATGCTGTTTTTCAAGTTCAATTTTGTTGGAAATAATGGACATTAAGACATGCACATGTAACTGATACCAGAACAGTGATTGTGAATATTTGTGTAGTCTTGAATTTAGACTTTACACAACAGATAGTTTCAAATGTAATTTCACCAGTTTTGTTTTACTTGATTTTTAAAGTGTAACAAAAGATGATCGCACTTTTAAATAAAAAACATTTGAATACCTATAGAACTTAAAAGCGACCAACACGATATCGGGTGCAATTAGTTATGAAATTGATTGATTACTTGTTCGATTTAAAATAAAAGTTTGCTGAATTTCCGATATACACATATGCATCTTTTTACTGAGGTTCTTAATACCCATCAAAATTAAATCACACATGAAATTAAATCATAAATTTCACTTACCTTAAAATCCGAATTTGACAGATCTTTTGTATCTTATCCCGAAATCTTTTCTTGGGACCGTTGAACACTATTCCGCAATATAACCGTTGCTGGTAGTTTTGAATAATTAATTAGATCTGTCCATTTTCATGTAAATTAAACGATTTTAATCCATTTATTTTGTAGGTTTTATGAAGAATATTTTTAAATTATTGTCGACAAACGTTTCTTTATTTAATTATTTTCAAATAGTGTGGAAAAGAATAATCGTAAAATTCGAAATAACTGGACCCTCGAAGCGACGCCTATCGGTAATATGAAACATTTTAAGGGGAGTAAACTTGTCAGAGTGTTTTGCTATTTTTAACTCATCCCTAACATAATAATATATGCCAAAGAACAAGGTTTATATGTTGTTGTTTTTTGTTTTTTCATGACAATATTCACAATATTCAATTTTCGTTATGATTTCAACAAAATCATTATCTGACCATAATCCAACGTCATGCAGACGTCTTATTCAGACGTTGTATAGTCGTCGTGATTCTTACGTTGAATCAACGTTGGATTTAGGTCGCCGACGTCGCGACTTAAATACAACGCATATCCAACGTTGATACAACGTCGGGTGTTTGCTGGGAAGTGATAAATCAGCCTGGCCGTGGAATCCTAGGTCATATTATGGGTCTATTACGCATTGGAATGCTAAACAATGTACAGACTCCAGTCGAGACAGGTCATTCAGGTGAAGTCAACACAAATACAATTCTCGGGTCATTCCAGGACAGATTCAAAGGAATACATAGTTCCCACAACTACAATAATTACCTCCCTTGTTTTGAATCGGCGGCCATCTTGAAAGTCAAATTTCTTATGTGTTTAATAGAAAAAAACAAAAAAATGGTTATAAACAACTCAATTTACAAAATATAACTTAATCATGAAGTTGGAAAAACCATACGCATATCAGGTTTAAGAAAATGTAGTTGTCACATATGAAAATTCTATATTTAGAATTATCAGAACAAAAATATAAATATCCTCTATCAATGCTAGTCAAATTAGACTTTCAAGATGGCCGCCAAGGGAGGTAAATATTGTAGATGTGGGAACTATGTATAGGAAAACTAAAGGATTTTCAGTTAAAACTTCACATAGATGATTCAGTCAAACCAGTTGCACAACCAATAAGAAAACTACCGTTTAAAATTAGGGAAGATGTTGAAAACAAAATTATTGAATTAGAAAGATTGGATATAATTGAAAAAATACAAGGACCGACACCTTGGGTATCACCGCTCATAGTTATTCCGGGAAAATTGGGGATATTAGCTAGGCTATGTGTTGATATGAGACAAGCAAATAAAGCTGTACAGCGAGAAAGATTCCCATTCCAAATATTGAGGATACACTACTTGAAATGAATGGAGCGAAAATTTTCTCAAAAGTGGATCTCACACAATCGTACCATCAAATTGAACTCGAGGAAAATTCACGGTTCATCACACCTTCACGTGTCATAAAGGATTATACAGATACAAGCGACTAATATATGGAATTAATTCAGCACCTGAAATTCACCAAAGAATAATACAGCAAATCATACAGGATATACCAAATTGCAGAAATATTTCGGACGATATTGTCATATACGCTCAAACACAAAAACAACATGACTCAACACTACAGATGATACTAGAGCGATTACGGGAAAAACAATTAACTCTAAACAAAGATAAATGCGTGTTTAACAAACAAGTAATTAAGTTCATGGGACACACCCTGTCGAGTAAGGGAATCAAAATAGACGAAGCCAAAGTGGAAGCAGTCAAAGCATTCATAATTCCTGAAAATCCAAAACAAGTACTTTCGTTTCTGGGACTAGTTAACTTTTGTGCAAAATTTGTGCCGAACTTTGCTACAATTGCAGAACCGCTCCGTAAACTTACCAGGAAGAAATCAGAATGGCAATGGTCTAAACATGCATTTGAGACGTTAAAACAAAAACTCATGACAACAGATGTATTAAGCTACTATGATCAACATGCAGAAACCAAGATAATTGTTGATGGAAGTCCATTTGGTGTAGGGGCTATACTTACACAAAAACAACAAAACAATGAATTCCAGCCAGTCATGTACGCAAGTAGAACACTAACGCCAGTGGAAAGACGGTATTCACAAACTGAACGAGAAGCACTTGCCATATTCTGGGCAATACAAAGATTAAGCACTTATCTATATGGAAATCAGTTCACAGTCGTTACAGACAACAAGCCCTTAATTGGAACGAATTTTTACTAGTACACACAATGCGCCTCCAAGAATACAAAACTGGGTCATTAGGCTTCAACCCTATCAGTTTGCAGTGAAGTATGAACAAGGCTATTTAAATGCTTCTGACGTCTTAAGCAGGAATCCAATCAAATCATGTGACACTTTGTGTTCAAGTACAGAGGAGCACATAAGATATATAATTAAAGCAGCTCTTTATATTGCTTTGACGAGAAGGGAAATTGAAGACGAATCAGAAAATGATAACACATTGAAATTAGTAAAACAATGTATGCAAACTGGACCAAGTCTGGAGAAATTAACCAATATCACAAAATAAGAAATGAACTAATTGTAAAGGACTCAATTACACTTCGTGGAAATAGGATTGTAATTCCGAAAGCACTTCAAAGTCGAGTGTTGGATTTAGCTCATGAAAGTCATCAGGGAATAGTGAAAACAAAACAATTACTACGAGAAAAGGTATGGTGGCCAAATATGGACAGAGATGTAGAGACGCTGATACAATATTTTCAACCGTGTCAAATGGTTTCAAGTCCGCCAAAGCCTCCACAAGTAACAAATTAATGTCTCCGTTCCCAGACGGACCTTGGAAGAAGGTAGCAATTGACCTTACAGGACCTTTCCCGACAGGAGAAAGTGTTATGGTCGTTATCGATTATTACTCAAGATATCCAGAAGTGGAAATCATAAAATCAACAACAAGTGCTACCATCATAAATAAACTCAGGAAAATATTCGCAGTTCATGGACTACCGGACGAGTTAGTGTCTGACAATGCGCACAATTTCACGTCTGATGAATTCAAACAATAACTTCATCAAAATGGAATAAAACATACACGCGTAACTCCATACTGGGCAAGAGCTAATGGATTAGTTGAAAATTTCAACAAATCACTGAAAAAAGCTGTGAAAACTGCGTGTGCAGAAAACAAAAACTGGAGATCAGAAATACATAGTTTTTTTACTTATGTATCGTGCAACGCAACATTGTACAACAGGTTATTCACCTGCGGAACTGTTATTTAACAGGAAGATTAAAACCAAGTTACCGGAATATATCATTACTAAAGTACCAAAACAATTAAAATCAAGGGACAAACAACGCAAGGACAAAATTAAACAAAATGCTGACAGAACAAAAAATCAGAACGTCGTAAAATTTAAGCGTGGACAGAAAGTTCTGATAGTGAAACAACAAGGGAATAAGACATCATCATTGTGGGAAGGAAAATCATTGGAAGTTATAAATCAAAAAGGGACATGTGTCATTATGAAGGCAGCTGATGGCAAAGTTACACGTCGTAACATCTCTCATGTCAGACCATTCTACGAAAACCACACTGATCGTAATGGGTATAACAAACGCCAAAATCAACAGTGTGACCAGTCTCATAGGACACTGTCGAAACGCAGAGCCAATTTACCAGCGAAATTCAGGGATTTTCATGTACAGAGACTTGGAAATAATTAGACTAGAAGCCATAATTTGTGCAAATTGACATGCGTGAACTAAACTTCAACTTTCCTGCTGTTAAAATAAGGGAAATAATATGTTTCAAGTTCAGAAATGTTCAAACATTGACACTTCATTAGTTAAATGTAATCTGTTTATAGATCATTAATTCCAGATGTGCTAAACAAATGTGAAACTCCAGAAACTTTATGACTCTCATTAATGTGCATGACATTTATATTGATGAAGACTTAAATGTAATGCAAATCATACAATGGGCACTATTTACTAAAAGATACGTGTTCATGGTGTTGTATTCTTAAATGATTTATGTATTTGAAATTGAATAACATGTCCATTAGTATAGTGATGTCATTTAAAAACAATGGAGGGATGTAGTATTCCTTAACCAATCATACACTAGTAGGCATGGCCTAAATAGAATGCATGCATGTCATGTACCAGATCAGGGAGTCTGGTTATAGCCCTTAGAGTAGAAACAATGTAGTTCAACCAATAAACAAATATAAACCAACAAGTTCTTATTGTTTCTCTTAATAGTATGTACTGACAATATACATACATTACAATATTTCAAATTATATTTTACAAACGTCTTTATATTTCTATTGGATATGTGTCGCTCGTTCTATTTTGATTCATAAATTGATTTTGTACATTTAATGTGATGCTTAGTTAAGCTTAGTTAAATCATCATGCAGACAAAATAGTCCTAAGGAAAATTAGCACACATATATTTGAACATTGTCTTGAACCAACTGCTTGAAAATGATTTAGGCCTACTGTTTTATTAAAAAAACACTGGCGCGACTCAAAATACGTCCCACTCTGTATTTTGAGCACGGACATTTTGTACTCATGTAATCGTGTAAGTTTCTTTTCAAGAGAAAATCTGTTTCTCAGGTAATTGTAAACTGTCATGTGTGAAATAGGAGAAAAAGTACCCGATGCGGGGCTCTTACCAGTGACCTCCTGTGTACACGTCAGATGCTCTGCCAACTAATGCCGCAGTCAGATTTCCCGGCCGGTGGCCGTAGACAGGTGGTAATCGGTGGTGTGAGCGATGCCCCAACATCGTTCCTCATCGGCCATGTAGTCCTGAACACATCTGTAACAGCAACAGGCATCGTACGGAGGCCGGGTATACCCCCGTCGATGATCGTACGGCGTGTGACTCCAGAGGGAAACATTTTTTGACCGTCGTGGCACCGATTACCGGCCGGACATCGACCGGAGATAGGAGAGTCTTCACCGATCATCCTACAATGCTCGGCCGGTGGCCGGACGGTGAATCGCACATCGTACGATTATTGGCCGGCCATCTTACAGACATTGTAGGATGCCCGGGTGATGGTCGGTCGAAGTAACTTGAACTCCCCTGGCCGATGACGATTCTTTCGGACAAGTAGTATAAAATGACCACCCTACCTAGCATGGTCAATCAACCACAATGGCTTTGGCACCGAGACATCTGAAATTGGCCATGCTGCAGCAACAACTCGCACAAGCCCGGCTCCAACATGACGTTATCTTGGCGGCGTTGTTAGAAGAAGTAGAACGAGAGCGGCGAAGAGACCCAAGACGAAGAAGAAGGAGGTGGGTCCGAGACTGGATCTTGAGAAGAACCCTGTTTGGGCAGTACGAAACTCTTATGAGGGAACTTGAAGCGGAGCATTCGTCAGACTTCAAGTCTTTCCCAGGGGCTTGGAGAGACAAAGCTGTCATGCAAAACGTGCAAGCAGAAGGTCGCGGACCAAGAACCACTGCGGCTGGCAATGAGCAGAGGGTCTATTTCTAGAATTACTTCAATAGTCCTGCAGGACGTGTCCGCTGGCAGGATTTTGCTATAGACAATTGACTTTTGTATTAAATTCATGCTTGTGATAGACAATTGACTCATTCATACCTTTGCCTTCTCACATGTGTACAAATATGTTGTTTGTAAGATTTCATGAAGATGTTTTTACATTGAAATAAAAAAGAGTTGTTTAATAAATATAAAACATTCCTTGCTGTCTTTGTGCGGTCTTGGCATTGTTGTTGTCTTATATATGGGAAAAATGACGCGCTTATAAAGGCCCAGCGATGCATCGCTAATCATCGACAGATGTTCGAGCGGTAGTCGGCCGATGCATATTACATCGCTCATACATTGGTGAACATCGTTCGGACATCGGTCGTACATCAGTCGACTATGGGCCAATGTTTGGTCGTACATCGACCGATGATCGGCCGATGTCTGTCGCCCACCATTCACCCCCGATGACCTCAACGGACACTGGCCATACATCGGCCGATCCTTGAAAGATGTGTTAATGATGGGTTGCCGACGAGGAGCGATGTTGGGCATCGGTGGAGACATCGCTGATTTTTAACTACATATATTCTCCCGATGACCCCCACCGATTCAACTGATGGCCTCAGCCACCGTCCGATTACTATGGGTGTCCGGCCGGCAACCACGCCATTTTTTTATCAAAAACGCATCGGTTGCCCATCATATACCCCATCGCTGGATAATGCGACTGATCGGTCAAAGCCAATTTGTTCATGCTGATACTATATACTGTGGAATCATTAATTTTCGTTGGTGATTTAATTTCATATGGAACAATACTGAACCAATAATCGTCTTAATCGATGTTGTTATCTCCCTTGAAATGACTCGATAAACCACAATCGGATAACAATTGCCCAGTTTAACTCTATATAGATTATTTAGTGAAATAATTTAAAACTTGCTATAAAATCTTTATTCGGTAAATGCCAATAAATTACCACATATGACATTGTAGATAAAATCATTATCTTTCAAATGGTGTAATTTAAAATGACTATCTACCTTGGGCAGTATTTTCGCACTTGTATGAAATAGGTAAAACGGTTCAAAATTTACTCTATGTTCTATGTAAATATTGAAGAAAATGATTTTTTGCCAAATTTCAGACTAAAAATTGACAAACAATTCATAAGTTGCCAATAAATTACCACATATGACATTTTAGAGAAATTCTTTTCCCGTGAAATGATATAAACCAAAATAAAATAAATATACATCTTGTACAGTATTTTTAACGATTTGTAACACCATGTTTTGACAAATATTGCTTTCGTTTGAGCTCGATCTTCGGTAATTTCCGTTTGGCCGATGTTTACCGATGCGTGTACAAATTTAGCACAGCGGGTGGTTTATACACATTGGAATGTAGATATATCCTTGAACAGCTTTATCACACCGTATACCCCGAAGAGCCGAACACAGTTGCTCAGGCGAACACAGTTGCCGATAAATTTTACAGTTTCAAACGGAAAATAAGTATCGGCTTAATTTATAGTTATCTTGAAGGATCCGAACAAAACCAATCATGTACAATTATTCGCTATTGAAAAAGGAATAAATACTCCAAATTGTGAGGAAAACCGTGCATTTTTTCAGCGAGAAATCGCTAGAAATGTCTGATATTTTTTAAAGAAAACGCGTGATCTGATGAATCCAGATCCATAAATGCATTTTTACACAAAAGTGAACTTTTTTAAAGATACCACCATTTATTCCAATCTATTTTCTCTCAATATGCGAAATTCCAGCTTTCCATTCCCATTTTCCACAGAGATATTGATGCATAAAGTTGGCCTGTCCTCGTATTTTTGCGAACGTCAAGTTTATTGTAAAATTTGCGAACCTCGAATACAGTTAGAACGTGAGATGTGATAACGGTTGACACAGTCGCCATACACTTCTTACCGCATCCTTTTAAATTTTAGACTTTTAAACCCAAAATTGTCGACTATCTGTGTTGTACGTACATACATTTTACAAAGATGATATATTAATACTGTCGACCTAAGTCCAAATGAAGCGCGACTTTCATTGTGTTTTTTCTTATACGTAGTATGAATAGACACATTTTCCTGATAGAAAAACTCCATGTATATGAAAACTGCCTAAGTAGATACTATGTTTTAGGCATATACTTTTATGCGTCTTGAAAGCTGAGTATATAGTCGCTGAATTGTCCGTCCTTCTGTCCGGGCGGACGTTCTCATGAGACGTTTGTTGTGGGGTGATCCCTTTGATCTTTTCGGTGTTTTTAACCCCACAAGTCGAAATTATCCCCACAAGTCCAGTTTGTACGTATCTGAACCCCACAAGACCTATATGTACTAACCCTAACTCTAACCCCACAACCACCCTCGCATGCGTGCGAAGAAATACGTGTATGTAGATGCCGCTTTGTCCGTCCATCTGTCCGTCATAGCGAAAGGATGAATATTAGATAGCTATATGGATAATAGGTAACAGTAAAAATATTCATCTGTTCGTCTGTCCGTCACAGTCTGTCTGTTCGTACACACCAGAGGTTGGTTGTGGGGTTAGGGTGGAACATTTAGGTCTTGTGAGTTTCAGTTACGTTAAATATTCAAGAAATTAGATTAGAAACCACAGTGAATGAGACCAGCGAAAGAAAGTGCAGTGCCTATAAGGGCCGTAATTGTACAATGCATGGTCAGGTTGTAAATCCTGCACTGTAAATGTTGTTTTTATGAATGAATTTATGAACAGTTTCATTTTTGTCGTGTTCGGTGACATGTAAAGCATCGCATTATTTTTTAGTGTATGGAATGTGCAATAAATTATTCATTTGTGTTGTGGTGATGGAAACTGGAGACGCTTGTAGCTTTAAAAACAAGAGGGCCAAGATGGCCCTATATCGCTCACATGACAATCACTGTTCACTCATTAAAACATTGTTTTGAACCGGTGACCTAGTTTTTGACCCCAGACGACCTATGTTCGAATTTGTCTTACATATCATTAAGACAAACAGCCTGACTAGGTTTGGTGAAGATACGATCAAAATTTGACATCTACAGTGTTAATAAGGTTTTCCTAAGATTTGACCTTGTGACCTGGTTTTTGACCCTAGGTGACCCATATTTGAACTTGTCCTTAATATCATTAAGACAAACAATCTGACAAGGTTTGGCCAACATCCAATCAAAACCATGACATTTAGAGCTTTTACAAGATTTTTACCTAAGATTTGACCTTGTGACCCAGTTTTTGAACCCGGCTGACCCATGTTCATCCTTGACCCACATTGAGGCAAACATTTTGACAAGGTTTGGTGAAGATCCAATTAAAACTGTGACATCTATTGTGTTAACAAAGTTTTCCTAAGATTTGACCTGGTGACCTAGTTATTGACCCCAGATGACCCATATTTATACTTGACCGTTATATCATTAAAACAAACGATTTGACAAAGTTTGGTGAAGATCCAATAATAACTGTAAAATCTACAGTGTTAACATGGTTTTTCATAAGATTTGACCTAGCGACCTAGTTGTTGACCCAAGATGACCAATGTTCGAACTCGTCCAAGATATTATGAAGACAAACATTCTGACAAGGTTTCATGATCATCCAATCAAAACAGTGACTTCTAGAGTGTTCACAAGGTTTTCCAGCAATTTGCCCTAGTGACCTAATTTTACTACAGAAATTACCCATTATCAAACTTGACCTACATATTATTAAAATAAACATTCTGACAAAGTTTCATGAAGATAAATGCAAAACAGTGATTTCTAAAGTGTTCACAAGGTTTTCCCTTATTTGGCCCTGGTGACCTAGTTTTTGACCCCAAATGGCCCAATATCGAACTCGTCCGAGATTTTGTTGATATTAACGTTTTGACCCAGTTTTGCTAAAATTGAGCCAAAAATGTGGCCCCTAGTGTGGTCACAACAAAAAGTTTGACGACGCACGACGCCGGACGGAGTGATCCTAATAGCTCACTTTGTCACTTTGTGACATGTGAGCTAACAAGAGAAAGCGGAATGTCGTAAGTGTTGTTTTGTTCAAATATTTGTCTAATCTATCTGTTTTTATTAACAAAATTAATGGCAATCTAAATAAAAAATATTCCAACAAAATTCAATATTTGGACATTGAAGGTCAAAGTCATTTATGGTCTTCTTAAAGGTCTTGTCCATTGGGTTAATGTCTCAAAGTATGAAGGCAGTCCATTCATTAATAACAACGTTGTAGCAAATAATAGCAAAAGAATCGAGCAGTATGACATTTGACAATTATCTGTAACCTTGACTTAAATAAAGCAAGCAACTTGAATGTATTATACAGACCTTTTTGATATAGTTCACATTAAGCCAACTTACTTGAAAACCCTCCGAAAGGCTGAAGAGTTACTATATAGTACAGAGCGGAAATAATCTGTGACTGACCGAGAGATAGACGGACGGACATAACAACAGACAACAAGGGACAAAGCAATATAATTCCCTCAGATCTTTTTGATGAAACATAATTTCAATGATTTTTCCCGGAAAGTGCCCAAATAACTAATGGCATTTTCCTAGCGGTGTACTCGTACATATATGAGTATTCAGTGTAATGAAATAAAAAGTAAATTATATAGGGTCTAGCATTTTGTGAGTAATTTCATCACTCCTGTAAGACTGTTATATTCGACCGTCTATAAATGTGTACAGTACGAATATAGTCCGGTTACCAAATAAATCTTCACATACTATAGTATAGACTTACCAATTATTGGCATTCAGTCTTAACTTGATTTATATATTTAAAAAGAATCCATTTCTAAATGCTATAAGTAACGTAATTGTATTTCTTTTAGGTCTAAATCAATATCAGTAAACAAACATACAACATTAAACGATAGAAAAGGATGCTGTTAGAAGTGTTTGGGACTGTGTTAAGCGTTATCATATATAACGTTCTAACTGTATTCGAGGTTCGCAAGTTTTACAATAAACTGTGCTTGACGTTCGCAAAAATACGAGGACAGGCCAACTTTATGCATCAATATCACTGCGGAAAATGGGAATGGAAAGCTAGGATTTCGCATATTGAGAGAAAATAGATTGGAGTAAATGGTGGTATCTTTAAAAAGGTTCACTTTTGTGTAAAAATGCATTTATGGATCTGGATTCATCAGATCACGCGTTTTCTTTAAAAAATATCAGACATTTCTAGCGATTTCTCGCTGAAAAATGCACGGTTTTCCTCACAATTTGGAGTATTTATTCCTTTTTCAATAGCGAATAATTGTACATGATTGGTTTTGTTCGGATCCTTCAAGATAACTATAAATTAAGCCGATACTTATTTTCCGTTCGAAACTGAAAAATTTATCGGCAACTGTGTTCGCCTGAGCAACTGTGTTCGGCTCTTCGGGGTATACGGTGTGTTTATGGTAGAAAATCCCTTGTAGACGTAAATTTAAGTTCTTGTGAATTTGAAAAGATGCATGAAACAATAAATATATCAATAAGAATTCTGATAATATCGTATTTATTTGCTATATCGATCAAGGACTTATATACATAATATTAAATAAGGGGCCATAAAGCCCGGTTCCCGGTCTTTATGTTGTGGCAGTATTTTTTGCCCAGTTAAAACAATGATTTTATGTTTCAATGTTTTTTTTGGTTTATGAATTCTCTGCTACTACATGCTTTACTGTACATATTTTATACATTGCATGTTTGATAATTTTATGGCTTTAATAAAAGCCCAGTTTCAACTCATCTACATGTTTGTCATTGTTTTACCAGCTTCACAAACTCTTTACACTTTTATACCCCTTGAAGACTATAAATAACGAACAACACCATATTCTTATTAGCTTGGTGAACATGATGCGACAGTATAATGATACAATACAACCTCTCCAGAGCGGCCCTCTCTTCAGCAACAACCTCCCTTCAACAACAACATGATTATCCCCACTGAGCAACACCCCCAAAGGGTGTTGCTTTGTACAGGTTGCACTGTAATACAAGGTAATGCATACATCATAAATATGTCATAACACAATATCTACAAGTTGGCTTTTGTCAGGTAGTTTCACGAATAGTTCATTTCTTAATACATTTTATACATGTACCATGATACACCATATATTTAATTCAATTCAAGTACTGTCAGTGAGTCCTTGGCAAATGTATGAATTTTCATTTGCGCATGACTTGCTATATTTTAGGATTTTTTTTTAAACAATTCCACATTTTCCCATTTATTAGTTATGGATTAAAACTGGTCTATTCTCTTGTGATTGTTTCTGAAATAGCGTCATTTTCAATATTCAATGAATCAGTGATACTGTATAAAAAGTCGTTATATACATGTAGTACAGTACAACCTCTCCAGAGCGCTCCTATCTTGAGCAGCAACCTCTCTGATTTTTTCCACTGCACGATTTAACAATTAATTTAACCTCTCTAGTGCAACTACCTCTCAACAACATAATTTTGCTACTCCTAAAGGGTGTTGCCAGGCTGAGAGGTTGCACTGTAACTTGTTAACATGTCATATATCTACAGACAGTTTCGTGTATAATGGTTCACTGATGATATAGGAATGTAGAAGGTAGGATCAGTTAATGGGGTCTTTGCCATTGGTCGACATTTACTCATAGAGGCAGAGTAGTTAAAGCCCCAACAATCTGGGAGTGTAGAGCAAATATCCTCACAATCTTGTTTTGTCACACCGACGACAGAAGCTATAGATGTTGTAGATAGAGCCATACCAGTATGTTCATTATATGTCTGTCCGTAATTTGTGCAATCTGAAATCATGTAGAATTCTAATTAGCTGGGTATAAGGTTAAGTTGTATCATGAAGATCTGACTGTCAATAAACACTTCTTATCTTTATTACGTCCCATTCTAGTATTATCAACCAATACTTGATGATTTGAAGTTACACGAAATAATAAATCTACCACGCACAAGATGCTAGCTTGTAATGCGATATGTAACTTGGGACTTCTTGATCATAGTTGACTAATCTGAACACTGATAAGACTATTTTACTGATAGAATTTAGGTCAAGGTTAAATGTATGTCCTAGGTATACAGACTGGGTCATATCACAGGAAGTGTTTCCAACACCAAGCACAATATTGTCTAAAACTAATTACATTGTACTATTACAAGTTTGTTTTGTTAAAATGTGACTCTGAGTCATCATGCATGAGCTAAAAAAGAGCACAAAACCATTAATCAGTCACATCTCTGATTCAGAATTATTGTCTACTTGCAAGAGGCCCAAATAGACTTTAAAGGTAAGCACTACATCACTATAATGAACCCCTTGTATATTATAAAACAGCTTTATAATCTCAACATAACGCTTCTACACGAACAACCTTTTAAGGAATGATTTGTTATTGGTAATGTATTTATCATGTACGTATCTAACCAAAAGTATGAATAATAAGGTACTGTTTTACTGCCAATATTTTTATCAACACCTATTAACTTGTCAAAGTAGCACTATACATATATACCAACGGACCCTTCTGCGGTCCACTTATTTGATACAAAACATCATTTCACCATTTAAAAATCATTATATTGATGTGTTGTTTGTTAACTAAAAAATGACGCTCGGTGAATGTTCAAAATGTCATCAATATAAGATTGATTTTTTAATACATTTATAGTATTTATAATAAGCATGTAAAATGTGAACTGTACCGGGGACAAAGTAATTCGTTTAATTGATATTTTCATCGCACGTTATGTCGTCTGATGTATCTCACGTATTCATCGTTAAATTGTTTTGAAGTAATTAAAAAGATCTATTTAAAGGAATATATACAATCATGCTGTATTTCTATTGTGCAAGATATGTGTGTGTGTGTGTGTGTGTGTGTATGAGTGCGACGTATTCTGAGAACACTTTCTTTTGTCCGATTACTAGACAAAAACACGACGTACGCGAATAGTCATTAACGTCAAATGTCATCAAATACTGTAGACCTGAGATTTTTGCCTCAAATACCTTTCGGAAACCACCAATTTAGAGATACCCTCACTGCATGTCATATTATCTTCACCATGAGCTACTAAACATGCTGTTTTTGGAAACTGAACGATAGTTCAGCTTTCTATATCCGTCACTCGCTCGGCGCGCACGAATTATGGTGCATAACAAAATACTACATTTTTCAACATCCGCCATGCAATAAGTTCCGGTTCTATTTGCAGTGCAAGTCTGTGTAAATTTGGTTTCCATGTTTTTGAATATGTTCATTATATGATGTTGTAATGACTGTACATATCTCAATGTGAAAACCAGCTGGTACATCTACATGTACTACTAGTATGTGTTTAATAACGTACATTTAACGTTTCATTGCGCAAACATGTTTAGATATACTGAATACACTAAGCAGTCAGGTAAATACACATTGTTATTATTGTATTATACATTTTATGTTATTATTGTATTACACATTTTATGTTATTATTGTATTACACATTTTATGTTATTATTGTATTACACATTGTATGTTATTATTGTATTACACATTGTATGTTATTATTGTATTATACATTTTATGTTATTCTTGTATTACACATTGTATGTTATTCTTGTATTACACATTGTATGTTATTCTTGTATTATACATTGTATGTTATTATTGTATTATACATTGTATGTTATTCTTGTATTACACATTGTATGTTATTATTGTATTACACATTGTATGTTATTCTTGTATTACACATTGTATGTTATTCTTGTATTACACATTGTATGTTATTCTTGTATTACACATTGTATGTTATGCTTGTATTTATGCGCATTCCAACTAAAATAACTTACTGTACAAACATTGTCCTGAGCTATGATCGTACGGTGCTCCGGCAACACAATTACAAACACCTGCTGAACATTCCGTGTACATGGATGAACAATCAGCATCTGTTACACATGTCTTACCATAATCACCAACCTCTGTAATGAAAATATACAAACTTATAGAAATATGGAGAGAAAACCTACTCCTGGAGTCCTCTAGCTGACATTTTACATGTCTTACCATAGTCACTAACCTCTGTAATGAAAATTCAAAATACATATACAAACTTATAGAAATATGGGAAATCCATCTACTCAAAAATATGGAGCCCTTCGAACTTATTAATTCATAAAGAAAATGCAAATTCAACATTCTAAACATTTTCTTCTTTTTTTTCAAAAATATTAAAACCACAATTACTACAAAAACTCTGTGACACAAAAGCGGGCTTCTCCTAACAGGAGTCATGCTGTATCAACATGACATGTATTGTTGAACCGGACAAAAATCAATTTCGTTTAACATTAGAACTTTTCAAGAAATAAACAAAAAACGTCTAAACAAAAATCTTATGTTAGAGGCATGGAATCATTGTATCAGAAATCGAGATCTAAGCTGTGCACGCTTTTAAAAAATCTAGTGAAAAATGGTATATTGGTAAAACTGAATGAGGCTCATGCACTATAAGAAGATACCACATTTATAAAAGTGGCAAATATATTATGTTTCCAATGAATACAAAGTATGTTTAAACTGGACAGAGCTTGAGTAGACATCCGCGCACTGATTTATTTGAATGATTTTTTCTCTTGGTAACTAGCTTCTTTAGAAGTAGGTTTGAACTTGCTTTTACTTTTGTATACTATAGTTCAGCTTTCCGTACAAAGCTATCACTCGATGCGGACCAACTTTCCGTACAAAGCTATCACTCGGTGCAGACCAACTTTCCGTACAAAGCTATCACTCGATGCAGACCAACTTTCCGTACAAAGCTATCACTCGGTGCGGACCAACTTTCCGTACAAAGCTATCACTCGGTGCGGACCAACTTTCCGTACAAAGCTATCACTCGATGCAGACCAACTTTCCGTACAAAGCTATCACTCGGTGCGGACCAACTTTCCGTACAAAGCTATCACGCGGTGCGGACCAACTTTCCGTACAAAGCTATCACTCGGTGCGGACCAACTTTCCGTACAAAGCCATCACTCGGTGTGGACCAACTTTCCGTACAAAGCCATCACTCGGTGTGGACCAACTTTCCGTACAAAGCCATCACTCAGTGCGGACCAAAGTACTTTCAAGTTTCTACATTCGTCTTCCAATTGTTAAACTAGTTCCCGTTCCATGCTGCAGTGCTAGTCTATGTAAGTTAAGTTTCCATGAGTACTTTCAGTACTTTGATTAATTCCCTTATCGAATGAAAAGATTATCACGTGACAGGAGGATCAACGGCCACAAAAGTACAACCGTCCGTATCTATTCAACCAAACATAGGTTATGTGTAGAATTTTTTTTTGTTTCTCGTTACAAGACCGATACTAACTTTTCCCCGCGACCCTAGACTTTGATTAGGTCAGAGAAGGTATATCCACGTTTTACCATTTTACACGCTCTCAAGATTCAAAAATGCCCTGACCAATCTGAAGTTAGATTAACTTATAGAACGTCAGTAATGGCGTATTACTTGTTGTAAAAGCATTTAACTACATGCAGTTCGCTTTTAATTAGATATCTCCGCATGCCTGACTACTCTTAGATTAAAGAGAGAATCTTCCTTAAGAAAGTCAATAAATGAACAAAGTATTCCATTGAAAGCAATTAGATCGTGTCTTCACTGTTATCTTCGAATTAATTAAAAACTCGTCAGTCAGTCTCCTATTGACCTATTCTTACATCATGTTTGCGCCAGTATAGATATTTCATATTAAGGTCATGATAATCACTAGAAATGTATTTGTCGAGACAGGTTTCCAGTTACTAGTAGGTGAATTTGAATACGTTCAGAATGGTAAACTTTTATTTAAGTAATCGACTTACATTTACAAAATGTGTGCCCTAACCCATACTATCTTATTGACCAGTTGTATCTGTGTTTTAGACACGAATCACGGCTTACCATAAACTTCAGTGACAACCAGATACTAGGCACCTGATCAAATATCGTGTAAATTTGACTTGATTCAAAATTTGAATGTTTTGTTTCAAACAAAAACAGACCGTGAATTTAACGTCTCACCCAGTTGTGGCCACAGGCTACCGGCATGTGACAACAGCAAAATAAATTTTCAAAAAAAATATTTTTTTTTCACCATATATCTATTATAGAGTAAAGGTATAGAACTCATGGGCTTTAACTTACAAAAAGTACCACTAGGCATCGATGTGACCTAAGTTTCTTTTCATTAGATACAGAGTAAATTTCTTTATTCCTTCGGGATTTCATACCCACTCCGGGGTAAATCGTAAGAAAATCTAATTTGTTATCACTCACCGTCGACGAATCATTCAATTGATGGATATCTAAGGCATTACGATTCATTATTTGACGATTTAAACTCTTTTTGGCAAAATGACTGCTAAAGGTGAAGGTTGCCACACCTCCGACTTTGACCAATCGTTGACACGTATCGTCCCGGAACGGCACGAAAATGGTACGGCGTTTAAAGGGGCATGCCCAGCAACTGAAGCGTCTTGTGTTTTATACACCAAAAATGCGTTTATCACTTGTAAAAACAATTATTACCGAAAAGTCAAAGAAGAATGTGCCTTCAAAAATGGCCCTATAACGCACGCGTGGGTATTTATATGCCGGTTTAAATAAAAGGCTTACAAGCCTTTTATTGACGACAACGATATTTCCGATTCGTCTGAGAATTTAACTTAGCGTGCGCGCTGCCTTTCAAGCAGCAAAACAATGATATTTACCTATAATTGATCGATAGATAAGCTTTATGTCGCAAACAATGAACATGACATGAGCAATACTTACCATTTCACAGTTTGTTGACATTTTTTCCGCTTTTGACAGATCCCGAAAGGGTCGAGTTATGAAAATGACGAATATTTTCTAAGGCGTAATCGGCAGGTTTGGTAAATCTTGATATGTGTATTTTGAGTCAAATAGCGGGACATTTCGTAAATATTTTACAGGACTTTCATTAATTGATTTTGGCTTTCAAATGATACCAATTTGATTTATATTCAAGACGCTTCAGTTGCTGGGCATGCCCCTTTAAACTTTGCGATCATGGCAGCTGAGAAGCGAAATCAGACGAAAGCGTGGAATATTGAATCGTAATGCCTTAGGTATCCATCAATTGAATTATTTGTCGGCGGTGATTGATAAACAATTTGATTTTCTTTCGATTTACACCGGAGTGGGTATGAAATCACGAAGGAATAAAGAAATTTACTCTGTAGCTAACGAAAACAAACTTAGGTCACATCGATGGCGAGTAGTACTTTTTGTAGGTTGAAGGGCTTGTTGCTCCAGTTCAGAGCAATATATGGATATAAGAGTGGATGGTAGTTAAAGAGAAATTATTTCTGCGTCGAATAAGACCAGGCTTTTAAGAATCGGTTCAGAATTGTTACAACAGGACCTTGATGAACATGGCCGGTGTGATTTCTGAGCCCAGGAGTTCTATACCTTTACTCTATAATATATATATGCTGAAAAAAAGTTTTTTTTTTAAACTTTATTTTGCTGTTATCACATGCCGGTAGCCTGTGGTTGTGGCTATAGCAATACATCCTCGTTCTGTCGTGCGTTGAAACTTACTAAACAGACACTATTAATACCGTATTATAGCTTTCTACATGTATTTAACTCAGATTAACGTCGTACCAACATTCAGGGTTATTTAGTGATATTTTAGATTAAACAATGGAGGAAGAAGTCCAGAGTGGAGGAAGAAGTCCAGAGTGGAGGAAGAAGTCCAGGCTTACACCTGGGGAGAACCACCGACATTCTATGAGCTAGATGGATACTTTTCTCACAAAGTCAGGTGAAGTTTTATCCCGGAATATAACGGTGAGTGACTATAGATTACATGTCAGAGACCATAACCACTCGGCTATAGATTACATGTCAGAGACCATAACCACTCGACTATAGATTACATGTCGGAGACCATAACCATTTGACTATAGATTACATGTCAGAGACCATAACCACTCGACTATAGATTACATGTCAGAGACCGTAACCACTCGACTATAGATTACATGTCAGAGACCATAACCACTCGACTAAAGATTACATGTCAGAGACCATAACCACTCGACTATAGATTACATGTCAGAGACCATAACCACTCGGCTATAGATTACATGTCAGAGACCATAACCACTCGACTATAGATTACATGTCGGAGACCGTAACCACTTGACTATAGATTACATGTCAGAGACCATAACCACTCGACTATAGATTACATGTCAGAGATCATAACCACTCGACTATAGATTACATGTCAGAGACCATAACCACTCGACTATAGATTACATGTCAGAGACCGTAACCACTTGACTATTGATTACATGTCAGAGACCATAACCACTCGACTATAGATTACATGTCAGAGATCATAACCACTCGACTATAGATTACATGTCAGAGACCATAACCATTCGACTATAGATTACATGTCAGAGACCATAACCACTCGACTATAGATTACATGTCAGAGACCATAACCACTCGACTATAGATTACATGTCAGAGACCATAACCACTCGACTAAAGATTACATGTCAGAGACAATAACCACTCGACTATAGATTACATGTCAGAGACCATAACCATTCGACTATAGATTACATGTCAGAGACCGTAACCACTCGACTATAGATTACATGTCAGAGACCATAACCACTCGACTATAGATTACATGTCAGTGACCATAACCATTCGACTATAGATTACATGTCAGAGACCATAACCACTCGACTATAGATTACATGTCAGAGACCATAACCACTCGACTATAGATTACATGTCGGAGACCATAACCATTCGACTATAGATTACATGTCAGAGACCATAACCATTCGACTATAGATTACATGTCAGAGACCATAACCATTTGACTATAGATTACATGTCAAGAGACCATAACCATTCGACTATAGATTACATGTCAGAGACCAAAACCACTCGACTATAGATTACATGTCAGAGACCATAACCATTCGACTATAGATTACATGTCAGAGACCATAACCACTCGACTATAGATTACATGTCAGAGACCATAACCACTCGACTATAGATTACATGACAGAGACCATAACCACTCGACTATAGATTACATGTCGGAGACCATAACCATTTGACTATAGATTACATGTCAGAGACCATAACCACTCGACCATAGATTACATGTCAGAGACCATAACCATTTGACTATAGATTACATGTCAGAGACCATAACCACTCGACTATAGATTACATGTCAGAGACCATAACCACTCGACTATAGATCACATGTCAGAGACCATAACCACTGGATTATAGATTACATGTCAGATACCATAACCACTCGACTATAGATTACACAATAATAGTTACTTCAAAAATAATAATACATGTAGGCCAAAGCATGACTTAAGCTAGGAACATAGAAAATATATCAGGAAATCGGACTTTTTTGAGTTTGCTACTTAACAGCATCACCGGTGAAACTGTACCTTCAATACAAATAAAATCAGGACGAAAGCCAAGCGTTTCATATATCAAAGATATCAACTATTAAATTGTCTTTGAAGAATATGATCATTTCCTCTGAGAACAAGGTTTCCACCACCTTCATCTGGACGTTTTCAGCCAATCGATGAGTTTGCTTATACAATGTACTTGAATTGAACTTGATTCAAATGCTTTTTAATCCATAAACCCAATGTTTGAATTAATGTCATTGTTACCTGCATCGATTTGTATCTCCGACTTGTGCAGATCAAAAGACACCAACGCTTGGAAAGACTCAAACATCATTTATGCAATATTGAATATTACAGAAAATTATTAGCTGTTTAATCTGCAGTTTAAAGTTCAAAAAGGACACGAGAGGATAAAACAGTGCGAGTATGAGACATAATAAGGTCCTTGTTTCCATCTTATATATACATAATTAAGCGATCATTCCTATTTTACAGCGCTAATAAATCGCATTTAAGTCAATGCTTGCTAAAAATTCGTAAAAAAGGTTAATTCATCTTCTCGTATTTACAACTGTTGACATATTTCTATGTCATTTTTGGAAACTGAAATATAGTTCAGCTTTCCATAGCCGGTATTTGCTTGGCACGCATGAATTTTGATGCTAATCAAAGTACAGAGTGTCCCAAAAGAAAGGTAACACTTTCATACATGTTTAATGTCCCTTTAAATTGCAGATTGATACATAATATATATATATAGATATGAAGATCAAAGATTTAAGTTTTTTGTGTAAGAGAAACTTATAATTATCTTCAGAATTTAAAATTTAATGCAAATTTGTAAAAACGTGCATTTTTCATCCTTGACGTGGTTTCAGTAATTATAATGACGTTTTTGATTTGACGACTTTTCATCCTCTTCACTTACCATTTGGAAAATCGATAAAAAAATTTACATTAAACAAAGAAGGGGATTTTCACTATAATCGTCATAACTTTTATTCTATTTAAAATACGAAATTTGTACTCATCACAAAAGTTTATTTAATCTTTTATCTTTCTAATGGTGTATTTTTATTATTTTAAATTAATGCTTTCTTCGACCCTTTTGCGTTTGAAAAAGACACCTTTCGATTCCCTCTATATTCAATGTAAAAAGCGTAAAATTGGTAGATTTTTCAATGAAAATTTGATGTTTTCAGCATCATAACTCTTTTGGGGGAAATGTGATCAAATTTGTACTCATTGCATTCGTTTTGAAAATTTAATTTCTTTCACCATGTAAAATATGAAAACAATCAAATAATATCTTCTTCGACCCTTTTGATGTTTTTTTAAAACTACCCCTTAGATTTTTTTAAGTTCAATTCAATCTTTCGGCAAATCTCGGATATTTACGTACGTTTACGGAAACAACGTGCATTTGGCGATGATCATATCTGCCGATTAGGTATCCATGTATATACAGTCACAGCATGATGCATTATACAGGGTAATAAAAATCGGACGCGTTGAATCAGGTTTTAGGATAATTGAGGTTGAAGACTAAAACATATTACAACATGGATGAAAATATTAGAATTTGTGAAATATTTTACTTCACTTCCGAATAAAAAGCAAAATCGATATTTATAGCCCATTTGTTGATATTATAGAAAATATAACATAAATAAAAAAAATGGTTTTCACTATTAGCTTTTTGAATGTTAACATAGAAGTAGGTCTTATTTTACTTAGACAGATGTGAAACTGACTTTTACTTGCAATAAAAATGTTCCATTTTTTATCACAAAGTACATATAGAAATACAGCACAGTATTTTTTAATCATGTTACAAAAAAAAAAAGAAAAAGCATCAGAAAACTATTTTATGAGATATGCCTAATGCAAGGTATTATGTAAATATTGTTATAGATCAAGTAATATATATTTCTTATAGTTTACTATCATTTCATCTATTGTTCTAATGTGCCTTATATAGACAATGATATTTCATTAAATGAAATTTATTATCAATTCATTTTTGATAATATAATAAATTATAATATGCTAAATATATCATTTTGGCATACGTCCACATGTCACTTATAAAAACATGTCATAAAATAATATAGATTACCTACTTTGTATATTTATTTTTTCAATGATGTGTAAACAAAGGACGAATAAATAAAATCATATTTTTGAGATCCCTTTATATGATTGCTAACTTTACCAGATTATTGTTTTTTACGCATCTCACATTGACTCAAACAATTGGGCACGTCGAGTTATATTTGTTAGATATCATTTCAATCAAGACGGATGGAAATTGCCATAAAATTGCAGAAATTGATTGTACTGTTTATACACCAGGTCTATAGCTTAATATCATTCGTATTTTTTTCTATTTTGTGATGGAAATAAATATCTGCAACAGTTATTGAAGGTTGTAATGGATTTGGAAGTAATTTCATTTATAATCACTGACATACAAGACGTGCGACATAGTGCAACATTTCTGGTTATTCGATCGACCCTAATGAATTTTATCCTGCGACCCTAGACATTTTCATGATTTTATCCGAGGAATGGAAAATCCTCTTTCTCCTTTTACCTTCCCACATGCTTTCAAAAGTCAAATAAAGTCCATACCTACTTACCGACTTTTATTAAGAAAAGAAAAACAATGTGTTTATATGCAGAATAGAATCAAATTACTATTTGATTGGGCATACAATAACATAATTATTACTAGGATTCTTTAATTTTGTCTTTTCATGATATTCGCATTTTCAAAATTAATTTTACTGGTGAAACAAATTAATGTCAATATCATACGTTTCTGTCCATTTTAACGACGTACATAATAGTTGGGACATGCTCAAGTCTTATCAGAGATCCAAAAGTAATACAGTGAATATCGATTTTTGGATCAATTAAGATAACAGATTTTATCTGTTACGCGTGACTGACTTTATTATTTTATGACCCCTAATAAAGTCAGCATAACGTAAGCAATGAGGGTAACAATAGGTAGACTGCATATAAACCCCTGAATTGTAGTTGTTTCCCTTGAAAATTGATCAGATACTCGATAAGGCCATGTCCGCCAAAGTTGGACATGATACACATTTCTTTGTTGGACTTTCTTTACATTGCATTTGATTTGTTTCAATCACTGAAAGACACCGTATCTTTAAAGATGAAGTGTCCAATTATAACATGGCACGACATTGCACCCGCGAGTTTCTCACTGTGTATACTTAGTGGTCTCTCCACAAAAGAATGAGGTCGCTTTTCAAGTTTTAATGAGTCCTACCGTACAAAACATGTGATTCATACAGGATGGTTGTTCGGCACATACATATCAAGTATTGTACTATACTTTCTACACAATATGTTCGGTGTTTGAGTAATATTCAGACGACACCCGGAGTTGAAAGATTGCGGAATATCTTGACCCGCGCCTAGTTTTGACCTCAATCCATGCAACTTCGTTCTTTGGAAATATTTTTCAAAGGAACATAGTCCTAAGCCACCGGACAAAGAAATGCTGTTGAAGTGTTTAAGTGGTATAGTTTCATCGTGCGTGAGTGGTAAGTAAAGAGGATGAAAGGTCGTCACACCAAAAACGTCATAAATTACTAAAGCGACTTCAAGGATGAAAAATGCACTTTTGTTTTCAAATTTGTATTTAACTGCAAATTCTGAAGATATCTATACGATTCCCTTACACAAAAAAACTTACATCTTTGATCTACATATCTATATAAATATTAAATATTCATCTGCAATTGAAAGGGACATTAAACATGTATGAAAGTGTTACCTTTCTTTTGGGACACCCTGTACTGCGTTTTTCTACATCTGTGATGCAATTGTTAAACTAGTTCTCGTTCCATGTTGCTATGCAAGTTTAATTAAGTTCAGTTTCCACGAGTACCTTCAGTAATTTGATTTATTATTTGGAGGAATACAACATCGTCCATGAAGTGTTTTACGTTCAATTCAACTGAAACTTGGTACAGCGCTGGTGACACAATATTCCCCGGTGTACAGAACGTTTCGGACACAGAACTAACTATACAAAGCCTGCATGATTATAAACGGAATTGATAAAGGTGTCCAAATGTTTTATACAATTAGGGAAACAAAATTACCGTCACATTCATAACCGTCTACTTATTACTAGTATATCTACAATATGCCAAATTAAGTGTCCCAACATAAGATCGAATATAAATTAAGTTACTGAACTTGCAGTTACCTCGCCGTCTGTCCACATGTGTATAATGCCACTAATGAACACGATCATACAGGAATTTACCAGGGTCCGGTCACAGTTCAAAAAGGGAAATAACATGCAATTGAAATTAAACATACAGAGAAAATTTCAGACGGAATACTGACAACAGGCGACTTATCAACAATTCAAAAAAGATAAGTAGAGCAACAGTATCTGAAAAATAGAAATGTTTATAAAGACAAACATGTTAACAGTAATGAATTAATTTGATCATGCTACATGATTTAAAGTACATGACATAGAATGCCAATAGAACGAACAATACTAATATTGTTGTTTTATCTCATATTTGTTCGTATTTGATTCTGGACTAAAAAGCTAAAAGCATGACATTCGTGATTATCATTAATGACACGAGCAACATGACCCTTGCCATAAAAACGTGTCTCATTATGTGAAGTACATGTAAGTTATATCTCACTGACATTCACCATGGTGTTTGACAATGCGAAATATATCACAGCTGCCGCTTCCGAAATGAAATTTGATATAAGATAATTATTTCAATAGTGGTGCCCGCCTTCAGCACATTCTTGTTTTATTACATGTTGACGATATTTGGATATTGCAAGCCTTGAAGACAGCGGGCAAAAACAGATTAATCGGCTGATTAACAAAAAAATTCTTTCGAATCTTCGACCTGGTACTTATAATTCTTGACATGCCAAAGTCAGTTTATATTGCGTAATAAATGTTGATTAATAGTAAAAAAGATTCAAATTCTGAACAAACCTTGTTTAAAGTACATCATCCCGTGTCTAGATTCACAGCCGCTTGCTGAATAAATGGTTGTCGCCGCTCCGTGACATTCTTTTGTTGTTTGGTGGTAAAATATACTGCTGCATACAGAAGTAGAAATGCAAAGTTCCACACAGAAAAAGACACTTCTTGCTGTTCCAAAGTCAATGTCTGCCACAGGACATAATACGTCCACTATAATAGAATCCTTTTGGAAATTATTACTCCGCAGTTCACCAAGCGCACCAAATACACATAAAATGAATATGAACAACGGTAAAAAGTATATCATCTTTACTAATTATCGTACTGACAGAAATAATTTGTTAGTAAGCTGACTACAGATAGTCAGATGTTTGCCTTAACTTCATTTCAACCGATATGTGAATAACTTTCCATAAATAAAATTATGTCAAAAGTAGAAGATTTCAACGGGTAACGAGCAGTGTACACTTAACACGAAAACAACGCATCAACTAATTGATTGTCTCTAGCTCTTGAGATCAGTTCCTACCCAGTAACAAAATCAATCAATATCTTTATCAACCTCTGTACCAAGTATTTAATTAAAACTCGTTCTTGTTGGTATTATTGCTATCCATTTGTTCGAAATAACTGAAGTAAACTGAGTCAACATTTCAGACGAACAAAACGAGAATAAAAGTCAGGAAATAACCTAGCTGGTGTGGGATGTTGAAACCCGATTTATCAAATCCGACTAGTGTGTTTTTATAAAGTATAATATTGGTTTCTGGTTTCGTTACAGATTTTAAACCATTCTACATAACTTTCTACACTTGCCTTGAACAAAACACGTTAAATGATGAAATGTGAAACTTTTAAATAACTAACTAGTATTCGACTTATGGGCGGCCGTCATAATTGATGTCAATTCGATTCTATCAATTTTATTGTAAATTTGTTGTCCTTACAACCATCTAACTTACATCTGATTGGATGTTCTGTTGTTGTGACCGTAAGCCAGTTTTAAATTGATCATGTTCTTCGTGTACAAACCAAACGGAAACATGGGTTACTAATAGACATTTGCGGTTTAAGACGGTGACGGTGGTGGACATCGGATTTGGGATTAAATTCGGGGGTCATCTCAAAATTATTGATTCATACTCTTGTATAGGGCAAGTGTTACTAATTATTGTGTTTGCATGTCAACTCAAAAACATGTTTATTTTACAATTTTATTCATTTTCAACAGAACTAGAACTAAACCAAGCATACGAATCAATTTCGGTACTTTTTGTAATGAATCTGTTATACGACTTTTGGTTGTCGCGAATTAATTCTGCCACAGGGCGTTTCTGCTGTCGCCTAGCTGCGTCTACCAGGTACCTGTCGTCAATGCGGCCCTTTCCCGTCACTGGCATCGGGCGACTTTTCAAGTGACTCCTAAATTGGCACATACTCAAAAGCTCTAAGCTGATTCTATGTGAATGTAATCGTAAACAGAAATTTGCACATTCATGAACAAAACTACTTACGTCTGTATTTGTCATATACATAGTTCCCACATCTACAGTATTTACCTCCCTTGGTGGCCATCTTGAAAGTCTAATTTGACTAGCATTGATAGAGGATATTTATATTTTTGTTCTGATAATTCTAAATCTAAAATTTTCATATGTGACAACTACATTTTCTTAAACCTGATATGCTTATGGTTTTTCCAACTTCATGATTAAGTTATATTTTGTAAATTGAGTTGTTTATAACCATTTTTTTGTTTTTTTCTATTAAACACATAAGAAATTTGACTTTCAAGATGGCCGCCGATTCAAAACAAGAGAGGTAATTATTGTAGTTGTGGGAACTATGTATTGTTAAAATCAAAATTTGGTAATGAACAAAATACAAGTAAATTAATAATTCAAAATGATCACGAATCTAGACTATTTATAGTTGTAGTGTATTTTACCCTGATAATGATAACAACGTACCTAAATATACGCATCATATATATCATAGGACATTTGAATGATGCTCATCGGTTTGGTTTAATGCGCCACATTGGAACTGAGCTACCTTTTCCTACTTGGAGATAAAATAGAGAAACTTAACATCATACCCATGACTAAACTTCGTCTTGAAAATTGAAGGCTACAAACCAAGATTTGTACCCGTCCGTACACATGGTGCTCTGTGTATTCGCTAGTATCTACAGCTACAGCTAGCGATGATTTATTGATATGCTACATAAGAAACACTATCATGACAACAAGTAGATTGTCAAGTTCAGGACTTTTAAATGTTTACACTGAAAAACAGCTGGACTCTGAACATGTTCTAGATATAATCAGCCGGAAAAGGAATCGTAAAATTACACTGATATTTGATTAGAACTAAATACATTTCGTCATGTGTCTTTGCGTAAATATTGAAGGTACATATAGATCTACTGTTTTGTTGTTCGCATTTTATATCTGTGGAAATAATAGACATGTGACTTCGTATGCAGTTAGATTTATTGGTCTAATGAATAGTATGTACATGCGAATTATTTGCCAGTGTCAATCGAAAGGTATTGCAGTGTGTGGATGCAAAAAAGTCGTGGAAGATTTTTACGAACTTGAAACAGGCATAGATTTTCAAGCGAAATATCTAAAACGCACTTGGGCCGAGGTACACAATAAACCCCACGAACATTCAGAAATGTATACACCATTATTGGTCAAGCTACGCCCCTGGAAAGTATTGAAAATTAAACAGATATATTCGACAGTATCGTGTTGAGCTCAATCAGCAGGAACAATATGGAGACAACGTCGGGAAGTGTTACCACGTGTAGTAAATATTTGCCGGATCTTGTGTGCCGGAAAAAAAACCAAATCGGTTTAATTCTGTAAATATGACTTGATATCCAAATAACATGCATGTACTCCAATGTAATTCATTTTCATTATAAATGTGAGACGACCCCTTTAATTTAATCCGACGTTCGACACCGTCACCGTCTTAAATCGCAAATGTCTAATACCCCTGTCACACTACGACGCGTTTCCACTGCGACTGCACGGCGTTGTTTAATTTTCCAGAGCGCCGTTAGACCGCAAGAAGTATCTGATACTTTTCGTGAAAATGGACATGTCACGGCACCCTTCAACACGCCATCAGCGCAGTGTGAGCGCCGTGAAAGCAAAATGCACGCAAAGGAAGCGCCGTGAGAACGCAGACAATCGCTAACAAAAACTCCGTAGGAACGCGATAGAACGCCATGTGAGCTCCGTAGCAGCGCCTTGGTCGCTGTAATGCCCCAATCACACCAGAGAAGGTCCGCATCATGCTCGCAAAGTTCCCATCACGTCCTGATAATTTTGATGGACGTGGCGGGGACGGGGTCAAACTCGAAAACAATGATGCACCCAGGTTCTCACTACGTCTTTACAACGTCTTTGCCAGGTTCTCACTGCGTCTATCACGTTCCCAGTAAGTTCATTTCACGTGCAGCTTCCCGTTGTCACCAGGTCTATTGCGTTTATACTACATCCCAATTACGTGCTCACTACGTCCATGCAGGCTGAACTGCGCTCTCCCTAGGTCCCAAGAACGTCCTCATTTCATTCACTAGCTCCGTATGTATACTGTACCATATGCGTCCATTTATATTAACTGGTCATGATGGCCAAACAGAAGTCTTCTTTCTGTTGATAGCCATGCACTAACACAACATAATCTAGGTTGCTTAATGTTCCTTTTTCTTCTATTACGTATTTACAAAATGGCAATTTGAGCATTCAAAATGGCTTGTTGTCCTGGTACAATAACAAATTGCATTCATTTGTTAACATATATTTGACTGGAAAGAAAGAATGGGGTATGAATCCAGTATTTTTACCAATTGCTCAGAACCTGATAGGAACGTACTGGTCACCTGTTGCAAACGTACTAAAGACGTGACGGAGCAAAATTACAACCTAATGCAGTCTTCTGTAACGTGATGTGGACGTACTATGGTCTTAGCATACACCTGGTTGAGAAGTAGTGAGAACTTCACTGACGTAACAAAAGCGTAGTAACACCCAGTGACAACGCGGTGAAAATCGCTTACTGTCTTTTCAGGTCCGCACCACGCTTCTTCTGCGTCAATGAAGTTCCAACTAGGTTTTAGTCACGTCCCTGTTACGTTCCTACTACATAAGCATTGCGTTCTAATTTGACCACGTCCCCGCCACGTTATTTTTTGACAAAAGTCCCACCACGTCCTTCACGTTCACGAAGACCATACCACGCTTGAACCGGTTCCTACTGCGTCCTCGTCACGTTAAGCAGGTTCTTGCCACGTCCTGTCAAGACGTGGTGGACGTAGTGCAAACGTGGCCCTAGTGTGATGGGGGTATAATAGAGACGCAGTGACATCTCATAGAACGCCGTACAATCTCCATACAAAACGCCACCGACAACCATAGCGTTCGCACAGCGACCTCTGTGTGCGCCCGGAGCTCCTGTGGCGTTGTAGGAGACCTTACTGCGATGCTACATCGACCTTACGGCGATACCACTGCGCTCTTTCTAGAACGCCGACCGACGGCGTTTGTTTTGTGCGTGCTCAAATGGCGCGCCGTCGGTCGGCATTCTATGCGATCCCAACGTGTCTAGTGGCGATGCCACTGCGTTGTTGCGGCGTTGCTTGCGATCGTACTGCGCGCATGTCGGCGTTCTGCATTTTTCCTGGACGCCATATGGGATCGCCGTGAGAACGCGTACCTAGTGTAACAGGGGTTTTAGGTTTGTACACTTGATAAAATACACGTATATGTTTGTATTATGCTCATGAGGGGGGGGGGGCATTCATTGTTACCCATGTCCGTAAGGGTGTGTCCGTGTGCGAGGGTGTCCTTTAATCGTGTTCGGTTCATAACTGTCACATCTTCATCGAGAATAATGGAATTTGAAAATATTCGGAACAAATCATCACTATAATGAGACGAAGAGTAGCATCTAAGGACCATGTCATAGATCTTTACATTTGTTCCATTTGCAAAACCGCATTATTAATACTACGCACTTTTCAGCGTCTTCACGTATTATAGTTTGTGGGGGCTTTTGTGTCCTATGGATATATTTGTAGTTTTACATTATAACTGTTATCTCAACAGCATTTCCGTCCGGATGAGACTAGTTGACTTTTTATTTTATTAAAAAATTAAATGATCATTGTTTAATGGTCTGTGAGATTTAACTGATCGCATTCTTGATATGAATATCGACAATGAAGCAGAAATGAACTGAACTAATTCATTTACTTCAATATCGATTGCTAGTGAGATGAAGTCTTCAGTTTGATTCTGACAATGAGGGCAACTCTGAACACAGCCGAACAAATGACAACTGGAACACTTTGAGGCGGAAATCTGATTAATAAACATTGATTGTGATAATTTTATGTATGAATATAGAATGCAATAGCGCTTTGTGAAACTCACATTATCTTAAAACAATCTATTCGTGCTAATTGCTAACCGATACAGAATATGTGCATACTTTAAACTATTTTCAAAAAGCAGTCGAACAATTAATCACCGGCATGAATAGAATACATTAATTACCAATTAGTTCCGATGTTAAGCGGGGTGGATGGGGTGAAGTGTATGTCAGTCTATAGACAACAGTAATAAATGAGATAATTCAAGCGTACGTCAATTTACGAGTTATGTTGGTATCTGTATTGAAAACATTCATTGTGACTTATAATTATCCACTTTATTAACACATATACATGTACCATTAATCATAAAATTGTATAGACAAAACATACAACTTCATAATGATAAATGACTTAATTAATACACGCATCCATACAGCGTAAATTACCTCGGAAAACTTTGTGGTTCGTCCAGACTTCAAATCAGGGACTTTATACGAACAACATGCCAGTCCTTGATTCCATAGATAACGCTGAATGGAAAGACTTCATCCCGGGAGTAAAATAAAAGAAAACAGATAAAATTCTAAAATTAATCAGCGACAAATTAAAGTTGTCAAACGATATTAACAACTGGGATGAATATTAGAAGTGAGTTAGGTTCTGTTTGCATACTTATTGAACAAAATATACAGAAATAGCAGCATGTATGTGTATAATGTTCTAAACTTTGAAAATGAATGTAGCAGATTGTGTCTACAGAACACATTATACTCTCAATTACATTAAATGTAAACATGTAGACAATAGATGAATGTTCCGGTACTATTATAGTTTTCTACCATACATGAAATATGACCATAATATATCTACATGTAAAAAAATATAGGGAACTGTGCATCCTATTGAAACAAAATTAGCTTTCGTCCATCAGATATCTAAATACAAGCAAAAAGAACAATATAAATATATTTATGAACAGTTTACATAATTATATCTATAAACAGTTTACATAATATTTATAAACAATTTCGTGTGTAGTAGGTCACGTTCGAAAGTTTCATGTATGAAAGTGTGTTAGACAAAGGAGTGGACTCATATAGTCTACATCTGCTCCTTGTCGGGGAATAATTGTAACCACGACAACCAGATAACGCAGAACAACTTGTTTCGCAATGTTCCTGTGTGACAGATATATTGTCCATGATTGGTGATGCCCATAAGAACAAATCATCATGTACTGTGTATGAATACCCATACCTCACACAGCCTGCAATGAAAGAAGTGAAATTAAAGCGCAAGTATACAAGATATGTACTATCATAACACTGGGCTGTCCGCCCCACTGTCATTCCATATTGGTTTCTATCTATTGTGACATATATTTTCCTGTGTGGTCATTTCTCCACGTACTCAACTATACACATGAGACACCATTTTCGTTTAGTTTTCAAATATGATTGAATCAACACCCTAATTAAAAAAATGCAACTATGAATTCGTGAACGATCATTTATTTGTGCGAGAAAGAAAGAAATTCAAACTTCCATAACTCAATGCTTTGGACATTTTAAAATTTATATGAACGATTAAGATACACATGTCTGTCTCTCAATGAGTTGTGTAAAGAGCGTAAATACAGGTACGTCAATGTAATAGTAGAGCCATTTCTCCATCAGAAGTTTAATTATTTTATATCCTCATATATGCAGTAACAATATACCAAAGTTTAACAGTTGATGTTGTTTCCAGTATATGTTTAACGTAACAAACGATCCGATAATCGTTTCTTAAAAATCTCTAGATCTATGCTTCACTTCATTTGTTGGATTTGACGCCATAAATCATCATTGTTCTATAAATGTTCGAACACTATTTGAATACGTAAGAATCCAAATTTCTCTAGTCCTAACAAAACCATTGGCTTAAATTAGTTCATGTACTGTAAAACCTCCACGAAGAAACATATATATGTGTCTGTTAATGTTCAACCCACACCATTCAGAATAATAACCTTGTCAGAATGGTACACTTGTATATCGTCTGTAGATCGGACCAAATACTTATATATCGGAACGTTTTATGATTTCAAGTTAACGGTACAAACAAGCATATAATCTGCAATGAAGCGACCACCACCAACACATTACGAAATCTTACTCTCTGTACTTATTATAACTCGAGCATTTTCATAGTTTATACTCGTATTAAAGTATTGTTATACCCGAGAACGTGGTATTGTGCACAAAAGAGCATTCTGTCGGATAATTATTGAAATTAGTAAATATAAGTATACATGTACAATGTTAAAAAAGTTATCAATATTGCTTGCATTAAACCGATTTGAGGTCAGCTTCACTTCGTATAAGATAAAATACTGGAGGGAGGAAGTTATGCTCTTCAAAGTGGATAATATTTAAATAAAACAAAAATAAAATAACTTACTGTACAAACATTGTCCTGAGCTATGATCGTACGGTGCTCCGGGAACACAATTACAAACACCTGCTGAACATTCCGTATTCGTGGATGGGCAATCAGCATCAGATACACATATCTTACCATAGTCACCAACCTCTGTAATAGAAATATGCAAACTTATAGAAATATGGAGAGAAAACCTACCCCATAACATGGAGTTCTTTATCATATAGCATGCATGGCTTGTCATATTCACCTACTTCAATATAGAAATAAATAAAGAAAACGTGAAAAGATGTTAAATAAACGATGATTATGATTACGATCTTGTCTTAGTTGTACTATTCGTTGGGTTCACTTTCAGTGCTTTGGGATTTAGCGGTACATTTTGTGTTTTCTATGTGCATGAAAAACTAAAATAACTTCATATTAAAAGTATACAAAATATAAAAGTAGGACTAAAGTCGAACTACTTAACTCGTATTTTGACAGATATATGATTACGTTACAAGTAACTTACGGTAATTAGTTTTGTGGTTATTTTTTATAACAGACACATGAAATATAGATCGGTAGATTGCAGCACAAACTTACAGAAGATACACATGACTCAAACAGCGTTTCTGAAATATGATTAAAGTTTGTCAATAAAAGATATATATCAGACTCTGAGATATACATAACAATTTAGAGTAAATACATATATCAGACTCTGAGATATACATAACAATTTAGAGTAAATACATATATCAGACTCTGAGATATACATAACAATTTAGAGTAAATACATATATCAGACTCTGAGATATACATAACAATTTAGAGTAAATACATATATCAGACTCTGAGATATACATAACAATTTAGAGTAAATACATATATCAGACTCTGAGATATACATAACAATTTAGAGTAAATACATATATCAGACTCTGAGATATACATAACAATTTAGAGTAAATACATATATCAGACTCTGAGATATACATAACAATTTAGTGTAAATACATATATCAGACTCTGAGATATACATAACAATTTAGAGTAAATACATATATCAGACTCTGAGATATACATAACAGTTTAGAGTAAATACATATATCAGACTCTGAGATATACATAACAATTTAGAGTAAATACATATATCAGACTCTGAGATATACATAACAATTTAGAGTAAATACATATATCAGACTCTGAGATATACATAACAATTTAGAGTAAATACATATATCAGACTCTGAGATATACATAACAATTTAGAGTAAATACATATATCAGACTCTGAGATATACATAACAATTTAGAGTAAATACATATATCAGACTCTGAGATATACATAACAATTTAGAGTAAATACATATATCAGACTCTGAGATATACATAACAATTTAGAGTAAATACATATATCAGACTCTGAGATATACATAACAATTTAGAGTAAATACATATATCAGACTCTGAGATATACATAACAATTTAAAGTAAATACATATATCAGACTCTGAGATATACATAACAATTTAGAGTAAATACATATATCAGACTCTGAGATATACATAACAATTTAGAGTAAATACATATATCAGACTCTGAGATATACATAACAATTTAGAGTAAATACATATATCAGACTCTGAGATATACATAACAATTTAGAGTAAATACATATATCAGACTCTGAGATATACATAACAATTTAGAGTAAATACATATATCAGACTCTGAGATATACATAACAATTTAGAGTAAATACATATATCAGACTCTGAGATATACATAACAATTTAGAGTAAATACATATATCAGACTCTGAGATATACATAACAATTTAGAGTAAATACATATATCAGACTCTGAGATATACATAACAATTTAGAGTAAATACATATATCAGACTCTGAGATATACATAACAATTTAGAGTAAATACATATATCAGACTCTGAGATATACATAACAATTTAGAGTAAATACATATATCAGACTCTGAGATATAGATAACAATTTAGAGTAAATACATATATCAGACTCTGAGATATACATAACAATTTAGAGTAAATACATATCGTGGATGTGCGTTTTCAATGACTCATTTAAGAGTGAAAGAAATATAGAGTTGCTCCGTATAGAATTGCGTCTAATTGATAAACCCTTTGTTTTTTTCTGGAGATTCCATATTTGATACATTCTCTGGTACGGTACAATGACTTGGTTTTTGTTTATGGTCGGTCATATTAGCCCAGTCAGAATGTGATACGTGTTTAGTAAAACAAATCATGTAATGTTTACTATACCTTGTTTATATTGTTTGTAATACACCATGCCAGGCCTGGCTTCACAGCCGTTTGTTGAAACAATAGTTGTATCCAATCCATAACATTCCTTCGTCGTTTTGTGATAAAACAAACTTTCACATACAGCGTCAGTCTTACACAGGTTAGCACAGGAGATAACACTTTTTGTACTTCCGTAAGTTATAGTTGCTGCAGGACATAAAAAACCTACAACAACATCGTCCTTCTGTAAGATTTTCTCCAGCAGTGTTCCATGTGTATACATGACACACAGTGTATGTATTATACAAGACGGCAAGAAGTATGCGCTAACCATCATTATTTTTCAATTTATTTCAATAAAAAATAAACAGATGAACATATTATATTTTTCAATGAATGGTATCCCTTGGTTACAAAAGTCTGTTTTTATTTTCTTCAACTTGCTATTCGTGTTAAGGTTTTTTCTGTTTTCAATTCTTACAATCCATGTACAATTTCCAGCCAAATGTATAAAAATAGAGGAACAAAATTAATTCAATTCCTGCTAGTCAATGGGAAACAGTTTAACCATTGGTCCTGCTGTTTGCTGGGTTCAAGATGTAAATCATGTCTTTGATAGTGGTACTATCAGTAAATAATGTACATCTATCATATTGTCAATAACTGTTCACAAGACATGCAGATCGTCAAAGAACAAGACTGACTGTGTAATGTATTTGTCAAACTAAACGCAGGTGTTATATTTTTTAATACATTCAATAGCAATCAGCTTCAGTGATGTTAGATTGATTATTAATTTCAAAGAATTTATCACTTTGATTACATGTACGGATATTCATGAATAATTCCTGAACCCCTGATATATCAGTTAAAATGTAAATAGTGTACAATATCATTATAGATTGCATCGTGCCACGTTTAAGATGGCGTCGATACTCTTTGTATATATATTATCATTATATCTCACGTGACTTATTTATTTACTATATAGAGGGTGACAATCCGTAATGTTACCCTGTGGCATTACATTTCGGCCCACTTGCCATAACGAAACTGCCCTCACGCGCTGACGCGATATTACCGGGTGCCTTGTTTTAGTCAATATGTTCAATATCATAGACGCTTAAATGGGCGATCATCAAAATCCACTCATAATTTGACATCCCGTTTAGGAGAAGATAATTTGACAGCGAAAATAACTATGCTTCGTTTTAATCTCTGAAGAAGACTAGCTTATTGTTTTGACTCAACCAGTACGAAAAAACCGTATAATTGTTAGCATGTTTGTTGCATTCTTGTCTTTCTTAATTATTGTTTTGTTCGGTATAATAAAATAAATATCACATCCAACATACTCGGCTAACGCCTCGGTCTACATTACTTGTCTTGGGTGAACATTACGTTCTATCACCCTATGTGGGATATGATATTTATATAATATAAATAATACATTACGTCTTTTACAGTTCGCAGTTAAAGCTCATATCATTCGTCAGTTAAAGTCAGTTTTTGCTGCCTTTTTGATAGATTCTATTTATTGGCCCTTTCCCATAACTAGGTAGTCTCCCTTGGAAGATTGTCGTTCTTGTCTGCAGAGCGCATGCGCTAAAAATAGTATCTACTTCCCCTCGGAACTATATCGTAATTCGCCAAGCAGAACACATGTAGGAAAAGTCAATACTGGTTCGTCAACCTGATATTATTGAAACAATAATTAAGTTTTTTCACATATTATGTTATAAACCACTAATTAATGTTTTGCATGTGTGATTTAATACACAACTAGCGATATCTTGGCAAATAAAACATAATGTGACAGATTATATGTAGACTTTCAAAATGCAGTAATTAAATGAATGTTTTTAAATTCGTAACATTCAACATAATTATCCTTGTGTCTCTCGGAAGAGTAAAAAGTACCAAGTTGGTCATTGGCGTACATATACCCGGATATTAGATTATGCCATAATACTTTTAAATTGACTGCAGATCTACACGAATATAAGCAAACACATAAAATAAAATGATTGCATGATTAAGTTTAACAATTAAATGATATACCTATACCTATATGCAGGATTTACATATCGTATACCAAAGGTGTTGAACACATTAGTTAGACACACCATCTTTCAACTATAAATTTACTACTTTTAAACACTTTAAAATAACTAATATCAGTTTACTATTGCTCAATATTTTCTTTGTTCAGTAAATTAATATTCAATGATGTTTAAACTTTAGCATAGTTTTGTATATGTCCAAGTATGTTAACATTTATATTTTATTGTATCTTGATTTTACCAAGGACTTATATACATACATGTATGTATATAAGTCCTTGATTTTACTAATTTGGGTTTCTGTGAATACTAAACACATGCCTGTCAGTCAACATCCAAAGTGCTAAATAAAGATGAAAATTGTTGACTACATAATTTCTACTAATTTGTTTAGATTTATAATGTAAGTATTCCACATAGTTTCATATTTCTTCAGTATTGAACAATTAAATAAGTTTTTTTTCGGTCACAATTCTTAATAACCAATACCAGTTTGATTAGAGGTATAAATCGTCGATTTATGATATAAAAGATATTGTATATTAATTTTATCGATAATTATGGGTCAGTATATACATTGTCATACCACAGTAACATCAACTAATCTTATCGCAGATGATCTTTATGGTATGTTTGCCACGTGTAGCGCTAATTAATGCACCCCGGTGAGAAGTCAGTGTTTCAGTTGATACTTTTATTGTTGATTGGTTTATGGGACCATAAAACAACATATCATTACGTGTTTATTCTGCAGAAACTAGTAGGGGACATATAGTAATTTCGAAACGGAAATATTTGGTTCTATGAAAGAGCGGTTCGAGACGGTAGCATTATCGGACAGTAAATGAATAAATATTTTGAAGACATAGTCGTTTTTTGGAACCGTAAAGATTTTTTTACATAATAAGGGTAGCCAGGCTGTTGTAATGATTAATTGTATGTGTGTATATATAATGATGCCAGGTATAACGGTCCTAGATTTGATACAAGTAGTTTCACAATATTATACGAACGTGGGTTTATTGACAGCTACGGAATTGATAGATGTATATTCTAAAAGATGGAGGTGAAAATATGATAGATATCTTATAACTTTTATTTATTCAATAAGTAAGGGCCCGTTCCTGCACATTTAATTTCTTCTTTTTTTCACACCTTCATACATTTCAAATAATGAAACAGAAAAATAGCTGTACATGATCAGAGTACAATTTCACGTTGTCGTTCTCTCGCACGGTCGAGTGAAAACAGCAGCACATTGAAAGCTTCAAAAACACATATCACAGATGATTTTTATTTCATTCATTTATTTCTTGTAATTTTAGCGGTGAACCGGAAAATAATATAATTATTGATGTATATGTACTGGATATTATTGTAAGTATTTAATCCTACCACAAATCATATTTAGATAGACGCTTAATATGACACTTTTCATATATGACTGGACTTGACGTTTTGTATACAACTTGTCAGCAAAATAATTGTATATATGTTCGGAGTTCAGGTACCAGTGAGACTGTGCCACTGAGACATCATCACATACTATAAGATATACGTTTCAACATCTCTCCAACAACAGTTCGTAAACGTTAACAGTTCCAACTCTCGCCGCTAACATACTTGGATATTTTGAGTTTTCTTCATCATGCACATTCCTAATATCGAGCTTAATTGACCCTTCTACGGATCTAGTTAATTCACGTTAATTTTCATGAACATGCTGGCCAACGACCCGTATATAACTTTTTAACTTATCAGTTTTGCAAGTAAGTAAAACGCATTTCTTTAACGCACTGAGAAATTTCTCAGTTGTCCGCCATTATCATTGATATTAGCGTAGTCCCCAGAAGTAGAATTATTCCTTATCAGGGGACATCACCGTCGATTTAACAAGGGAAGTAACCTAGTTATGGGAAAAAGCCCGCCGCTCTGTCACTCTGTCGGAAAGCTGTCCGTTATTTAACTTTCATTGGCTTCAGGTGGAGTGATGTACGACGTACAGTTGTTTACTCAATCAAGCCCCTAATGCTGTCTATCCGTGAGGGCTTTGAAGAAAAATTACTTTGGTAAATGAGCACTGTAAAGTTTTACGAATAGTAGAGTCAAAGACCTATACTATACATATCCCAATATATAGGGGGCGCAACCACAGACACTTGGGGTTAGAAGCTTTAAAAAACAAAATAATTGTATTTTTGTCAATCCCAACACATAAACTTATCATATCTATCAATAAAACCTAAAATAAGCCGTTTTGAAAAAATACATTTTTCAACGTCAACAATATCAAGGACTTATATACATACATGTATATAAGTCCTTGACAATATATACTACAAGATATAAATGTTCGTTGGAAAAATAGCTCACACATACCTTCGAAAACACCTCGTATTTTATTCCATTTCCAACATGTTCACATAGTCCTTGTGTCAGTCGATGTAGTACACATTATTCTTCACGATTATTGTCAAGTTTAAGTTTCAACCTCAACATTAACACCAAAATATCCAAAACAATTAGCAAAATTGACAATGTTTTGCATCAGCTACATTTACAATCGACATGGTTCCCGGCTTTGTAGTATATGACTGCATCGAGTACTGAAACTACGAGAACCAGCAGGCAAAATAACACACTGGTTCTCATGTGTTCAATACGTGGTGCATTCAAACACTACGACACTACTACAAACTACCGGCTTCGTAGTGTTTGAATGCACCACGTATTGAACACATAACAACATGGTGGAATACGTTGTCTGCAAGCTATAACCTATAATAATAAATTATATTTTTTATGTGCTCAAGTGAATTTCTCTTGTGGTCTTTATTTCAGAAACCATGCTCTTAACAAAGAAATCATGGCTGGCGCTTTATCACAAGAACAATATGGAAAAAAACTAATCGAAGCCTGAACATGACATTATCACTTCCTGGAAAGACATACCAAGAGGGGTACAGGTCAGAGCGCCAGCACTACTAAGTGATAACTTCACTTTGACTAGGAATAAGTAATGACAAGCTTGAACAGCTACTGATGTATACACCGATACCTTTTCATATGAACAAAGACAGAACAATTCTAAGTTGTCGTATGTTGTGCATTAGGATAATTAATTGCACATTGTTTTAAGGACACTATAATACAAAATGAACAACCGTTCACTTATTATCTTTATTGTTGAGATCATTGTTATATATTGCAAATAAAATTATTAGAAAACAGTAATCACTTATCAGTAAATGTAAACATAATCACAATTAAATTATTGTAATCACTAACTGTATGTATAAAAAGTAACAATTGTCAGCATGGTAGCGCTCTTGATGTCTTTGCTGAGCAATATTTGTGCTAAAAGACTGTTGACAAACACCACGTATTTTACTTGATTTCTTATGATTTCTTTGACGATATGGTGACAAATAATATTGGTTTGTAAACTGTTTGCTACATTCGCACTGCACGTCATCAAATTTGTGGGTTTGGTGGAACATGAGCTTTTAAAGAATAAGTTTATTTCTTTTCACATATGCTGCACTCGAATAGATGTGGCGGTTTGTTCCTCGACCATCATGGTATGTGACTGAAACGAAATAAAGGCATTCTTTATTATTGTTCAGTACACATTGTAAAACAAACAGGAAATATTAACTGGAGCCTATGAGTTCTAGATTTATGAGGTGTCATGAGGTTTAGATGGAAAATTCCGTCTCTGAGGGAACCGAGGAGAACTGTTACCCGCGGTAACGTATATTTCCATTTTAACCAAATGTGTGTTCAAATAATGTACTAGAAATAGAAAGAAACCTATCAAACCAATAGTATTCATCATAAACTTCGCATCGGAGTATATCATGAGTAAAATGTGGATATTTCCATTAGCTATGCAAGAGCTGATCAGCTGGACAATTTCTGATAGATCAACAAGGATATTCGTCGTACAAAATAACACAGACAGGAAAATTATTGAATACGCGGGGAAATGCTATACTCCTATCACTGCATAAACAAACTTCCAAGCTACCAAAATTGCCATCATAAGTTAGCATACATCATTGGTGAAATGAATAATTAATTTGGCCAGCATTATCAACATTCTCCAAAAAGTACCTAAAAAGAGAAAATTGGGAAAGCGGGACCCGATAAATTGCTACAAAAAGGCAGACATCAAATTTACCCTTCAGAGGATTCAAATTTACACTATGAGTGTTTCAATAAGGCCAAACTAGTCTAAAACGTCTATATAACGACTTTTAAAAACGAAATCACAGCGATGACAATTCACAACTTCCAACTTCGAAAATTGTTCCGGAGTTGGCTCCCAAACCACAAAAGCTACGTTCATGAACTAAAGTTGTGAGCTTTCTTAAAACCGGCGGCCACCTGATGCGCATATACTTTAAATCCAGTAATGTAAAAAAATGTTCAAACTTACCGAAAACGTATCCATTTTTGCACAAAAATATCACATTTAGTCCGCCATCTTACTAACTTTCTCAAAAGCGTCGCTTAATTAATGGTGCGGCCATTGATCAGAGTCTTATACTTTCGATTCAATGGGTATATCGGTAATTAAAAAATCAAATGCTAGATTAAAATTTTTGTATCGTAAAAGTGAATTTCTCACACGTCACACTAAAAGACTTTTGGTATCTTCCCTTATACAGTGTCATTTTGACTATGCTTCATCTGTCTGGTTTAATAGTCTAACTCAGGATTTAAAACACAGATTACAGGTCACTCAAAACAAGCTTAATTATCAGATTTGTCCTGAATCTACATCTTAGGTCCCACATAGGCAAAGAACATTTTGCAGATATTAACTGGTTACCCGTTACTGATAGAGTGAACCAAATAACCCTTTGTCATGTTTTTAAGATTAATTCAAACCTTGCTCCATCATATATGAATGATAACTTTAACCCCTCCATCAATGTGCATAATTATTCAACTAGGTTCAGAGTGAAAGTTAGTCCTAATTAACTCTGACGGTATTTGTGATAACGTGTCCGACAACAAGAGATTTGTTATTCCAATTGTCAAAGGTTTTGGCAAAAGGTCTTTTGCCTATATGGGGTGCTCTCTTTGGAATAACTTGCCCCAATATATAAGGGATTCTGGAACCACATCTGCTTTTAAATCAAGGGTCAAGGAACATTTTTTACAGTCCATTTAGCTTCTACAATTCAATTGTTTTAAACATGTCTGTATATTTCCATATTTTCAGATAGATAGTAAAATATTTTTATTTCTCATGGCAATTCAGATTACTTCTCTTTGTTGATGCAGTATTGATTTCATCATAACATCAAAACATTATAATTATTTCATTGTTAATTTATATATATAAATATACTGTGATAAGCATGTTTAATTTTTTATTATCATTCTTAATTTATAATCAGCATTATCGTATTTATCTATGGCAAATAGGATAATTTTTACTCATTCGAAGTATTATTTTTCATTTTTATCAAACTTTTACATGTTTGTCTACAATGTTCTATTTATCTTACTATAATAGCTATTTAACGGTGATAAGTAATTTTATTTATTTAATATATACCTGTTCATATAATTTATTCCCAAATGTGATATCTTCCCATGTCATACAACACTATATATTAAGGACCACAATGGAAATAAGGGTTCCTCTGAACCCTTTCTTGTGTTATAATCCTTGACATTTAATGTTGATTTTACATGGCTGTTTTATTAATTCATGCTTACACATGTATCAATTTACTGTTTTTGCATGTTTTAATATTATTATTGCCATGTAAATGTTCATTTTATGTCGAAATAAATCTATCTATCTATAATTATCAACTTTCGCTACATTACGTTGCGCCCCCTGATATAGTAGAGTCAGTAGAGTTGACAATGATACAGAGCGCACAATGGATGACATTCGAATAGGTTTACGTCTCCAGTTTATAACGTTATTATTGTTATCATTCATGTAATGCTCTCTGACTATGGAGGAAGATAAATAAATAGTGCGTGGTATATGTCGGAAACGATGCAGGACGAAGCGTACCATTACCGAAGCGTACCACTACCAAAACGTACCATTTTCAGACGAAGCGTACCACATATGTAATATATAGTGGGCTATTGTTAGTTTGTTGTGTATAGGTGTTAATAACACCTTTTTTTTTGAAAATGTATGATAATGATCAATTATTAATGTTTCGTATGTTTGACTGTTTAAATGTAGAATATTGATCAAAATATAATTATACTTTAGTTTTTTCTGATGTAACATGTACATTTAAATAAAGTATCTGTTTTATTCTGTAATTAAATCTGAGATAAATACGACTCTGTGTTTTTAAATGTGTTACCTCCATCACAAATTGATATATAAGAACTACGAACGAGAATATTTCATCATTTTATTACGGTATCTTTTTTTAAAACATATATATAGTCATCAAATTAGTTATTTTAGTTTATTAAAGAAATATGCATATTAATTGGTATATACTATATGTACACATCAATATACAGTAGACATTTTATCATTTTATTTAATAAATAATCATTTAACGAGATAATTTAAACATTTTATTAAGCAGCACTGTTTATTGGTATATAATTAATAACAATTGAGATATCATTTCATCAATTTATTACAGCTCATCCGTCAAATTGCATCATACACATCATATATACACATACCCATTCACAATTAAGACAAATAACACACTGCTCGAAAAAACGCGTTTACGGAAGTTTAGTGAAAAATTATATTTCTATAAACTTCACGTTTAAAATTTACTTCGAATATAATGACACTTAAACTTCAAATTTACATTTCTTCATTTATTTGAAATTTACTTAGCGTTTAATGAAGAATTAAATTCGTGTAAACATCACGTTTAAAATTTACTTAGAATATAATGACACTTAAACTTCAAATTTACATTTCTTCATTTAATTGAAATTTACTAGTGTTTAATGAAGAATTAAATTCGTGTAAACATCACGTTTAAAACTTACTTAGAATATATAATGACACTTAAACTTCAAATTTACATTTCTTCATTTATTTGAAATTTACTAGCGTTTAATAAAGAATTAAATTCGTGTAAACATCACGTTTAAAACTTACCTAAGAATATAATGACACTTAAACTTCAAATTTACATTTCTTCATTTATTTGAAATTTACTTAGCATTTAATGAAGAATTAAATTCGTGTAAACATCATGTTTAAAATTTACTTAGAATATAATGACACTTAAACTTCAAATTTACATTTCTTCATTTATTTGAAACTTACTAGCGTTTAATGAAGAATTAAATTCGTGTAAACACCACGTTTAAAACTTACTTAGAATATAATGACACTTAAACTTCAAATTTACATTTCTTCATTTATTTGAAATTTACTAGGGTTTAATGAAGAATTAAATTCGTGTAAACATCACGTTTAAAACTTACTTAGAATATAATGACACTTAAACTTCAAATTTACATTTCTTCATTTATTTGAAATTTACTAGCGTTTAATGAAGACTTAAATTTATGGAAACTTCATGTTTGTAATTTACGTAAAGTTTACTTGGACGTAAAGTTTGAGTTTATAATTTTACTTAAATTTGATAATGAAGATACTTTGTTTTGACTCAGTATTTGTTGATATGCAATGTTCATTAATATTAATCCTATCATTTCGGTACCGATTTCTGAAAATTATGCAATTACAACCGAAACGAGTGCATTATTTTATTAGAAAATGAAATTGAGAGTTGAATACTTAGTGACAGTCAAGAGAATGATTTTGAAGATTATGCATTATTTTGATTTTTGAATTGAGATATTTGAATGATGTTTATATAACGAAGGTTTTACATTATTTTCTATTATTCTAGATAGTTACTTTTTTAGTTGTAGAGGGTCTGGGGGTTGTGGCTAACTAGTACTACTGTTAGTCATGTTTCCCGTTTTCTGCTGTCCATTACTAGATGTATGCCACGTTGTATAAAAGGTATAAATCCACCACAAACGCTGAAAATTTTACTATCTGAGGTTAACACATGCAGTAATAATTGTTTACACAACCTGTATGCATTTGCGCACTGCATCAGTGGTCAGTTTTACAGAGTGTCTAATTTTAGAACAGATTATCAACACAGGAGAGTACACAGGAGAGTGCCAACGGATTTAGATCTAAACTTTGTCTTGGAGTGATATGTTACTTGATACATTCGTTAACTTGTTGACTTGCAAAATGGATGATTATTATTCTTCTGTGTATGGAACTGATGTCTTCTGATGAAGAGTAAAATAGGTATAAATCTTAATATGTTTATGTCTCTTATGTTTAATATGTACTGTATACTTGATTTATATTGATAACCACCTATGATTTTATACCTCAACACATCATACTGTACGACGAATATACAATTAAATCAGCTTTATCATATTGAACAGCATTTTTATTACAACACTTTTTGCATGAAACACAACATAGTCATATCATGCCTGGGCCATGGTAATACAAATGTATATAATATAGATCATACCTATGACAATGATGAGAAATGTCTATCAAGGCTTTTATATTTATATTATTTTTATATATTTACAGCGACGGCGAGGAATGCATCATGATATTTAAATCTTCTCAAGGAAATGGACAAAAAGGTCAAAGTCAGAAGGGATAACGGCAGGAGCTCAAACGTAACCGATCGGCATCAACGGAAACTTCTAATCGAAAGATGGCGGAGGATTGCCGTTTTGGACTTTCAATCAGGACAAAATTTAATGTTATTCAGGATAAGGAGTAATGTTATTCGATGTAATATTGATGAAAATAAAGCAATAACTTTGAAAAGTTTTGTATTTTATTGTACGATACGAAATATCGTGCATTCTGTTTACTATATGTAATAAAGTGAGTCGTATTAAACAGCTAGGTTTAATTTACTGTACTGTGTGAAATTTACTGCAGGTTTTCGTAAAGCTAAAACACGAAGTTTAATGAAATAATATGGGAATATAATGCATTATATACTGCACGTTTACATAAAGCTTAAACACGAAGTTTAATGAAATAAAATGTGAATATACTGCATTATATTGCAAGTTTTCATAAAGCTTAAACACGAAGTTTAATGAAATAAAATGTGAATATACTGCATTATATTGCAAGTTTACATAAAGCTTAAACACGAAGTTTAATGAAATAAAATGTGAATATACTGCATTATATTGCAAGTTTACATGAATCTTAAACACGAAGTTTAATGAAATAAAATGAGAATATACTGCATTATATTGCAAGTTTACATGAATCTTAAACACGAAGTTTAATGAAATAAAATGGGAATATACTGCATTATATTGCAAGTTTACATGTACCTTAAACACGAAGTTTAATGAAATAAAATGGGAATATACTGCATTATATTGCAAGTTTACATGAATCTTAAACACGAAGTTTAATGAAATAAAATGGGAATATACTGCATTATAAGCATCGAGTTTAACTACATTTAATATTAGTTTACGGGCGAAGGAAATTCCATGTTTACATCAAGTTTACGATGAACTTAAACTCCTGTAAACTCCGGAGTTTACGTCCTTGTAAACTTAAAGTAAACGCCATGTAAACTTCAAGTTTAATTATCAACTTAAATTCGAATAAACGTCATTAAACACTACATATAATGAAATTTACTTTGAGTTTAAGTTAAAATTAAACGCGTTTTTTCGAGCAGTGACAATAATGGGTCACACTTTGTTAAAAGAGAGAGAGTAAACAAAAAAATATATAAGGATTTAATAATATAATAAAAATATAGAGTTAATTTCAGATTCACATGACTGCGAACAACATATTTACATACATATATAAACACAAATGTACATACACTGATTACATGAAAATACACAAACTGGTATAGATTTTTATATAAATTTTAAAAAAACACGATATATATATACAAGTTTTTTTCGTTGTAATAGGACATTCTGATCGAGATTTCAAAAGTCTTCATTTTAGAACACACATACTTATATACACACACTTAAATATCATCTTCATCGTGGTGATCACTGGTAGGAATGGGTCCTACTCCAAGAAGGTTACTAACTTCTCTCAGTAACCTTGACGTCGAGTACTCATCGTCCTCGTACTTGTCCCAAATGTCAAATAAACGTCCATGTATCTTCTTGTATTTCTGTCGTTGATTCCGGGTTACCAAATTTTCAGAAACCAATCTGACGGTGATGGAAACATCTTCCGCCTCAGAGAGCAGGAGTGGCACTAAGACATAGAACGGCAGACTTTTTCCGTTTGCTCTGCCGTTCAAGCCTCTGTGCCATCCTTCGACGTCGTTGTTAGTTCGAACAGTCTGTCTGAAAACACTCCAGTTTTCGGGTTTCCAGACCGAACCATTTACCCATGTTCTGTCCACATAATTTAGAAGACAGATGATTTCTTCACTTCCGCGATGTCCTAAAGTTGATAGTTCTATGAATCCTCCGTGGATGTTTTCCGCTGGTAGAAATGGGAGGGACAATACTTTTCTAATAAATTGAAAAGTATCGCCACCTTCACCATAACTAGTACCTAAACCCAAACTTACAACTTTCCTGTAGATTCGTTGGGTCCAATGGAAAACACATCCACGGACTATTACTCTCTGGAAGGTTTATCGAATGGCTTGCCAGGTAGCTGAAAATAGAAATGATTTAACGCTGATATCAATATTGACATATAATGGACAGTCATGTATGAATCTTTATATAATTGTCGCGTTTCAAATAACAATTTCATTTCACCAAGCATATGTGAGCATGTGTATTCCGAATACTTTATCACTAGTGCCGATAATTTATGTTTCTAATATATGATTCAATACATAGTTCCCACAACTACAATATTTACGTCCCTTGTTTTGAATTGGCGGTCATCTTGAAAGTCAAATTTCTTATGTGTTTAATAGAAAAAACAAAAAAATGGTTATTAAACAACTCAATTTACAAAATATAAATTAATCATGAAGTTGGAAAAAACATAAGTATATCAGGTTTTAGAAAATGTAGTTGTCACATATGAAAATTCTATATTTAGAATTATCAGAACAAAAATATAAATATCCTCTATCAATGCTAGTCAAATTAGACTTTCAAGATGGCCACCAAGGGAGGTAAATATTGTAGATGTGGGAACTATGTATAGATGGCTTCAATATCATGAACACTTACCAGCTTCATAATCCAACATCATCCATTCAACGCTAACTTCCTCGGGTTCTAATAGTCCTACTATATAATGCATAATTATGTGGAACGCTTCGTCTTATCAACTGGTACGCTTAGTCCTGGTACGCTTCGGTAGTGGTACGCTTCGTCCGACATTCTGTCGGAAATAACATCCGTTATTACAGGGAATGTGTATTCGCCGGCCCTAGTCCGATGATTATGAAAAAATGAAACGATTCCACGGCCCTAGGGTTTATTTTTTTTATTTCCTGACCGATTTTTTATTTCTGTATATCAAATTAAAGATAAAGCTCCCAGCTTTAAGAAAATGTAAATAACGTTAATATATCTGATCGAAAAAGATGCCTTTGATCAAGTGGAACTTCACCTATTTTTCGATAAAAATTACCGCTTATTTTTGGGTTCGAATTCCACGGCCCTAGGGTCTATTTTTTTTATTTTTCAATTTACTTCTATTATTATTGCTTCATGATAAGGCTAAAGCGCTCAGCTTTCAGAAAATGTTAACTTTATGAAATTTGATTGAGGATAAATATGTCTTTGCATGCTTCAAAGTTGCACAAAGTTTGTTAAAAAAAATCGCAAATATTTTTTGGTTCGAATTCCACGGCCCTAGGGTCTAATTTTTTTATTTTTCAATTTATTTCTATTATTATTGCTTCATGATAAGGCTAAAGCTCTCAGCTTTCAGAAAATGTTAACTTTATGAAAATTGATTGATGATAAATATGTCTTTGCATACATCAAAGTTGCACAAAGTTTGTTTAAAAAAATCGCAAATATTTTCACCTATTTTTCGGTAAAGATTACGGCTTATTTTTTGGTTCGAATTCCAGGGCCCTAGGGTCTAATTTTTTCATTTTTCAACTTATTTCTATTATTATTGGATCATGATAAGACTAAAGCCCTCAGCTTTAAGAAAATGTTAACTTTATGAAAATTGATTGAGGATAAATATGTTTTTGCATACATCAAAGTTGCACAAAGTTTGTTAAAAAAAATCGCAAATATTTTTTGGTTCGAATTCCACGGCCCTAGGGTCTATTTTTTTATTTTTCAATTTATTTCTATTATTATTGCTTCACGATAAGGCTAAAGCTCTCAGCTTTCAGAAAATGTTAACTTTTTTAAAATTGGTTCATGAAAAAAATGTGTTGTTTTTTTTAGCTCAAACTTGGGCAAAGATTTCGTTTGATCGTGTTAATTGCATTTAACAATTAGACCGTTTATCACCTTTTTAAAACGTGTTGTCAGACCTTACGATTACCTTTCTAGTTTATTTTCATACTCAATCCATGTATAACATGACAATATGAGCATATTAACATATGTACATGAAGAAATAAAGAGGCATAGCTATCAACATGGTGGGAGAGACATATTATATACAATATCAAGTACATAAATAAAATGTTAACAGAGATGCAGTATTTATATATCATAGCACTAATTGATATCTTCATTCAAATTTCATAATAATATCTTTTACAAACATACAAAAGTGTTTATATTTATCATATTGTTTAGTGGATGTGTTCATTACAGATTTAAATGACATGATATTTGGTCGTTTTATATATTGGATGTCTAAATATCTATTTCTTAGGACAGAAAGATTTTTATACACCCTAAAATATAATGAAATTCATCGTCAATGCTGCCTATACAATAACAAAGGATGCATGTTTTGAGTTCTAAATTTTATTACATATCTGAGAAGATTACCGAACAGTAGTAATACATATCTCATTTTGGTATGAACAGTATTGAAAAAAAACGATATAGAACAGAAAATTTAAACAGAACATATATATTTTTCTTTATATAAGTAGTTTAAATCTACATTGATGCAAATACTTGTGCGTATTTTGTTCGTTTATTGTTTATTTTTTGTATTGATACGAAAATGTTTATGTTTACTTTTGTGATGTAAATGTATGTTGACACACCAAATGAACTCTATCTCATAATATACACCTTCTCCGCCTGATTCTGTTCTGTCCTCCTTTTCCCTGTTGTCTCTTCTGATTTCTTCTCACATTATTATTATTATTATTGTACTGTTCATACACGAATCATTATCTAAACTGTCTTGCCAATCTACCTTTCTTATAACAATGTATTATTAAAGCCTATTTTGCCACTTGTCACTGTCATATGAAAATTGTATAATTTGTATATATATGTTCACATGGGCCTATGGCTTACTGAATTTTGAAATAAACTATATACAAAAATATATATATATAAAGTAATAACAAAACCAATATACAAATTTACTGTTTATTCATCATCAATAACAAAAAGAAATCAGACATGCATACTTATGGACGGTAGACTAAAATATATGCCGTTGTGATCAGAGAAATTATTTGGTTAATTACTTCAACTTCACTTTATTTTAACCTTAATCATATAAATGATACAATGGTATGCAAGTAAACAGCATACAAACAATGTACATGACGGTGAGAAAAAATATTTTCAGTAGGTTATAAAGTTACGGTCGTTAGGAGTACAAAAAAGAAACTTATCATTCTGAAGTATTTCTAGTATAGAATTTGAATTATGCCTATATAACATACAGTTATTGAGCAGACAGCTAGAATATGGTTAGATATAAATTACCGCTTATATTTGGGTTCGAATTCCACGGTCATATAGGGTATATTTTTTATTTTTCAAATTATTTGTATTTTTTATCTAGACATTTTTAGTATTTAGAATTCGTATGTAAAATAAGATCATTCTCCGTAAAATTTATGTCGATTTTTTTTTCGGTATTGTCTTAAGATTAAAATTGTTTTAATGATTTTGAAACCTCATTTATGAGAATACTCGTATGCAAGATCGATTGGATTTTGTAGTTAAATATTTGATGTTTAAAGGGATATTCAACACCGTATTGTTTAATCAACACCTGTTTATTGTATACACGTGTCGGCCACTCATGCTCGTTAATCCAATTATCACCTATTGATCGTTGTATACACAATGCAGCTCAATACAAATGTGCAATATAATCTATTTCATGAAGCACATTAACGATTATCACTTTATGATTAAATATTATTTAACAGTATTTGTAACTTTTACAAATCTCCAAAGGAGATTATCGTAAAAAAGTCAATGATTTCACGGTGAAAAAAGTCATTCAAATTCAAGTACTTAAATTGTAATATATTAACGAATTTAGCTAAGTTAGTCAAAATACCTTGATAATAAGTCAAGATTTTATTATGCAATATATAATATTCATCCTATTTCACTATCAAGACACACATAGACAGAACTTTAAACTATCTTACTTTTTACCTATCTTTTATAATAAAAGTTTTCAGCTTATTTTTTACAGTTTATCTATGATACTCTCAGCTCATGTATACATTGTGTGATATGAGGTGAATAAACATATACATGTAATATACAAAAGATATAACGAACCAGGCTGTTGGTTAGTAAGTAAGAATGGTTTAACATCACCAATAAACATTAATACATACAAAAAAGATTCAAAACAGTTTCTACAGAGATGATTATTATCAACAAGCATTGTGAGGTAATTGAAAATGTATTATCACACCGAAACAAACAAAAACCATTATTAATAAGTATTTTAATTGCACATGTATTCATAACAATTCAACAAACTATGCTATTCTTTAAAATTCGGTTTTATTACAAGTATTTAACAATTTGATCAATTACACGTAAAATTATGATCATAACTGTTATTATCTAAAATTATAAACGCACTCTACTGCAAATAACTTAAATGTAATTAATGACATTAATTTACTGATAAAAACTAAGGGAAGGTGATAATTGCTGATTTTATATTGTAAAACTTAATTTCTAATGCCTTTGATGATCCGCCAAATTATTATAAATATATATTCTTAAACACTGAATGAAATTTCATTTAACGTAACTAATTGTTGACATTTTCTTTTCGTAATACTATAATGTTTTAAAAATGCTTGCATTTCTCTTTTATCAATCATGCATGTTTATAATAGTTATATCAAACTGCTGGCCAGTCTATAATCGTTACATCAGTCTGTCAAAGTCTGACTACACGTCTTTACAAAGGTGATGAACGTTCCGATTGAAATTTACAGACCAAACAAAATCTTTGCCCAAGTTTGAGCGACAAAAACACGTATTTAGTCTGAACCAATATTCAAAAAGTTAATATTTTCAGAAAGCTGAGAGCTTTAGCTTGATCATGATGCAATAAAAATAGAAATAAATCGAAAAATAAAAAAATTAGACCCTAGGGCCGTGGAATTCGAACCAAAAAATATTTGCGATTTTTAAAAAAAAACTTTGCGCAACTTTGAAGTATGCAAAGACATATTTATCCTCAATCAATTTTCATAAAGTTAACATTTTCTAAAAACTGAGAGCTTTAGCTTTATCGTGATGCAATAACAATAAAAAAAATGTGAAAAATGAAAAAAATAGACCCTAGGGCCGTGGAATTCGAACCCAAAAATAAGCGGTAATTTTTATCGAAAAATAGGTGAAGTTCCACTTGATCAAATGCATCTTTTTCGATCAGATATATTAAAGTTATTTACATTTTCTTAAAGCTGGGAGCTTTATCTTTAATTTGATATACAGAAATAAAAAATCGGTCAGGAAATAAAAAAATTAAACCCTAGGGCCGTGGAATCGTTTCAATTTCTCATAATTATCGGACTAGGGCCGGCGAATACACTTTGCCTTATTACAGCGGTATTCGCTTGCAATTTATCTTTACCCACGAATTTATATGAACATGTGCAAAATGTCAACAACGTGAGCAATTAACTTGTAAGTTGTTTTATTTAAGCTCGAAATGCATCTTGAAGATTAAAGTGATTTTATTTACAGAACTAAGTCATAGATCAAAGCGTCTCGTCGTAATGATTAGTAAGATATTGAAAATATTTAAATGATACAGCAATCGGACATCTGGCAATTTCGGATACTATTTGTGTTATATATTTCAATCTTTGACTGGAAGAGTTGTCTTCCAGTTTTTAATTTCACTAATACCCGTGAGAGGTGTGAGGCAGTATGCGAAGATAGATAGATAAAAGATAAGTTTTATTCAAACTTTTAAAGACGGTAATTATGCCTGCTCGGTGTGTAGCCCTACTAATTCGGCTTTCCGGTTGGCCGATTTTCGTGAACGAATTCGGAAGGGCCATCCTCTCAGCCTTACAAACATCTGCATATTTATGTGCGGAATTTAAAATTACGTCAAAATTCTTCAATTACGTGTATAACTTACTTAATTCAATACAAATAACAATAATCTGCATGAATGTGCTTTAAAAATCTGTGTTAAATGTCAAATTTGAAATATTAGACTTAAATTTTACGTCACGTGAAAAAAAACGGTACGAACGGACTTTAGCCTCATCCAGTTTCCCTCTGTACACAAATACCGTCGGACAGTTAATTCTATATTGATCTTTATAATGAGTACCTAGAATTAACTAAAGTTGATTGAAAATTAACTTGCCAACGTTTCGTTGACATGCCAGCATATTTAAACGTGTACTTAAAATGATTTTGTGAGTAGGCAATGTTTACCATGACACCGGCATTTTACCGCCATTACGCCAGTTTCGTTTTCAGTTGGGAAATAGTGGGGAGAAACAAATCATTAATGCATCTTTCAGAAAAGGTATGTGGGAATAATTTATACTCCTATGAGTATAGAAACATGTTTTCTACCCACAGAATGGTTCACTTTGGTCACAGATATTGTAGTTATCGGGCCCAACGGGTTTTAATTGGGGATTTTCCGCACACAAATATGCAGATCTTTGTTAGACTGTGCGGGACGGAGCCAAGTCGAAAAATGTCTCGCCGTCACAAAGCAGTCTAATAAGTTGGACTACTCGGTGTGTAGTCCAACTAATTAGAATTTAGACTGCTATGTCACGGCGAGACATTTTTTGACTTGGCTCCGTCCCGCACAATCTAACAAAGATCTGCATATTTGTGTGCGGAAAATCCCCAATTAAAACCCATTGGGCCCGATAACTACAATATCTGTGACCAAAGTGAACCATTCCATGGGTAGAAAACATGTTTCTATACTCATATGAGTATAAATTATTCCAACATACCTTTTCTGAAAGATGCATTAATGATTTGTTTCTCCCCACTATTTCCCAACTGAAAACGAAACTGGTGTAATGGCCGTAAAATGCCGGTGTCATGGTAAACATTGCCTACTCTCAAAATAATTTTAAGTACACGTTAAATAAGCTGGCATGTCAACGAAACGTTGGCAAGTTAATTTTCAATCAACTTTAGTTAATTCTAGGTACTCATTATAAAGTTCAATACATAATTAACTGTCTTGATGGTATTTGTGTACGGAGTGGAACTGGATGAGGCTATAGTCCGTTTGTACTGGTTTTTTTCACACGACGTAAAATTTAAGTCTAATATTTCAAATTTGACATTTAAAACAGATTTTTTTAAAGCACATTCATGCAGATTATTGTTATTTGTAAAGAATTAAGTAAGTTATATACGTAATTGAAGAATTTTGACGTAATTTTAAATTCCGCACATAAATATGCAGATATTTGTAAGGCTGAGAGGATTGCCCTTCCGAATTCGTTCACGAAAATCGGCCAACCGGAAAGCCGAATTAGTACTAGTAGGGCTACTCGGTGTGGTATTATCTCAGAATCTGAAAAACAGGCTCCAGGTTACTCAGAACAAGATCATTAGATTTGTACTTCGGCTAGATCAAAGAAGTCTTATTAATACAGAGTGTTTTTAGCTCACCTGATTCATCAGGTGAGCTTTTAGGATCGGTGAATGTCCGGCGTCCGTCCACAATTAGTTTTTACTAATCTTGATTAAACTTGCTCACAATGTATATGGCCACAATGTCTCGGCTAAGTTCGATTATGGGCAAAATCTGATAATAACTTCTAGAGTTATGGGCCCTTGAATTACAAAATTTGCTATATTTAGCTTGTTTACACTCTAGCACCTTCATTTATTCACCAATCCTGATCATATTTTCAGTAAATGTGTATAACCAAAAGATCTTGGACAAGTTTGATTATGGGCAATATCGGACCAGAACTTCAAGAGTTATGGGCCCTTGACTTAGAAAATTTGCTATATTTGAGTTTGTTTACACTCTGGCACATTCATTTATTCACCAATCCTAATCATATTTTCAGTAAATGTGTATAACCAAAAGATCTCGAACAAGTTCGATTGTGGGCGGAATCGGACCACATCTTCAAGAGTTATGGGCCCTTGATTTTGAAAATTTGCTATATTTTAGCTTGTTTACACTCTAGCACCTACATTTATTCACCGATCCTAATAATATTTTCAGTAAATGAGTATAACCAAAAGATCTTGAACAAGTTCGATTATGGGCGGAATCGGACCACATCTTCAAGAGTTATGGGCCCTTGACTTAGCAAATTTGCTATATTTTAGCTTGTTTACACTCTAGCGCCTTCATTTATTCACCGATCCTAATCATATTTACAATGAATGTGTATTACCTTATGGTTTTGGACAAGTTATGTTATGGGTGGAATCGAACTACAACTTCAAGAGTTATGGACCCTTGGATTAGAAAATTTGCTACGTTTTAGCTTGTTTAACAGTATTATACCTTCATTGTTGGTTTTGATCTCAAAATCTACGTAAAAATGAGTTTTACGAGATGGAAACTATATTACCTGGTCATTGATTATTGGCCTTTGTTCTCAGGTGAGCGATAAAGGGCCAATGTGGCCCTCTTGTTTACAGTTAGGCTGGTTACCCGTTGCTAAAAGAGTGGATCAAATCACTCTTAATCATGTTTTTAAAATACATTCATGTTCTGCCCCTTCTTACATGAATGAATATTTCACTCCAGCTAGTTCTGTGCATAGCCATAATACCAGGTTCAGTAATGGGTCATGCTTCAGTATTCCTGAAGTCAAAGGTTTCGGCAAAAAGTTCTTCTCATACAATGGTTGTTCATTATGGAATAAATTGCCAAAAGATATTAAGGTTTCAGCCAACCAGCAAAAATACAAGATTTCACTCAAAAAACATCTTTTACTTAGCATGTAGTTACGTTTGTATTAACATCAATTGGTTAATACAATGATTCCTTACTGTGATTTATATATATATTTTTTTTTTACTTTTACTCCTGTTAAACTTGATCAATTTAACCATCATTATTACGAATTTGTTGTGCCTTGCTATATCATTATTATTACAGGACCACAATGGAAATAAGGGAATTCACATTTCTTTTTTGTGTCATCCTGAGTATATAATTATATACATGTACTGGTACATCTAAAAATTTATTAGTATTATAATTATGTCATTAAATGTATTATTCTAGTCTTTGTAACAATGTGTTTTTTAAAAACATTCATATATTGTATTGTACCATACCATGTGTTTTATATGCTGAATAAATTTATCTATCTAAAAGGGAGTAGCAATAGAGACTGCCATATGAATAATTATGATATACTTACTCACTAAAGAAACAATGCAGTATTTCATATGAAATCACATGAAGATATCTAGGCTTGTGTATGTGTTTGATGTATATATTTAGAGATTTGTAATTGGAGAAAGAAAATAATGTACTTGATGCTTGACTCGAAGTTCAAACCCACGACCTCCTGCTTGCAAGTCAGATCTATGCTCTACCAACTTAGCTAATTGGGCTGGATAATATCACAGCCACTTTATTGATACAAATACAATATATACCATACTACTGCAGATTTGTTTGTTGTCTTACAAGATGGTACTCAATTTTGACCACTGTAAAATTTTCTGAAACCTGATTAATAAGCACTGCACCCATGTTCTTGGGCACTGTTCAGGTAAAGTAATCAGTAGCCTACATGTAGATGCAGCATATATCAAAACATGGATCTTTTACCTGACGGCATCACATAATGTTGTAACCATTAATCACATCAAAGCATGTCCAAAACTAAATGAGCATTGACTTCTTGCCTTTTGATGTTAATACAGTCTAACCTGGCCTTACGGTCACCTGGAATCAGCGGTCACCTCCTTTTAACGGCCAGTTTAAATGGTCACCTGGCAAACGCAGCCAGTGGCCAGTTAATTTCATCCCAAATACCATATTTTATTCGCATTAAACGGTCACCGGCCAGCAGACAGTTAATTTCATCCCAAATACCATATTTAATCCGCATTAAACGGTCACCAGCCAAACGCGAAATTCCAATATAAACATCGCTGAAATACACATTATGTCACAAAAAAAACCGCTAAATTTATATAACCCTTGACCCACAATTTAGCGGAGATTAACGAGTCAATAACGATACACTCCACCATATATCGGCATCCAATCAGATACGATGTATCGTCTATGCAACACACGACGTGTTGACCACAGTTCTATTTAATTAGGTCGGTGTTTTGATGCAAGCAACGTGCAAATTATGCTGTAATTATCAAAAAGGTGAGGTGTTGAGAAGTTTGTCGTCAATGCAATTAAATCTAAGGCACTTCAACAAAAGAAAATAACACCTATTGTTGTAATCAATGAATTAAGGGACATTATAACTTGAGAAGATTGTAAACCGAAATGGAAATTCAACATGCAAATACTCATCACTTATTAATTCAAAAGCAGTTGTTCAGAAACAAATAATTGACAAATATGTTTTCACTCAAATACACGTCACAGTTGTTTTAAATCTACCAGATGACCAAACGACTTTCCGAAAATCTACTTTGTCTATGTTAAAGCATCGCCGAATAAAACTAATTATAATAATAATGAATAAACACCCGCTCTACGGTCCGATTGTCCGGTATTAAAAAGTACGGAGACGTATGTACGTATCTTACGGAAAATGTAGGCGAAAATACTGTCGTCTGCCTTATTTTTGGATTGGTTGGTAACTAAAATAAATAGTACATGTAATACATAAATTAATAATTTCTATTCCTTTTGTATTTTTCTGTACTAAATGTTGATACATGTACTGATTATTATATTTACTGGGCACCGTAATCATAGTGTATAGCACTACACTTGTATTAATAAAACAAAGATTAGTGAAAAATGGTACTGATATTCTACACCTGTGTTAAGTGGTCATCTGCTGAATATCAAACAAGTTCAGGAATCATATTTCTATACAGTCCTGTCTTAAGCAGCCAGTCAAGGGAAATGACCGAATTGGCTGCTTAAGGCAGGTTGGACTGTATAGAAATATGATTCCTGAACTTGTTTGATATTCAGCATAATACATGTATGCTTGTAAACATTTTTTTATTTTTTCAGTCAAAACCAACAACATGTCAACAAGTAATTTACCAAGAAACCTGGACTTTGCTCCAACAGCTTCAATCAACAAAGTAGCTTTAAATAACAAGGTATGTTCTTTGATATATTTGTAAAAAGTTGGGGAATTTTTTTCAGGAATATTCAACCTTTCCCCAAAGTAGCTTTACATTATTCTTTCACATAAAAAAATGTTAAATTCGGATTTGCACACTGTGCTTAAAGTCCCATTAGCTTTTTGCTATAAAAATATATGCAAAAAAACAAATAATTGCTGATATTATCCCAAGATAATAATTACCAACGAAACAAGCCCTTTTTCTTCTAAAATTTCGCTGTGAATTTTGCTTTTGTAAACTTGAAATATATAGAGCGTGTGACGTCATTTTATGCCGTGTGCATAATATGACTGCAGGAAAACACAGCTGTTCTATAAATAGTATTTTTTTCAATGATATTGAAAAAAATACGAAAATGGTTTCAGAAACATTTTTTCTTGCTATAAAGTATGAACGGGAGGAAATCGCCCCGGATTCCTCTGTTATAGGACAAAAAGAAACTATTACGACCGATAAATTTATATGCTTATGGGACTTTAAGATAAATGATTTAGTTAAATCAGTAAAAAATTGCTTATAAATTAGTTTGAATCTTGAATCAGTATGTCATTGACTCTACCATATCATTCAAACATAATATGCTATACTCATATTTTAGGTTGTTATGATGCGAGCTGTCGTGAGGCGATCAAAGCTACATATAATCAACAAACTTGTAAAAACAATTCAGAAGTTGAAGAATAAAAAGTGAGTTTAAGTGACCATTTGTTTTTACAAGATTTGTATTAAATCATACAAAACAATGCATGTTCCTATTGTAACTTAGTATAATTTAAGTAAATGACTGGAGGATTGTTTTGATCTCTACATCTCCTGTGCATAAAATGAAGGAGAATATTCTTCTGATGTCATATATATGTCATGTTATCCTAAGTGATTTTTATCTTTTTTATTCTTTGTCTTTGAAAGAAAGTCACTTGTGATATTGAAATTTTATTAATCAACAGTTCTGCCTTTTTATTTGAACTAAGTAATTTCATACATATCATATGTAATTATATTCTTGTTATCAATTTTTTACTTGGCCTTAATTAAAAATATGTTTGTTTGCCCTTTACCAACCCTGAATTTTAGCAGAGGATAGGTAGGTAGGTAGGTATTTTTTTCGTCTGTATTCGACCTCTATGAAAATAAAGTTCAGCCAGATTTTGCTATAAAATTGTTTGAGTTGGTTTGATTTTATGTTGTGTCTTCATGTTTTCGAATTTTCACCACGAAAAAGCAAGGATACAACAGATGTAATGCGAAAACACGACACATTTTTGGTGTCGTATTGTCTCCCTTCTTCTGTCATATAAATACGACAATGCGAAAATACGACATGGCGTAAATCAGCCACCATAGCTCATAAATTATGCATTGGCAACAGAACATCGATTAAAATTCTGTAGATAATTATATTAGTGTAATCATAATACATATTTATCCTAGGTGCGCCGCTATACCTTTTATGTATATTATTTCTTTATAGAGGAACTGAGGCACAGCAGAAATCAAATAAGAATAAAGCTGACAGATTACTGGAAGAAATAAAAATTATAAAGGTACCATTATCTTACTGTTACAGTGTTAGTGAACATTCTTCTTACATGGTTTTAATATTTCCCTAAATAGGTCATGATTCATTGCCATTATACATAGTTCCCACATCTACAATATTTACCTCCCTTGGTGGCCATCTTGCTTAGCAAATTGATAGAAGATATTTATATTTTTGTTTTGATAATTCTAAATATAGGATATTCATATGTGACAATGACATTTTCTTAAACCTGATGTGCTTATGGCATTAACAACTTCATGATTAAGTTAACTTTAATAAAATGAGTTGTTTAATAACCAATTTTCAGATTTTTTCTATTAAGCGCATAAGAAATTTGCCTAGCAAGATGGCCACCAAGGGAGGTAAATATTGTAGATGTGGGAACTATGTATTACACGCAAAGATAGGTAATCTTATATTTGATGATACCGAACCCTAATTGTTTTAATCATTTCTAGATCTGTTTACATATAAATGTTTGTTATACCCCCAGGTATGAAATTTATGGGGCTATATTGGATTCACGCTTGTCGGTCGGTCTGTCGGTCCGTATGTCTGTGGACACAATTTGTCCAGACAATTTCTCAGCAACTACTGACAGGAATTCTATGAAACTTCACAGAACTGATCAGTAGTAAGCTTAGTTGTGCATGCTTTAACCAGGTTTAGTTTGAATTTATTTTCACCCAGTTATGACCTTTTGTTTTTCTAGACGAATTATACTTACAAGTATTTGTTTATTATAGCTGTTTGCAAGTACTTACTGTATTGTCTATTACTAGTTTGGCTAATCCTGGCCATTTGATTGGCTAATGGTGATTTCGGTCATTTTTGATTGGTCAATCATTGGCTATTTGTCGCGTTATCTGTCATGTTTGACTGAATCTGTTCGTCTGCTCTGTTGTTGAAACGTAAGTAAGTAATGTAGGCATTGTTCTATGATGTTAACGTGGCATAATATCGGAAACATTATTAGATGTAAGTTTGATGTGGTTGTATCATATCAGACTATGGTGGAAATGGTAGTATTTAGGGTGTACTTTATTCCATTGATGTATGGTATGGTAATACCATGTACATAATGAACTATATACATGAATGTATTCATTTGTCAAATACTCTTGATTGTCAAAATATGTGTATTATCTATAACTTGTAAATAAGTTATACTCTAGGAATGAATATAGTAGACGGTCAATATCCTTTATGAAAAAGGCAACTTCATACAAAAAACCAATGCTTCTTGTAATTCGTCTAACTATAACGTTTTTAACCAGGTTTTCAAAGTGAAACCTGATTATTAGAATGCCGAAATTGGCAGGCGGGTGGGCGGGCGGGCGTCAAACAGGCGATGTCCGGTCAATAACTTAAGTTCGGATTGAACAATCTTGACCAAACTTGGTATGTAGAATCCTTGAATGAACACCTAGCCTGGGATTGTATTTGGGTCTGTGGGGTCAAGGTCACTGTTACTAAAAATATAAAAAAATTAGTGTCCGGTTAATAACTTAAGTTTGGAATGACTAATGTTAACTTAATTTGGTATTTAGCATCTTTGAATCAAAACCTAGCCTGGGATTGTATTTGGGGTCTGTGGGGTCAAGGTTACTGTTACTAAAAATAGAAAATCAGTGTCTGGTCAATAACTTAAGTTTGGAATGACCAATGTTGACTAAATTTGGTATTTAGCATCCCTGAATCAAAACCTAGCTTGGGTATGTGGGGTCAAGGTCAAGGTCACTGTTACTAAAAATAGAAAATCAGTGTTCAGTCAATAACTTAAGTTTGGAATGACCAATGTTGACTTAAATGGGTATTTAGAATCCTTGCATGAAATCTTTGCTTGGGATTGTATTTGGGGTCAGTTGGGTCAAGGTCACTATGCTAAAAATAGAAAATCACTTTTCAGTGAATAACTTAATCAAGGAGTGAGATATTGCGATGAAATTTTGTGTGAAGGTAGCTTACATGCAGTCCATGCTTTTGAATTCCATCTAGATCCAGTAGGGTCAAGGTCACTGTTACTAAAAATAGAAAATCAGTTTCTGGTCAATAACTTAAGTAAGGATTGAGATATTGAGATGAAATTTTGTGTGTTGGTAGCTTACATCCAGTCCATGCTTTTGTATTGAATCAAGGGCCAGTAGGGTCAAGGTCGCTGTTATTAAAAATAGAAATCAGTTTCCAGTCAATTACTTAAGTTTGGAATGATTAAACTAGGTATTTAACAGCCTTGCATGAAAGCTTAGCTTAGAATTGTATTTGGGGTCAGTTTGGTCATGGTCACTGTTTCTAAAAATAGAAAGTCAGTTTCCGGTGAATAACTTAATTAAGGATTTAGACATTGCAATGAAATTGTATGTGGAGGTAGCTTACATAGAAACCAAGCTTGGGATTGCATTCTATGCCAGTAGGGTAAAGGTCAATGTTAACTTATTAGTCGCACTGGAAACTGAACCACCGATGAAGCCTTAGCAAAGAATTCTAGAGTACTGTGGTATTAAAGCCTTGGAAAACCTGGTTTCATGGCACTTCCGCGTCTCTTGGTTATAATTGTTCTTGTTATACAGTATATATAATAGTTAAGTTTGTCCGGACTATTTCTCATTAACTACCAGCAAGAATTCAATGAAAGTTCACAATAGTGATAAGTAATTTGTCTAGTTGTTCATGCATTAAGCTTGTTTTGTTTGGTTGAATTTTCACCGAGTTATGGCCCTTTGATGTTTTTTATACAGTGTATATACAATTTATCAGCAACTACTCATAGAAATTCAATGAAACTTCACAGAAGTGATAAAAAGTAAACCAAGTTGTGCATGCAATAACCAGGTTTTGTTTGGATTGATTTTCACTGAGTTATGGCCCTTTGTTTTTTACAATAGGTAAATTTTGTCCGAACTATTTCTCAGCAACTACATGCAGGAATTCAGTGAAACTTCACAGAAGTGATAAGTAGTTTGCCAAGTTGTGCATGTCCACAATAGGTTTTGTTCAAGTCAATTTTAATGAGTTATGGCCCTTTGTTACTTTTTATATAATGTGTATTTAGAAATTGGTCAGGATATTTCTCAGCAACTATTTGCAGGTATTAAAAAAATGAAAAAGTGTTAAATTTCCCTTTGTAAAATGTAACAGTAACTGTGTCAAGGCGGCATCTGGGGGTATTCATCACCTTTAGTGATAGCTCTAGTTTTTTATTGCCTTCTTTTATTATAATTTTGGGCGATATTGTTTACTAGATTGAAAGCCTTAAAACACATGAAAAAAACAGCTTTTGATGTATTGCTAAGGGAGGTTACTCTGTGGACCACTAGAATAGATAATTGAATAATGGTTCTTTGTAGTCAAGCAGGTGTGAGTTATATAACACTGAATAAATGAATGATAATTTGCTATTATCATGAAATGAGACAATTTTCGAATAAAACATTGTGTAATGCTTTTCATCCATTGGGAGGCCGTAGATGCCCTCAAAATGGGAACAAATGGTCAAATTCATGCTTTATAAATTATACATTATTCTAATGTATGTCAGTGAAAAAAGAGAAAAACAAGATAGTTAACTTAAATTGTTTACTAGCATTGTACTTCACAGTTCTAAATTGATAAATTTAGTTGTATGAATATATTTATTTGTATGTATATATTTATATGTATGTATATTTTATTGACAGATGTTGAGACATGATTATGTATCCAAGTTTGCTCTTGGTTCAACAGAAGTATTTGATGATGTTGCTAAGAATGTAAGTATTTATCTTGTTTTATTAGCTCACCAGAGCACAAAGTGCTCATGGTGAGCTATTGTGATCGTATGATGTCCGTCGTCCGTGTGTGTGCGTGTGTGCGTCAACAATTGCTTTAAACAACATCTCCTTCTTAACCAGTTGGCCAATTTCAACGAAACTTTACATGGATGTTTCTTGCATGAAGCTCTACCAAAGGTGTTTAAAAAATGTAATTTCATTAAAAACTCTGGTTGCCATGGCAACCAATAGGAAAAACTTTAAAAATCTTCTTGTCCAAAACCATAGCACCTTGGGCTTTGATATTTAGTGTGTAGCATTGTCTAGTGGACCTCTACCAAGTTTGTTCAAATATTGCCCTAGGGTCAAAATTGGCCCTGCCCCAGGGGTCACTTGGTTTTACATAGACTTATATAGGGATATTTTAAAAATCTTCTTGTTAGAAACTACAATGCCTAGAGTTTAGATATTTTGTATGTAGCATTGTCTAGTGGACCTTTACCAAGTTTGTTCAAATTATTGCCCTGGGTCAAAATTGGCCCTGCCCTGGGGTTTACTCTAATCTATTCAGGAAAATTTAAAAAATCTTTTTGTCCGAAATCACAAGACCTAGAGCTAAGATATTCGGTATGTAGCATTATCTAGTGGACCTCTACCAAGTATGTTAAAAGTATGGCCCAGGGTGAAAATTAGCCCCGCCCCAGGGTTCACATGATTTGTCCAAAACCCCAAGGCCTAGAGCTTACATATTTTGTATGTAGCATTGTATGGTGGACATCTACCAAGTTTGTACGAATTATTGCCATCAGGGCAAATTTGGCCCCGTCCCCAGGTTACTTAATTTTATAAAGGCTCATGATAATTTTTTCTAAGAGTCTTTTTATCTGGTGAGCGATATAGGGTCATCATGGCCCTCTTGTTTGATCTACTATGTATTGAATACTGTATGGCTACTTCATATAGGCTAACGACATGTGGACATTACTGGAGTAATCTTGTTGTTTACTTTGATAATTGACAATTTTCAAAAATAGAAAATTTTGAAACGTATGCCAAAGGTCCTGTGTTCAAATAACAGATTACTGAAAAATAGCCATAATAATGGTCTTGAATTCACAATTCAAATTGCTATATTAGATTTTGATTTCATATAAGGCTCATTCTCACACAACTTGGACAATTGGGGTAAAAAAAACACGATTTTTCTGTACTCCCAGAACTTACTCATTTCCTTAGCATCATATCAGGATACATATAAACTACTGATTTCCAAAATTTTACCAGCAACATATTAACAGTTTTTGAGATTCGGATGCTTAATTGGTCTTGTTGCTGTATTTTTTACTGCATTTTTTAAACAGTACCAATGATAGTTCGATGTTATATAACCATGAATTTGTATAACTTTTGTACAAGTTACCTATAAATATCTGTGCAAAATAGGATAAAATATGATATAAGCTCGCGATTTTCCATCTTGAGTGAGGAATACTTAGACTATGTCATGCTTTTTGAAAATATATTAATAATTTTTACTTCAGTTTTGAGAAACCTTGTATTAAGTTGTGAAATAAAACCACTTTATAGAACATAAATGTATTTGAACAATTTAATCGAAAACAAGTATATGCTTACGATGGTGAAAGCGAATATATTACTCGTCAGACAAACTGATGGAACCTATCACACGAATGAAATGTTGTCCCGTATATTATACACTGTTGTCCCGTAGATTATAATTCTTTGCGATTGGACTTCGCCATAATGCAAATATGAATATGCATGGTTGCGAATATAATAGTATATGCATCAATTCGATAACTAACCAACATGGCTGAAAATGCATAGATTTGTTGTACGTAATCAACGGGACAACTCTTGAATAATCAACGGGACAATTGATTTTTCCTGATTCATCAGGTGAGCTTTTAGGATCGGTGAGCGTCCGTCGTCCGTCCACAATTAGTTTGTTTACACTCTAGCAACCGCAACTCTTTACGAATCTTGATTAAACTTGCTCACAATGTCTCGGCTAAGTTTGATTATGGGCAAAATCTGATAATAACTTCTAGAGTTATGGGCCCTTGAATTACAAAATTTGCTATATTTAGCTTGTTTACACTCTAGCGCCTTCATTTATTCACCAATCCTGATCATATTTTCAGTAAATGTGTATAACCAAAAGATCTTGGACAACTTCGATTATGGAAGGAATCGGACCCAAACTTCAAGAGTTATGGGCCCTTGATTTGAAAATTTGCTATATTTCAGCTTGTTTACACACTAGCGCCTTCATTTATACACCGATCCTAATAATATTTTCAGTAAATGAGTATAACCAAAAGATCTCGAACAAGTTCGATTATGGGCGGAATCGGACCACATCTTCAAGAGTTATGGGCCCTTGACTTAGCAAATTTGCTATATTTTAGCTTGTTTACATTCTAGCGCCTTCATTTATTCACCGATCCTAATCATATTTACAATGAATGTGTATGACCTTATGGTTTTGGACATGTTAAGTTATGGGTGGAATCGGACCACAACTTCAAGAGTTATGGACCCTTGGATTAGAAAATTTGCTACGTTTTAGCTTGTTTAACAGTATTATACCTTCATTGTTGGTTTTGATCTCAAAATCTACGTAAAAATGAGTTTTACGAGATGGAAACTATATTACCTGGTCATTGATTATTGGCCTTGGTTCTCAGGTGAGCGATAAAGGGCCAATGTGGCCCTCTTGTTTATACTTAAAGAGCAGTTTGTATTAATATTGAACAATTATATTTTACAAAGATGTTAATACTTACCTACATCGAATATAAATGCGCGCTAAATGCGTGCTACACATCTAATCAGACATTATTACATCAAATTTACTTGTGTGTTTGAATTCTACATGCTGTCCGTACATATTTAGAAATTAATAAATGTACATAAATACTAAACAAATTGTTACTGTTATTATCAAAATGTTAGTCCAATAGAAAATCAACGGGACAATCACTACGTAATCAACGAGGCCTTCATTATACAGCATAGAAAACGTCTATGAGACTTTATAAAAGAGGGCAGTGGCTTGAAAACGGTATATTAATATGTAACCAAGCAAAATCAGTAACAGCTTATAAATTATAAGCTATTCACCACTTTAGACGGTATCAACCCTTACTTGCCTAAAAAACGAAGATTAGGCAGATGTGTCTTTTACCCGTTTTTAGCTCACATGTCACAAAGTGACAAAGTGAGATATTAGGATCACTCTCCGTCCGGCGTCGTGCGGTGTGCGTCGTGCGTCGTCAAACTTTATGTTGTGACCACGCTAGGGGCCACATTTTTAGCTCAATTTTAGCAAAACTGGGTCAGAACGTTAATATCAACAAAATCTCGGACGAGTTCGATATTGGGCCATTTTGGGTAAAAAACTAGGTCACCAGGGCCAAATAAGGGAAAACCTTGTGAACACTTTAGAAATCACTGTTTTGACTGGATCTTCATGAAACTTTGTCAGAATGTTTATTTTAATAATATGTAGGTCAAGTTTGATAATGGGTCATTTCCGGTGAAAAACTAGGTCACTAGGGCAAATTGCTGGAAAACCTTGTGAACACTCTAGAAGTCACTGTTTTGATTGGATGATCATGAAACCTTGTCAGAATGTTTGTCTTCATAATATCTTGGAAGAGTTCGAACATGGGTCATCTTGGGTCAAAAACTAGGTCGCTAGGTCAAATCTTATGAAAAACCATGTTAACACTGTAGATTTCACAGTTATTATTGGATCTTCACCAAACTTTGTCAAATCGTTTGTTTTAATGATATAACGGTCAAGTATAAATATGGGTCATCTTGGGCAATAACTAGGTCACCAGGTCAAATCTTAGGAAAACTTTGTTAACACTGTAGATGTGACAGTTTTAATTGGATCTTCACCAAACCTTGTCAGAATGTTTGCCTCAATGATATGTTGGTCAAGGTTGAACATGGGTCAGCCGGGGTCAAAAACTGGGTCACCAGGTCAAATCTTAGGTAAAAATCTTGTAAAAGCTCTAAATGTCATGGTTTTAATTGGATCTTGGCCAAACCTTGTCAGATTGTTTGTCTTGATATTAAGGACAAGTTTAAATATGGGTCACCTAGGGTCAAAAACCAGGTCACAATGTCAAATCTTAGGAAAACCTTGTCTATGCTGTAGTTTTCATGGTTTTGATTGGATCTTCACCAAATTTTGTCAGAATGTTTGTCTTATTTATATGTAGGACAAGTTCTAACATGGGTCATCTGGGGTCAAAAACTCGGTCACCGGTTCAAAACAATGTTTTAATGAGTGAACAGTGATTGTCATGTGAGCGATATAGGGCCATCTTGGCCCTCTTGTTTCTGAAATCGATGGCAGACGACAATTATAAACATGTGGTTGACGTTTTGAAGCATATACTCGTATGAGCCCAAAGGTATATTATAGCGGCAAGAATGTGCAAGATTTAGTCCTATCCTGACAGTGTGTGTCCCGTTGCTTACGTCCCGTTGCTTATGTTAATTTCAAATTTCTAGGTTCTAACACAGCAAAATCGAATATTTTTTACACATATGAAGAAAAGTTTCTGCAATACCTTGGTGGGGAATATAGCTCGTCATGTTAAGCTTTTATACCATCTTTATATGCATGGATATGCATTTCAATTTAGTTTTTGCTACGGACTCATTGATTATCGCATCAAAATTACGGTTGTAAATTCGGATTTCATGACCTATCCTTTGTTCTCATATAATATGTAAATATAAATTGAAACCAACATTCATTTTATTACATTTTACGAATTCAAAAAGCACAATAACTATGTCAAAAGTTATTCTTTTGTACATTAAGACTTGAGTGTTAAATGTTGTCCCGTTGATTTCGATAATTTGGAGACACGACCCAAAATGTGTGCATTTTCGTTAATTGATAGATTTTTAAAAAGCGAATAGTTCAGCTGGCTGGCACTCATTACTTACTACGAAATATACTCGGTACTGTGCTGGAATTGTGTCTTAGCTGTTTAACAGGATGGATTTTATTTGTATTATATACCTGGCGACACAGCATTTTAGACACACCTGCATAACTATTCCTTCTTAATTTAGACCAAAACAGCTATTTATTCACCAAAATGTAAGCTCATTTTTAGCTCACATGTCACAAAGTGACAAAGTGAGCTATTAGGATCACTCTCCGTCCGGCGTCGTCAAACTTTATGTTGTGACCACACTATGGGCCACATTTTTAGCCCAATTTTAGCAAAACTGGGTCAGAATGTTAATATCAACAAAATCTCGGACGAGTTCGATATTGGGCCATTTGGGGTCAAAAACTAGGTCACCAGGGCCAAATAAGGGAAAACCTTGTGAACACTTTAGAAATCACTGTTTTGACTGCATCTTCATGAAACTTTGTCAGAATGTTTATTTTAATAATACGTAGGTCAAGTTTGATAATGGGTCATTTCTGTAGCAGAATTAGGTCACTAGGGCAAATTGCTGGAAAACCTTGTGAACACTCTAGAAGTCACTATTTTGATTGGATGATCATGAAACCTTGTCAGAATGTTCGTCTTCATAATATCTTGGAAGAGTTCGAACATGGGTCATCACGGGTCAAAAACTAGGTTGCTAGGTCAAATCTTATGAAAAACCATGTTAACACTGTAGATTTCACAGTTATTATTGGATCTTCACCAAACTTTGTCAAATCGTTTGTTTTAATGATATAACGGTCAAGTATAAATATGGGTCATCTGGGGCCAATAACTAGGTCACCAGGTCAAATCTTAGGAAAACTTTGTTAACACTGTAGATGTGACAGTTTTAATTGGATCTTCACCAAACCTTGTCAAAATGTTTGCCTCCATGATATGTGGGTGAAGGATGAACATGGGTCAGCCGGGTTCAAAAACTGGGTCACAAGGTCAAATCTTAGGTAAAAATCTTGTAAAAGCTCTTAATGTCATGGTTTTGATTGGATCTTGGCCAAACCTTGTCAGATTGTTTGTCTTAATGATATTAAGGACAAGTTCAAATATGGGTCACCTAGGGTCGAAATCCAGGTCACAAGGTCAAATCTTAGGAAAACCTTATTAACACTGTAGATGTCAAATTTAATCGTATCTTCACCAAACCTAGTCAGACTGTTTGTCTTAATGATATGTAAGACAAATTCGAACATAGGTCGTCTGGGGTCAAAAACTAGGTCACTGGTTCAAAACAATGTTTTAATGAGTGAACAGTGATTGTCATGTGAGCGATATAGGGCCATCTTGGCCCTCTTGTTAAGTATTCATATTAATTGTTCTCAAGAAACAAAGTGTTAACTTTTTTTCCTTTTCATTGAAAATCGCCATCATTTTCTATACTGACGACATCAATTGTCCAAGTTGTGTGAGAATGAGTGATAAGTATGTATTAGGATTGCAATAAGAATATTTTAAGTAAAAGTTAGTGCCAATGTTGTTGTCACAGTGGTGATTTCTTTTGCAAATTTTAAATGGCAAATACTGTAGACTGCAGTCAGACATTTCTGTATTAATCTTTCATTATATTGCAGCCAAATTCTACAATAGACAAGCGGGCACTTGTTAGACTGTCAGAACAGAAGTTTATTCAGGATGTTGTTACAAAGTTCCGTACTCAACATGATGATTGGAAGGATCTTGCTGCTTACCTGATGACTAAACATACATCAAGAGAATATAAGACAAAAAAAACTAAACAGAAAATGAAGAAGGTAGAAGCAAATGTTCAAGCTTCAGAAACACTTGTCCAAGCTTATTTAGGTGAAAAGCTTTCAGATATTCAGAACTTAAACAATGAAGGGGATGATGGCGATGGTGGTGAAAATGCTGGAGATAGGGATAATGTTGAGGACAAAGTTGATATGTCAACTGAAGAACATGACAATTCAAATGAATCTAATGATATTGTACATGATTCAGATGATAATGCCAGTGATAATTCCGCTGAAAGTATTCATAGTGATAACAATGCACTTGAAGATGATGATTATGTTATTGAAAATGATAATAGGAATATTGCTAGTGATGATGATGAAGGTGGTGGTGATGAGGATGTTGATGAAGGTGCTAGTGATGATGATGAAGGTGCTAGTGATGATGATGAAGGTGCTAGTGACGAGGATGAGAATTTAATTGAAAGTGATGATGAGGACATAGAACAAGAAAATGATATTGGTTCAGATTCAGGGAATGAGATATCAGTGGATACAAGTAATAATGATGTTTCTACTGGGAAAAAACCTAAGTTGACTAAATCAGAAATATCTGAACCTAAATCTAAGAATGTGAAAACAGAGAAAAAAGAAAAACCAAATAAAATGATGAAAGGTAAAAAGCAAGGCCCCCCTAAGGTGGTAGAAAAAGTTGAAGGTGAAATGATTGTTAAAAAAATTGATTTAGACAGTTTGCAAGAAGACAATGAAATCCCTGCGATATTACTGAACAGTTCTATAGTCGACAAACCTGTGAGGAAAAGGAAGAAAGCTAAGGACATGTTCTTTGAAATGGATCCAGATGATGATGATGAATCTGGAATTGAGAAAGAAAGAAATGAAAAAAACATTGATGATGGATTGTATGAAAACAATGATGAGTTTAATGAATACAGTGGAGATAATGGTGGTACTGGTCAACTTGGATTTAATGCATTCACTACAACATTTGTTGGTTCACTGAGGTCAAGTGAGATGATGGGTTGTAAGGAGGGTAAATACAGATCTAATGAAGACTGGAAAAGAATCAGGCATGAAATGAAAGAAATGAAAATGGGACGGTGGGTATTTATGATGAGTTTATTTTCTGAAAATCTTATACTTTCAACACTTACTGTGTCAACTTAGTAACATCTAGTCTGTTTTGTTCAGTATATTAATGTTTTTTATTTGATGAATCAGGTGAGCACAATTAGTTTGTTTACACTCTACTAGCATCCACAGCTCCTAATCAATCGTAATCAAACTTGGTCAAAATGTATATGGCTGCAATGACTCGGCTAAGATTGATTATTGGCAAAATCGGACAAGGACTTCAAGAGTTACGTGCCCTTGACTTAGAAAATTTGCTACATTTAGCTTGTTTACATTCTAGCGCCTTCATTTATTCACTAATCACAATCATATTTTCAGTAAATGTGTATAACCAAAGGATCTTAGACGAGTTTGATTATGGGCGGAATCGGACCGGAACTTCATGAGTTATGGGCCCTTGACTTTGAAAATTTGCTATATTTGAGTTTGTTTACACTCTAGCGCCTTCATTTATTCACCAATGCTAATCATATTTTCAGTAAATGTGTATAACCAAAAGATCTTGGACAAGATTATTTATGGGCGGAATCGGACCAGAACTTCAAGAGTTATGGGCCCTTGACTTAGAAAATTTGCTATATTTTAGCTTGTTTACACTCTAGCACCTTCATTTATTCACCGATCCTAATCATATTTACAATGAATGTGTATACCTTACGGTCTTGGACAAGTTCAGTTATGGGTGGAATCGGACCTCAACTTCAAGAGTTATGGGTCCTTGGATTAGAAAATTTGCTACGTTTTAGCTTGTTTAACAGTATTATACCTTCATTGTTGGTTTTGATATCAAAATCTGCGTAAAAATGGGTTATACCGACTTATACGAGATGGAAACTATATTATCTGGTCATTAATTATAGTGCCTTTGTTCTCAGGTGAGCGATCTAGGGCCATCTTGGCCCTCTTGTTTCTATTTTCTGATTAAGGACTTGTAATGGGAATGAAAGCTTTGAACATCATTGATTACATTTTGTGTGCAAAAAAAGTTATGTCATCCATGTATTTTTGTTGATGTTTTCAGGGGTCAGAGTTCGAATTTTCTTCCTCGTGGTAGAGGTCGGGGGACATTTAGTGGACAGGGGACATTTAGTGGACAAGATTCATATAGAGGACAAGGATCATTTAGAAGTCAAGGGTCATTTAGGGGTCAAAGTTCATTTAGGGGTCACGATTCTAGAGGTCGAGGAGGATTTAACAGATTTGGTAGTCAAGGTGATTCTGGTGGTCATATTGGAAGAGGGAGACCATTATCAGACGGTAAGTTAATGTAATGTGTACCCAAGACTTTGACTCCCTATAAGTCAACTTGTTCTTTCAGGGGCCTATCCAGCTATGAGTGATTGTAGTGCATGTAAAGGGGAGGGTGCAGGGGGATCAAAAAGGAGAACTCTTGCATACTAAATTTTGTATCTATAGACAGCTTACCTTTCTTGGTTTCAAGTATATTTTAAGTCAGGGATGATACAATGGCACATACTCTATCTAGTTAGATATTTGATATAATTCCAATCTAGATTACTTGATGTAGCCTTGTTCATTGATCTAATCTTGTAGATTGACACTGCGTAGATCTAATTAAGGTCTGACCCTCTTAGGTTTTGACAAAAGTCGCAATTTTGGTCTTATTCATTTTTCCAATTAATGTTTCGCACAAGAGTAAGTACATATTGCTAGCTACGGCCTTGTCTTTTGTGTTCATAGTTTTTCTAACTAGTATAAAGTTCACCACTGCATCAATGTATAACCAATATGAAGGAATCAGAAAAGTGTCCACTAGTTACATTACTAGTGCATTTCCCTCCAAATTTAAAACAAAATTCCTTGTATCATTTAAGGTGGAATGGGAAAGCCAGCGAAAAAGCCAGAAATTTTACATCCATCTTGGGAAGCCAGTAAAAAACGTAAACAACAAGAGAAGGGATCTATACAAGCTTTTTCTGGGAAGAAGATAAAATTTGATGACTAAACTGAACTATGTCATGTACAGATACATGTGCATTGTGACCAGACTGAGTATATGGCTTGTCTGTGAGGTTGAGACAGATTTGTGATTTTGTGTTTGTGATAAAATAATTATGATGCTTCAATAATCTCACTGTGGTGGTATTCTTCTATAAAGACATAAGATATTACTTAATGCCGGACATTATTTATTGCAGACTTATTTGGTCCTGCTCTCCTTTATTGGCCTGTCTTAATTTACATAAAAAACGTGTGTTACACGAGGACTTATCATTGGTTAAGTTAAAACATTCAATAAAACCAGGGACTCAACATTACAAAAAGTAAACAAGTTGGTGGTCTGATCTAAGTGAATAGTTCACTGATGCTGATGTCATAAACATAGTTTTGTAGAGACTGTTATATAAACTTCATTAATCATGATGATCTAGTTTGACACTTGCTAACAATCCTAACTTGTTAAATCTTCAATTCCATGCTGTGGTATAAACTTTCATTACACCATGTTGTATAAAATAAAATTATATGAAGGGGGGAGATATTTTGTTTTCTATTTTTGTTTTGAATACGATTTCCTTAATAAAAGTACTAGTAGTCTTAAGTCATGTAGAAATATGGATCTACAGTCTGGGAGATGTCTATAAACAAGTGTGTGCTCCAAAAGACAAGCTTCCATGATGGAAGAAACTTACACAGAATGATTAGCATATAAAGGGTCAGAAGTTATTTACATTGAATGTTTAGTTAGATATAAAGAGTCAGAAGTTATTATACCCCCAGACATGAAATATATGGGGGCTATATTGGATTCACGCTTGACGGTCGGTCGGTCCGTGCGTCTGTAGACACAATTTGTCTGGAGAATTTCTCAGCAACTACTTACAGGATCTCAATGAAACTTCACAGAAGTGATCAGTAGTAAGCCTAGTTGTGCCAGCTTAAAGCATTTTTCGTTCGGATTAATTTTCACTGAGTTATACCCCTTTGTTGTTTTTATTTAGTATATACAATAGGCAAATTTTGTCCGGAGAATTTCTCAGCAATTACTCACAGGATCTCAATGAAACTTCACAGAAGTGATCAGTAGTAAGCCTAGTTGTGCATGTTTAAAGCATTATTCGTTCGGATTAATTTTCACTGAGTTATAGCCCTTTGTTATTTTTATACAGTATATACAATAGGCACATTTTGTCCGGACAATTTCTCAGCAACTACTCACAGGATTTCAACGAAACTTCACAGAAGTAATAAGTAGTTAGCCTAGTTGTGCATGCTTAAATAATTTTTCATTTGGATTGATTTTCACTGAGTTTAGTCCTTTGTTTGTTTCTACAATATATACAATAGGCAAATTTTGTCCTGACTATTTCTCATTGACTACTGCCAGGAATTCTATAAAACTTCTCAGAAGTGATGAGTAGTTAGCCTAGTTGTGCATGCATTAAGCTTGTCTTGGTTGGTTAAATTTTCACTGAGTTATGGCCCTGTTGTTTTTTATACAGTGTATATACAATATCTCAGTAACTACTCATAGGAATTCAATGAAACTTCACAGAAGTTATAAAAAGTAAGCCAAGTTGTGCATGCAACAACCAGGTTTTGTTTGGATTAATTTTCACTGAGTTATGGCCCTTTGTTTTATACAATTAGGTAAATTTTGTCCGTACCATTTCTCAGCAACTACATGCAGGAATTCATTGAAACTTCTTAGAAGTGATAAGTAGTTTGCCAAGTTGTGCATGTCCACAATAGGTTTTGTCCAAGTAAATTTTAATGAGTTATGACCCTTTGTTATTTTTTATATAATGTATATTTAGAAACTGGTCAGGATATATCTAAGCAACAATTTGCAGGTATTAAAAAAAAGAAAATGCATTATATTTCCCTCTGTAAAATGTAACAATAACTGTGTCAAGGCCGCATCTGGGGGTATTCATCACCTTTAGTGATAGTTCTAGTTTACATTGAATGTTTAGTTAGATATAAAGAGTCAGAAGTTATTTACATTGAATGTTTAGTTAGTTATAGAGTCAGAAGTCATTTACATTAAATGTTTAGTTAGATATAAACAGAAGTGTTTAGTTAGATATAAGGAGTTTGAAGTGATTTACATTAAATAATTAGTAACCCATAAAGAGTTAGACATAATTGACATTCAAAGCTTTATACCTGTATATAACAGAATCAGCTTAGTTCTCTTGAAGCATCAATTTAATTCAGGTGGTTAGTGACATACATGTCTCTCTAGATGTTGAGAGAATAAACAGTTTCCTGTGTTGATTTTTTTGTAATGACTTGTCTGGTAAAATTTCTGCTCTCTGTGTGACACGTTTCACAAGTCCATACATTAACATGTTTTTAGTGTCCATATGTTTACATGTTTAGTAGTGTCTATACATTAAATTTATTAAGTGTGAATACATTTACATGTTTTAGTGTGCATACATTTACATGCTTTAGTGTCCATACGTTGACATGCTTTAGTGTCTATACATTAAATTTATTGTGCATATATTTACATGTTTTAAGTTTAAGTGTGCATATATGTTCATGTTTAAGTGTGCAAACATTTACATGTTTTTAGTGTCCATACGTTTACATGTTTTAGTGTCTATACATTAACATGTGTTAAGTGTGCATACATTTACATGTTTTAGTGTCCATCCGTTGACATGCTTTAGTGTCTATACATTAAATTTATTGTGCATATATTTACATGTTTAAGTGTGCAAACATTTACATGTTTTAAGTGTGCATACATTCACATGTTTTAAATGTGCATACATTCACATGTTTTAAGTGTGCATATATTTACATGTTTTAAATGTGCATACATTCACATGTTTTAAATGTGCATACATTCACATGTTTTAAGTGTGCATATATTTACATGTTTTAAATGTGCATACATTCACATGTTTTAAGTGTGCATATATTTACATGTTTTAAGTGTGCATATATTTACATGTTTTAAGTGTGCATATATTTACATGTTTTAAGTGTCCATACATTTACATGTACTTGAGACTTTAATTATCTACTATTAGGCTGATCACATTGTATGTATTATTACAAAATGTTAATATGTTTTAGGACTAAGTATGGTGTATTTTCATACACTAGTGCTGAAATATGCTAATATTAATGACAGTTCAATGCCATCTGCTCGGGGCAATCAATGTGACATAACTAGAATAAAAATAGAAAATAATATGAAATGTGGTTTGCTAATAAGTCAATTTGACGTATTTAGTGGTCAGCGTATGATTGTTTACATATACTTGCATGTATTGATTAGAGGACAAATTGAGAACTTGACAAATTGGACATATTTTAGGGCAGTCAATATTTATATATTTGGTTATCAACCTGGTACATTTTTATGTTCAACGATGTTTCCAAAGTTTAAATGTCTACTAAAGGTGAAAATTCAAAGCATGAAAAATAAATTGCATTTACAAAACATGATGACAATGGTTGTCTCTGCTGAAATCCGACAGAATGTGACATGACGTATAACATGCTCTCGTTAAAGTAAGGCAAAAGTCCCCCCCCCCGCCAAAGTTATCAAAAGTATTCATTATTGTTGACCATCATTCGTAATAATGAAGTTGCTATGATATGTTGTCACAATATAAGAGTACTATTATCATACAGAATGATTTTTATCATACTGATTATTAAATAAAAGGTTAACAAGACTATGTATGTTAAGTTTTATTCATAAGAAGTTGTATTTTAAATACCCCCTTCCATAAATACATATGATAGATTTGACGGGTGATAAGATTTTGTCTTTGGTGCAAAAAAAGACGGAAGAGCGAATGTTCGGGGTAGTAAAAAAACTGGAGAGCTTTTGTCCGGATACCTTTAAAAAAAGCTTACTTATTTTTAGTGCGTCATTCAGCATGCAACATGTTACGTCCAAATAAGATAAAACAACACCTGAGTTGTGTGAATCATTCTATAAGCATAAAGATCGTCACTGGTGGAAAGTTCACATCCAGGACCCAAGTTTTTAAAAAGCCACAGTCAATTTTAAAGTAACATTAACATTGTGTTTAAACAAAATGCTGGATGAAACTAAGAACGAATAGAAAACATTTGGACAAACATGTCATCAGAATTAAATCGCTTTTTACTTAATCAGATTCCTTTGAATGAGATTTGAACTGTTAGTTTCAGCGCTTTGCAGAAACAATGTCTCGAACATGCATTAAATGAATTTTGTGCGACGACAGAATAAAAGCACGATAAGTGACGAACGGAGTATAAACCACGTGGTGTGTTTAGGTGGAAGAAAGTCTTAAACAAACTATTCATATGATTTGTTTATTTAGTTATAACTTATAATTATTATTATTATCAGTCCAACAGTGTAATCAAATTCTGGTTTATACGCGGGAACAACTTGTTAAAACTAAAATATCAACGTTTGTATACGTGGCATTATTAAATTTAAGTAAAACAATACGTTACTAGTATATTACGTTCTGAATCATCATTTTGTTACATACAATGGTTCATTAACAGTTTATAAAAACACAGATGACCGCATTGACTAACTCTCCTGACTCATAATGTCGCATATACACCGTCAATATCCATACATCCAATAGATAATTAACATGGTAAAATATATATAAATGATGTAAACAGTACGTGAGTATCAGAGACGAATCCATCATATTGACGATAAACAATCAGTTATAAATCATGGCATTTATTCGTAAATAACGTTTATCCCGGTTCTTATAGGACGTGCTAAATAATGTATTGTATTTTGTTGTCCTATTCCTTGAAGAGGTTATAGTTCATTATAATTACATTGTACATGCGTTTTATTTTCTGGTTCCCACGTTGAATGTTGACTACTGTACCAGCCAGCACTCAGCTGTGTTTACAAATAATTTACTATAATGACTCATTAAGACAACACAGGGAAACATTACGTGTAGAATAAGTATGAACAATCACCATAAGAATGTAATCTATTGTTTTGTATCGTGAGATATCCCCACATTAATCAAGGCAAGGAGAAATATTGTTTAAATCAGTCTCGTCGTACTGCGCGCAATAATATCGCTGTATAAATCCATCGTGCTTCTGAAAATCACACCGGTACGTCCCTTCAGCGAACACCATGAAAAACAAACAATATTTTATTACTTCCTAATTAGCCAATAATATCCTAGACGTCCAGGTCATAAGTTATTTATAACATCCTTATATATAACATATCATTTATAAAAAGAGCTGATAAAATAATATATAAATATTCATTATAAATGCATGTTAGTGCATGTTTATGTTTTAATAATTTACTTTAGAGTAAAAAAGTGACAACTTTGTGCTGAACACCGGTCGTCAATTAAACAAGGTTAGTTTTTTATTTGTTTGTCATGTCTTATACCAGACTAATTTGTGTAACCTTGTTTTAGATATGAAATAGATACTAATTAATATATTTATAAGCGCGATATAACATAATTTTAGAACTTTTCAATCCTCAGAATAATATTCAAACTGCAATTATAAAAGTATACAGCAGATTCGTGCAAGCAGCACCTTCTTTGATTACTAATGATAAAATACTCGATCCTAGTCTATGTCAGCATTTATTTAATGTAGTAAGTTTTTGGAAGGTAATTCTTAGATCACTTTTCTGTGGCATCGTTTGGAACTATTGTCCGTCGATCTAATAGCAGTCATACTTTAATTGTCTCTGAGAAATTGAAATACAATGTATATGATTTCCAATGTATTTTAACAAATATATAGAACGGTTAGTAGATTAAAACTGCGTCAAAGAACATATGCTTCAGGCAGTATGGTCCACCCACTGATAGTTTATCAAACCACAAAATCCTTCTTTTAACCTTGTGGCTTTATAGGGAATGTATAAAAGTGTATGTTTAATCATATTTGGGCATTCTCATTATTTGAATTTACATTAACTCATCGGTGTTACTTTTGTGTTTCACTGTTTGTATTTCTCGACATTGTTGAACATCTTGAGTCTAGCAAAAAACACATCGACAGCGAACAATTCTGCTTCAGAAAAAGCTCGAAAACACGCCAACCTCTTCATTGAATTTTGGCGGGAAGACGTATCATGATACAGCAACGTTTTTTGAGGACTACTAAACTGCAAACATTTTTCACTTAATTTATAGAAAAACACAGAATCAACGCATCAACTATTTAGTGATGAAAGTCTACACACTATTTATTCTGACCGTGTCCTTGTTGATACTAACATCGTGCGTGGACACCAGAAGGAGGGGTCGATGGAAGAAACGAAATAAAAACAAACGACAAAATAGAGACCCAACAAACCTGGCTAATTTGATAAGTAAGTATTCTTTTATTTCATTTTAATTAGTCGTCCAAAATTTAGTGGATTGCGAGTGTTTGTAAGGTAGCAATCACGTGAACGATATTAAAAGTTCTTCATATGAGATGAAAATACAATGTATATAAAGCATCAGTATTTTTTCTCTGCAAGAAACTGATATGTTTGTATTCTAAAACTCAAAACGATAAAGCGTTCCTTATTTTCTAGACGAATTTTACTTATGAGTATTAGTTTATTATAGCTGTTTGCGAGTATATAGTGTAGTGTCTATTACTAGTTTGGCTAATCCTGGCAATTTGATTGGCTAATGGTGATGACTGAATCTATTAATAGTTGACAGGTAAGTAAATCATGAAGGCATTGCCTAGATAAGTTGTTGTGTGGCTATTTAAAGTTCAATGTGGTTTTATGATAGTGCTCAGATTTATGGTGAATTCGTTAACATTTAGGGTTGATTCTGTTAGATTGATGTAGGGTATGATATATTACCATGTGCTTGTGAACTATATACATGAATTTATTCATTTGTCAAATACTCATGATTGTCATTATAATGTGTATTACACATATCATATAAATATTTTATACTCTCCTTAATGGAGGATTGAATAAAATATACAGTCAATATCCTTTATGAAAAAAGCAACTTCATACAAAAAACTTAAACCAATATGCTTCTTGTAATTCGTCTACCTATAAAGTTTTGTTATAGTTTTTCTTGTTATAATTATAACATAAATTCAGAAATATATTTATCGCCGCCCCAGTCACTTAATCACTTTGTTATAAAGCGGCATTTAACATACAGTCAAATATTCAGAGTAGATTTACCTTCTAATATAACGTTCAGCCAGCCGCATAATGTTTTTTCTTCGTTTTTTTCCTTCTTTTATAACTTGAATATGAAATTTATATCATCATCTTACAAAATATTGGCTGTTGATTGAAATAATTAACGAATATATATGAAAATTAGAGTTTTTAAAAGTTCAATCAAAATGTAGAATTAAATATTCAAAATAATAATTGAAATTATATAATTATATATTAAATTCTGTGTGATAGGATGATGAAGATGGTTATAATAATAGTAGCGGTTATTTGAAATTGTATTTATTTATTCATTTATTTATTGTTATTTTATTCGGTCATTCTATGTCGCATTATTTCATTCTGTAAATTAAATCGGAAAAAATGCATGATAACTCGTACTGATCTCGTCTGGAAATGCAAATTACAAATATATAGATAGATAAGTTTATTAATTCCACTGCATTTACAAATACATGAGGACATTATATTGATCAATTGTTAACAGACAATGTGACATAATCAAAATCAATTGTAAATATAAATCAAATAAATGCTTATACATACAGTGCTAGATTTATATAAAATAATTAACTATGCATTTTGCGTATATTAAATTACAATTCAAAATTAAAATTGTTTTAACAGTTAGAAGATTATTACAAGTTAAATTATTCGTACATGCATTTATAAATACATGTATATATCATTTTTATGGAGAACGTCATTTTGTTTCACACATCTAATGACATCAAAATGAAATGTGTTCTACTTTTTTATATTAGTCATTAACATGTAACAGAGTTTCTCAACATAAAAGCATTATGAATACAAGTTCCTAAATCCCCAATGATCTTTTTGTTTTCGTTATTAATTAGTTCAATGAATTTAAACATACTTGGTCTTACCCAAACTTTTCTAAGAATATCGAGGGTTCAGCGCAATAGTGTCGTAACTCAATTGAAATAAGAACAAGTTACGACAGTGTTGCGCTGAGCCCTCGATATACTGTTTTCTCAAGTCCACATAAATACTAAATTCTAATACAAATGAAATTCATCTTCTAACTTATTACATATTACACATTTTCTATCATCAAATGGAATTCTTACTGGTTTAACCCATCTACCTGCTTCTATTAATAATTTAATACATATCTGTTTCTATAAATGACCAGAATTTATTATCTAAATGATTTGATTATGTTTTGTTCAAAGTTTATTTGTTACATTATCTAATGTGAGGAGAACATGGTACATGTAATAAATAAGTACATGTAGTTTTGTCTAACAAAACAATTTACATACTAGTAGTATATACATAAATAGTTTAAGTATTCTGCTAATATCTTTAATACAAATTACATTTGTATTTCATGTCGGAGAACATTGAATGGGGAACGTTTGCATTGCACATAAAGACGATATTTTACATTTTTAAAAAAGATGTTCGAAATAAATGAAAAAAATTTATCTGATGCTAGAATTTTACATGTTTTATGATTGCGCATTTAAACTAAAATATTTCAAATAATGTTCAAAATGGCATAGAAGAATAAAAATACATAAAACTAAATGAAACAAAGACAAAAGTTAGATGTAAAAAAAGCTGAAATAGGATTTGATTAACAGTAAAATATTTCTTATTTTCTCCAAGGGTTGTCGTTTGTTCTGTTAACTAGTGCACTGTATTTTATTGGCCAGTTATGATGTATAAATATGTACAATAAATAAATACCTGTACACTCTTCTCCTACCGGTTGATCATATGACATAAAATACACCATTCAGGTCTTTTAAAATTAAGTGATATTCATATCATTGAAATTAAAAGTAAATACATGAAACAAACTAGCATCTTATTTATCTGTAGAAAGTTGTCCAGGGAATGGTGGCTCGGATATGACAGCCTTGTTCGGGGGAATGTTTCTGTCGGAGACTAAATTAGATCAATTAGTGAATGAGACCCAGGAAGCATTGTCTCCTAAGAAGAGATCTGGTTATACCAGATATGTCCAGAGTAACAGACTGTCTAGAACTATAGCTACTGTTGAATCATTTGCTCCGTCAGCGAATTCAAGAAAACTGTCTGAACCATCAGCTCAAAAATGCTGCGAAACGTAAGTAACTGGACAAATAGTCTTTTTTTTTTGTTAAACATAACAAACATCACTGTGTGATTCATGTAACTCTACCAACCCGAATATTAGTTTAAATCAAAGTACTCATGAAAACTGAACTCAGACTTGCACCGCAACATGGAACAGGAACTAGTTTAACAATTGCATGGCGTGTGTAGAAAAACTTTAGTTTTGTTCGCAAAAAAAATCATGCGCTCCGAGCAAGAGGCTGCTATGGAAAGCTGAACTATCGTTCAAATTCCAAATATCAGATCCATTTTCATTATATGAGATTTAAATGTAAAGAAAGATGTATTCTTGTCGTATTTGCGAGTAAATTGTATAATTCAATGGTGACATCACGGAGCTGTATAAAATATATGTATTCGTTGCTACTAAGTTGATCCAGACCTTTGTATGATCGATGCAGGCTGACTTCTTTAGATAAATACAAACAAGAGGACAAATATATTAATATATTTTGGAATAAAGCCAACTTACATACACGTATTCAATTGGTAAAAATAAAAAGATCAACACATTTCATACAATAAAAAATATGTAACAATATTTATTTATCAGTGAGTTAAAGATAACAGCTCCGGGACGTGTTATGGTTGATGGTAGATCTATGTCTGTTGTACACATGAATCATTCCTACCAATATGTACAGGAGGGAGAGTGTGTGTAAGTATTTAAAGTCCAATTAATTGTCTAAATGCATAATTTATATACTACACATTACACACTCATCAATACTTCTTAATTTGGACACATTATTGTTTGTATTATTACTAGAATAAGCCGTAACTAAGTGCTTGTTGTACGGCGTCGGGAGACACTCTGGTATGCTTATTTTTAAGTGGCAATGCAAAATCGCAACTTCTTGCACCGAAGCAGATTACTGATAGTGCCCGAAATATCCGCAATGGTCGTCACGTGATATAAACAAAACAGAAATAGAGCGAGGTCACGTGTTATTTCCTGGTTACATGCTCATTAAAATTGGGGAAAGATCCTTCGACTTTTTTTGGTGGGGGGGGGTCTTGAAAGCCTTTATAAAGGTAAAATAGGTGAGAAAATAGGTTGATTGTTTCTCGGTTCTGATAAAAAGTTTACTGTCGTCAGAAAGATTAGAATAGATAGGTAAGCAGAAACTATCAATACCTTTTAGGTGTTATTAGAAAGGTTCAAACAGAAATACTGTATACACAATCTGTAGGTGTTATTAGAAAGGATCAAACAGTAATACATGTACTGTATACACAATCTGTAGGTGTTATTAGAAAGGATCAAACAGTAATACATGTACTGTATACACAATCTGTAGGTGTTATTAGAAAGGATCAAACAGTAATACATGTACTGTATACACAATCTGTAGGTGTTATTAGAAAGGTTCAAACAGTAATACTGTATACACAATCTGTAGGTGTTATTAGAAAGGATCAAACAGAAATACTGTATACACAATCTGTAGGTGTTATTAAAAAGGTTCAAACAGTAATACATGTACTGTATACACAATCTGTAGGTGTTATTAGAAAGGTTCAAACAGTAATACTGTATACACAATCTGTAGGTGTTATTAGAAAGGTTCAAACAGTAATACTGTATACACAATCTGTAGGTGTTATTAGAAAGGATCAAACAGAAACACTGTATACACAATCTGTAGGTGTTATTAGAAAGGATCAAACAGTAATACATGTACTGTATACACAATCTGTAGGTGTTATTAGAAAGGATCAAACAGAAATACTGTATACACAATCTGTAGGTGTTATTAGAAAGGATCAAACAGTAATACTGTATACTCAATCTGTAGGTGTTATTAGAAAGGATCAAACAGTAATACATGTACTGTATACACAATCTGTAGGTGTTGTTAGAAAGGATCAAACAGAAATACTGTATACACAATCTGTAGGTGTTATTAGAAAGGATCAAACAGTAATACATGTACTGTATACACAATCTGTAGGTGTTATTAGAAAGGATCAAACAGAAATACTGTATACACAATCTGTAGGTGTTATTAGAAAGGATCAAACAGTAATACTGTATACACAATCTGTAGGTGTTATTAGAAAGGATCAAACAGTAATACATGTACTGTATACACAATCTGTAGGTGTTGTTAGAAAGGATCAAACAGAAATACTGTATACACAATCTGTAGGTGTTATTAGAAAGGATCAAACAGTAATACATGTACTGTATACACAATCTGTTGGTGTTATTAGAAAGGATCAAACAGAAATACTGTATACACAATTTGTAGGTGTTATTAGAAAGGATCAAACAGTAATCCTGCATACACAATCTGTAGGTGTTATTAGAAAGGATCAAACAGTAATACATGTACTGTATACACAATCTGTAGGTGTTATTAGAAAGGATCAAACAGAAATAATGTATACACAATCTGTAGGTGTTATTAGAAAGGATCAAACAGTAATACATGTACTGTATACACAATATGTAGGTGTTATTAGAAAGGATCAAACAGAAATACTGTATACACAATCTGTAGGTGTTATTAGAAAGGATCAAACAGTAATACATGTACTGTATACACAATCTGTAGGTGTTATTAGAAAGGATCAAACAGAAATATTGTATACACAATCTGTAGGTGTTATTAGAAAGGATCAAACAGTAATACTGTATACACAATCTGTAGGTGTTATTAGAAAGGATCAAACAGAAATACTGTATACACAATCTGTAGGTGTTTTTAGAAAGGATCAAACAGTAATACTGTATACACAATCTGTAGGTGTTATTAGAAAGGATCAAACAGAAATACTGTATACACAATCTGTAGGTGTTATTAGAAAGGATCAAACAGAAATACTGTGTACACAATCTGTAGGTGTTATTAGAAAGGATCAAACAGTAATACATGTACTGTATACACAATCTGTAGGTGTTATTAGAAAGGATCAAACAGTAATACATGTACTGTATACACAATCTGTAGGTGTTATTAGAAAGGATCAAACAGAAATACTGTATACACAATCTGTAGGTGTTATTAGAAAGGATCAAACAGTAATACTGTATACACAATATGTAGGTGTTATTAGAAAGGATCAAACAGTAATACTGTTTACACAATCTGTAGGTGTTATTAGAAAGGATCAAACAGTAATACATGTACTGTATACACAATCTGTAGGTGTTATTAGAAAGGATCAAACAGAAATACTGTATACACAATCTGTAGGTGTTATTAGAAAGGATCAAACAGTAATACTGTATACACAATATGTAGGTGTTATTAGAAAGGATCAAACAGTAATACATGTACTGTATACACAATATGTAGGTGTTATTAGAAAGGATCAAACAGTAATACCCAAACAGTAATACTGTATACACAATCTGTAGGTGTTATTAGAAAGGATCAAACAGTAATACATGTACTGTATACACAATCTGTAGGTGTTATTAGAAAGGATCAAACAGTAATACTGTATACACAATCTGTAGGTGTTATTAGAAAGGATCTAACAGTAATACTGTATACACAATATGTAGGTGTTATTAGAAAGGATCAAACAGAAATAGTGTATACACAATCTGTAGGTGTTATTAGAAAGGATCAAACAGAAATACTGTATACACAATCTGTAGGTGGCTAGGTGCAGACTCTTTCATAACTAACATTTCTGCTACATGTACTTGTCAGATAGCTTTCAGATAGCAGAAGTTTCTAGTGTGTCACATAATTATTATGATATCTGATATGTATGTTTTATTACAGCACACCTGGAGCAGCTTGTCGTGGTATAGGTATATGTACACAAAGATATAAATATGCCTTCATGCTTCTGTATGATCCTGATCTGGTAGGTAAAGTCAATCCTCCAGTACGTTACGGAGAGGTGGCCGTGAAGTCACACTGTGAATGTATGAATATAGGACGTGTCATGTAGAAGAAACAATACCTCAAGTTGCCATATCACTATTTATTTACCTAAATTGTTGATTTCATCATGTAAAACATCGAATACATTAAAATATGTCCATGTTATATTAAATCATAATCATTCAGTGAGTTATTTGTACTTTTTCTGGTATCATATCTACACATACGAATGTTAAACGAATGAGATCACGACATACGCTCTGTACAGAAATATTGACGATGTATAAAATATAGAATAACGCTTCCTTTGAGTACTTATTCCATCACAAAAATTATATTTGGCAAATTTCATTTTTTTGGTATCACAAATATTAATAATTGAATAGTTTATAACTTAACGGGAAAAAAATCCAAACAACTGTGTGTGTTAACATATGATGTGATGACTGTGTGTGTTAACATATGATGTGATGACTGTGTGTATTTGACTACAGTCAAACATGTGAGCAAATGTCACATTTGGGAAAGACAACATAAAATTATGGCCTTTATTGACAACTGGCCTTTATTAATTGGTCAAATTTAGTAAAATAATGATGTTTTTAAAAGAATGACTTTTATTTAAAGTGTGGCCTTCATTGAGGGTGGTAGAAAAAACAGATTTCACTGTATCCTGATTGTAATTGTTTTCTTCAAGAGAGGACAAATATAACAGGAATATTTTTCACTTAATATAGACATTTATTTACAATTTTAAACAGGTTACTTTCAGTCATGTCACACTTCTAGATAGATCTCAGGAATCGACAGAAATAAGCACTAAAACAGTTTAAATTAGATTTTACTATCATTAACGTCCAACACTAGGTGACTGCTATGAATTTCATAAAATCAGACAACAAAACGCATTTTTAAGAATTCCTTGTAATGGTCATCCATTGTAACATTCTTTGTGAACTCTGGCTCCTCACGATACAACTGTTCATCAAAACGATTTCTTTCAATTTTATACAGCTGAAAAATAAGAATAATCATCATTTGATTATCAATCAGAATAAACAAATCTGAAAGTTTCAGTTGATATTGTATACATATTGAATATTAGGAAAATTTATCCAGTATTTCATATTTACAAGTATACACAGGTTCAAGTATTGCAGACAGACAAGAATCAAACATATCATATATCCACGCACTAGGGTAATACAAGAGTTCATAAATAACCTACTTCTTCTCCTTTGTAAGTTCCTACTTTCCATCCTGGAACATCTTTCATCAGTTCTGTCTCATAATCTCTCCAGGAACGATATCGTTTCAGATTACTGTAAAACACAAATTCAGAAACATAAACAAATTTGTAACTTTTTTTATTCAATTCAATTGTATTTATATAGCAAAAATGCTACTGTCACATTCTATTGCACTGCACAAAGTAAAATACAATATACAATAAATTTACAAAATTAAGCTTGATCTGTCAAATATTCAAGTCACTAAATAATCTTTTTTATTAATATCAGTTGTTTTTGTTAAAAAATTATTCTTCAGAATAATGATATTTTCTGAGTTCATTGTGGGTTCAGATCACTGTTCTAATATAAGATGATTTTATACTTGAATTTATACTTCACTACGAAAAATATGCCAACCTAAGATGGGATATACAGACAAATCTTAACTAAGATATCAAACATGAGGGCCAAGATGGCCCTATATCGCTGATATGACAATCATTGTTTACTCATTAAAGCATAGTTTTGAACCAGTGTCATGAGGTCTACTGATATCAAGGTTTTCCTGTAATTTGACCTGCTGACCTAGTGTCTGACCCCAGATGATCTATGTTCGAACTTGACCTACATATCATTAAAACAAACATTCTAACAAGGTTTGGTGAAGATACAACCAAAACTGTGCCATCTACAATGTTAACAATGTTTTCGTAAGATTTGACCTAGCAACCTAGTTTTTGACCCCAGATGACCCATGTTCAAGCTTGTCCTACATACCAATAAAACATTCTGACAAGGTTTGGTGAAGATCCAATCATATTTTACATCTACATGTACAGAGTTAATAAGGTTTTTCCTAAAATTTGGCCTTGTAACCTAGTTTTTGACCCTAGGTGACCTATATTCGAACTTGACCTACATATCATTAAAACAAACAATTTGACAATGTTTGGTGAAGATCCAATTACAACTGTGAAATCAAGAGTGTTATTCTACTGATAACAAGGTTTTCCTAAGTTTTGACTTTGTGACCTAGTTATTGACCCCAGATGACCAGCAATTTGCCCTGGTCACCTAGTTTTTGACTCCTTATGACCATTATCAAACTTGTCAAAGATATCATTAAAATATACATTCTGACATCGTTTCATGAAGATCCAATCAAAACAGTGATTTCTACAGTGTTCACAAGGTTTTCCCTTAATTTGCCCTGGTGACCTAGTTTTTGACCCCAAGTGACCAATTATCAAACTCGTTGGAGATTTTGTTGATATTAACATTCTGACCTAGTTTTTAGAAATTTGAACTAAAAATCAATAAAAAAAAATCCTACCTACCTACCTATTGAAAATTCTCAGGGTAGGGTTACTGCAAACAAACCTTACTAACTATTTTTTGACTGAACACCATCAAATCAAACTACTTACTATCTATCTTCTTCAGCTGCAAAAAATGGCATAAGTGCCACTCTACTATCAAAATCTTCTTTCAATTCTAGTCTGCAGTAGATTATGAAATATAAAAACAGTATAATAAAATATGGGTTGAATATAAAGATATGAACAGTTTAAAACAAGATTTTCATCTCATTATTTAAACCACTGTACTACCCCAAATAGCCACATGGAATTTTGAACAGATACAAATATGTGGGTTTAAGGCTATTAATCAAAGCAATTCAGTCTTGTAATGTATAAAAGTCAGTAGACCTATCAAGTGATGCTGGATAGTCAACCAGTACTCAGTTAATATTGATCAGTCAATAATCCCATAGTGGCATATTCTCTATCAACTGAGTTAAAGACAAACAAATGATAATTGCTGGGTAATGTTGAGTAAGGCCAAGAATACTAACAAGAGGGCCAAGATGGCCCTATATAGTATATTGCTCACATGAAATTATTTTTCACTCATTAAAACATTGCTTTGAACCTGTGACCTAGTTTTTGACCCCAGATGACCCATGTTAGACCTCGTCCTGCATATGAATAAGACAAACATTCTGATCAAAACCATAATAACTACAGCATAGACAATGTTTTCTTAAGATTTGACCTTGTGACCTAGTTTTTGACCCCAGATGATCCATGCTCGAATTTGTCTTACATATCATTAAGACAAACATTCTGACAAGGTTTGTTGAAGATCCAATCAAAATTTGACATCTACAATGTTAATAAGGTTTTCCTAAGATTTGACCTGGTGACCTAGTTTTTGTTCCCAGGTGACCCCTGTTATAACTTGTCCTTAACATCATTAAAACAAACAATCTGACAAGGTTTGGTGAGGATCCAATTAAAACCTTGACATCTAGACACAAGGTTAACTGTTTTTAACTAAGATTTGACCTGGTGACCTAGTTTTTTATCCAAGCTGACCAATATTCGAACTCGACCCACATATCATTAAGACAAACATTCTGACAAGGTTAGTTGAAGATCCAGTCAAACAAGGGTTTCCTAAGATTTTACCAGGTGACCTAGTTATTGACCCCCAGATGACTGATATTTGTTCTTGATCTTAATATCATTAAAACACACAATGTTTGGTGAAGGTCAAATTTTAACTGTGAAATCTACAGTGTTAACATGGTTTTTCATAAGATTTGACCTAGTGACCTAGTTTTATCCCAGATGAACCATGTTTGAACTCGTCCAAGATATTATAAAGACAAACATTCTGACAAGGTTTCATGAAGATCCAATCAAAACAGTGACTTCTAGAGTGTTCTCAAGGTTTTCCAGCAATTTGCCCTGGTGACCTAGTTTTTTTGTCTGGAAATGACCCATTATCTATCTTGACCAACATATCATTTACATAAACATTCTGACAAAGTTTGATGAATATCCAATCAAAAGAGTGATTCTAGAGTGTTCACAAGGTTTTCCCTTATTTTGCCCTGGTGATAAAGTTTTTGACCCCAAGTGACCCATTATCGAAATCGTCCGAGATTTTGTCGATATCAGTTTGGTGAAAATTGAGCTAAAAATGTGGCCTCTAGTGTGTTCAAAAGGTAAAACTTTAACGCCGCACAACGCAGGACAAGGACTGATCACAAAAGATCTAAGACTGATCTAAAAATGTAGCAGTAATATCCCAAAAGAAATTTAGGAATTTTTAAACGCAATGACCCTGTGACCTTGACCTTTGACTTGAAAATGCACAGGTCCTGTAGAGGTTGTCATGAGGAACCTACATATGAAATTTGATGATTGTAGATGCAAGCATTTTGATTTTATAGGCAACGTTTAAGTTTGGTACAAACAGACAGATAAACAAGAGGGCCAAGATGGCCCTATATCGCTCACATGACAATCACTGTTCACTCATTAAAACATTGTTTTGAACCAGTGACCTAATTTTTGACCCCAGACGACCTGTGTTTGAATTTGTCTTACATATCATTAAGACAAACAGTCTGATTAGGTTTGGTGAAGATACGATCAAAATTTCACATCTACAGTGTTAATAAGGTTTTCCTAAGATTTGACCTTGTGACCTGGTTTTTGACCCTAGGTGACACATATTTGAACTTGTCCTTAATATCATTAAGACAAACAATCTGACAAGGTTTGGCCAAGATCCAATCAAAACCATAACATTTAGAGCTTTTACAAGATTTTTACCTAAGATTTGACCTGTGACCCAGTTTTTGAACCCGGCTGACCCATGTTCATCCTTGACCCACATATCCTTGAGGCAAACATTTTGACAAGGTTTGGTGAAGATCCAATTAAAACTGTGACATCTACAGTGTTAACAAAGTTTTCCTAAGATTTGACCTGGTGACCTAGTTATTGACCCCAGATGACCCATATTTATACTTGACCGTTATATCATTAAAACAAACGATTTGACAAAGTTTGGTGAAGATCCAATAATAACTGTGTAATCTACAGTGTTAACATGGTTTTTCATAAGATTTGACCTAGCGACCTAGTTTTTGACCCAAGATGACCCATGTTCGAACTCGTCCAAGATATTATGAAGACAAACATTCTGACAAGGTTTCATGATCATCCAATCAAAACAGTGACTTCTAGAGTGTTCACAAGGTTTTCCAGCAATTTGCCCTAGTGACCTAATTTTACTACAGAAATTACCCTTTATCAAACTTGACCTACATATTATTAAAATAAACATTCTGACAAAGTTTCATGAAGATCCAGTCAAAACAGTGATTTCTAAAGTGTTTACAAGGTTTTCCCTTATTTGGCCCTGGTGACCTAGTTTTTGACCCGAAATGGCCCAATATCGAACTCGTCCGAGATTTTGTTGATATTAACGTTCTGACCCAGTCTTGCTAAAATTGAGCTAAAAATGTGGCCCCTAGTGTGGTCACAACATAAAGTTTGACAACACACGACACACACCGCACGACGCCGGACGGAGAGTGATAGTCCTAATAGCTCACTTTGTCACTTTGTGACATGTGAGCTAAAAACAATATGCCCCCATCTTTTGATATGGTGGCATAAAAAGTATTACTAGTAAAGTCACAGTATATTATTTAAGAATGCAAATTATTGTGTTTAAGAAGTTATTTTAACCAGATAGAAATAATCTTGTTTTGATATAATCATGATGGTGAACCACGGATATTCAATACAAACATGTAAGTCAATTATTTGAACACTTACAATGCCTGTTTCTTTTTAAAATACCACATGACACCACCAATAGCATGGATGGCAGCTAAACCTCCAAAGATCTTCCATCCTGAAATTTCAACAAACGAACAGATATTAATGATACTGCAGTAAATTATGACTTTACTCAGTATTCAAGTAATGTTAACTTTTCACCAAGTGATCCCAGTGGTCTGCTGATAGCAACTCAAGACTAACTGACTATTTTCATTGTAGTATAGGCACAAAACAAGGATGTGTTAGTTCATCGATCATTTTCAATCTTTTTATAAATGATTTTATCACTTATTTAAATGAGTTTTGTGGTCAAGGTATATTTGTTTCAGACTCTATCGAGGAATTGCATGCTTTTATGCTTGCTGATGATGTTTCTGAAATTGCTGATACTGTGATTAATCTTCAACGGAAAATAAATGCTTTAAGTAATTTTTGTACAAATACTGGTATGCAAATCAATTTAGATAAGTAAAAAATTATTGTCTTCAGAAATGGTGGTATATTTAAACCAATGAAATCTGGTACTACAGAGGTGAACGTTTGGAAGTCGTACCATTTTATAAATATTATGGAGTTTACTTTACATCAATGCTGAATTGGAAATACACTAAAGATATGCTAGCATTACAGGCAACAAAGGCACTGTATTCTATATTCAATATACAAATACAGTTTGGTTATTTCCAACAACATGAAGCATGATTTCCCCAATTTTGACTTTTTCTGCAGAAATTTGGGGCTACGAGTATTGCAAATAGATTGAACTTGTACATATCAACTTTTGCAAAAGAATTGCTTGTTTGAATAAAAATGTATGTAATGTATTGGCCCTTACTGAATGTGGAAGATTAGCAATATACTACAATCATTATACTAAATGTGTTAAGTACTGGATAAAATTGTTATCTATGCCAAATAATAGGTATCCTCGCCAATGCTATTTGATGTTACGCCAACTGGATGAAGCTGGACAAATAACATGGGCTTCAAAAATAAAACGACTGCTATTCCAGTATGGGTTTGGCTACGCATGGCTAGCGAACGAAGTTGGAAACTCAACTTTGTTTTTACAGTTGTTTAAGCAAAGAATAAAAGACAATTGTTTGCAAAATGCATTTTCATTTATAGAAAATTCATCCAAAACTCAAACATATAAATTGTATAAAAGTGCTTTAGAACCTGAAAAATATCTATGTATGTCATTACAATTCAGTCTGTAAAAAACTTTAGCAAATTTCAGATGTTCGGGGCACAAATTGATGATTGAGGTCGGAAGACATGCATTTGTTGAAAGAGATTATAGGTTTTGTAAACTTTGTCTTAAAAGGAATATTTTTACTGTCGAAGATGAAATTCATTTTCTTGTTATATGTCCTGTATATTCAGACTTACGAGAATTTTATTTTAAAGCAAGTTGGAAGCAAAATTTAAATCCACAGAGACAGTTTATTCAAATAATGAGGGATAATTCAATCAATGGAATATATTTGTTATCTAAGTTTTTAAAGCTAGCGTTTGAATTAAGAGATACTTTAACAATCAATTGAAATCATCTTTTTTTAATAATACATTGATATATTTTATTATTGTAAATGAACACAAATATTTGCAAGCAATAATACTCCTCAATCTTATCTATTTATATATGTGTAATTATTGTCAATTTCATTATGTTGTGCTTATTTGATTGATGTTGTTTATATATGAAAATACATCACCAATTTGTCGAATATCATGTTTGTATTATGGGCCATAGGCCTGATATATTGCAAATAAACTAATTGTATTGTATTGTATAATGGGCCGTTAAACAATAAACAAACAAATAACAAAATAAACAAATAACAAGATAACCAAGAGAACTACAAGTACTTTTTAGAAGTTCTACATTAGTTCCACTCAGTCCTAAACATACAATTGTACTTTTTTCAATTATTTAAGTTTAACTAATGCAATTTTCTATTTTCTGTGGGTAACCGTATGTCAACTGCCATAAAATTTGTTTTATTGATGCACCTTGAAAGTCTACCTTTTCTCAATTCAATTCAGCCAAAAATCGCGCTTGAATTTCCCAAAATGAATGGCTAAGGCCCCATCCAAATTTGTGGAAAAACTAAAGGCGCAACATTTTGTATCCACACTTTTAAGCTTTATAAGGCAACGATCACATATTTAATTTTATATGTCTGAATGTACAATTTATACTTCTGGCACAACACACTGGTACCCTATGAGCAGTCTTACTCAGTCTTCACTAAAAACTTTTTTAAGCACTAGACATTCGGTCCAATAAAAATTCAAACTTTACTGGACTGAATGAACTTTTAGACAGGTTATCAACTATATCCCGGACTGGAAGAAGAACCAGTTTCCGGCAATCTTACGGTTAATTGATCGCAAAACTGGAAAATACATGTGAGAAAATACTATTTAACATCAAATAATACCTTTTTTAAACAAGAGGGCCAAGATGGCCCTATATCTTGGCCCTATATCGCTCACATGACAATCACTGTTCACTCATTATATACCGGTAATATGTTTTTCAAAATATCTCCACTATTTATTAAAATATGGGTGTATCTTAATTAGCGCTGGGACGGGTAGACATTTTGTACCCGGGTACCCGGGACCATATTACCCGCGAGTACCCGAGTACTCGCTACTTTTCTAGAACGAGCCATCATTCCTGCATCCTGGTACTTAATATTGTTTAAATAAAATGGCAAACAACCAAACTGCACAAAAAGCCAAGTTTTGGCAAGCAATACATTGTATTTCACGATTCTTAGCGATGAACCGAAGACAAAATGCAATATCTGCGACCTTGAGTTGATTAGATATAGCAGAACAAAGTTACATGTGTCCGACTCAAAGCCTTACTATATGTCTGTGTGCCACCACCTGTGTCCCTGACGTTACTGGAAATGTTCAAGAACCTAGTTCCGAACCTTCCCTGCCTCCCCATGCTCCAAAATTTACCAACCTTTACTAATGAGAAATTGGGTTAAATAACGGTAAATATACTTGTACGTGTGGTCATTTTACTTGCAGTATTAAAACTGCTAGTTACATAAATACTGATGAAGTGAGTTAACAATAATAAATGGATGAAAACATATCGGTGTTAATATTTTGACCATTAGAACGATACTTCAATCTCTTCGGAGCAGCTAAACACGGGATTTGTATTCGTTGGTAAGTTAAATTTTATATGGAAATCGGCCATATTGTCGTAAAATAGTGCCCAGTAAGGTAGATAAAAAATCATGAATACGCCTGATCAATGTATGATTTGTTTGATAAAAAATCAAAACGAGTTTAATATGGAGTGTTCTATATCAAGGGTACCCAGGTAGTAATTTTGTACCCGGGTAGTAGCATTACTCGACCCGATACCCGGGTACTCGAGTACTCGTCCCAGCTCTAATCTTAATATATAGGGTATCAGATCAACCTGCTTTAATTTTTCTTATTGAATTAGAAGTCACATAATACTTTACTTTCCAACTCCAACAACTGCAATGATTTTATAAAAGTGAAAAAACTAGATGCTAATTCATTACAGGCAAAAATGGCTCATTTTGCGAACATATAAGTGCCATATTTTTTTCATATGTGAATATATCTTCCTGAAATTTTTTGCACATCTGCAGGAGTATATATACTACAAGAAAATGTCAACATTTTAAAGCTTAGTACACAACTTATTGAAATCTGAGTCTGTACAGTCAAATTTAAGGCAATGCACCATAATTTGTGCACCAGGCCAACTTAAGTTTCTTAAGAATATGGGTATACATTTTCTAACCATCGTAACTTGAAAACAAGATGAATGATGTTCAAAGCATTTTAACATAGTTAAGTATACACCTTGTGGAAACCAAAAATTAAATATAAGTGGAGAAAGCCCAACTTTTTTTCTGATCATTTTTCAAACCCTGTTTGCTGCGTTTTATTGAGAAACAGCGTGGTACATGTACACATTATCTGTGATGTAATAAAAAGCTATATTTAGTATCACCACTGTATGTACTTGTCAAAAAGACTACATAGATGCTGTATGTCAAAGCATTATTCAATGTTCGACAAATTTTAAAAGGAACAGACATGATAATGTGTACTTAACCATAAAAATATTGGATTTTTTTTCATGGCTCCGAGGGAATTTTTTTTTTTGAGGGGAAAAATGTAGCTTATTTTCTGAGTAAAAAAACGCTTATTTTCTTAGTAAAAAAACGCCTGCAGTCTGTAAACAAAACGCGTGCACTTGGCCCGGATGTGACGTAAGGATTGTGAAAAACCAAAACAATATCAGGGCTGCTGGAAACAGGTCAGTGCCGAAAACTGGTTGTACCGGGTACTTACCGGTATGACTTAATACCGAATATGAGTCATATTCGCAAATATGAACGAAAGTTCACGAATATGAATGATATTTTCATTATTTATGAGAATTTCGAAAGTATTTTATTTCTAAATCAAAAAGAACATAAAAATAATTGGATATACCAAAAATCGTTGAATTTGGATCTAATTCATAGAAGTTATGAGCTATTATATGAATACTCGCTTAGAAATTCATATTCGTGAAGGCGTCTGCTCTGCGAATATGAACGAAAGTACACGAATATGAACAATATATTCACGATTTGTGAGAATTTCGGAAGTATTTTATTTCTAAATCAAAAAGAACATAAAAATCATATGATATACCAAAAATCGTTGATTTTGGATCTAATATATAGAAGTTATGAGCTGTTATATGAATACACGCTTAGAAATTCATATTCGTGAAGGCGTCTGCGCTGCGAATATGAACGGTATTTTTATAAATTTTATGTTTTTTTTTCTTTAAAGAAATCTGTTAAATTATCAAGAACATAACAGTAATTGTACATACCAGAATACTTGATAAAAAGTACATAAAAGATACTTTAATAAAAGTTATGAGATGTTTATGAATGCGCGCGTAGAAATTCATATTCGTAAGAGCATGTATAAGCTACGAATATGAACAATATATCGGTCATCATCTACAGTGTATGTAATATATGTTTGTAACAATTTCAAGTTTTTGTTATATACTGCTATTTAGAATTGTCAATATCATAATAATAATAATAGTATACACCACAAACTTTATTGAGTGAAAGTTTTATGAATGTTCTAACTTATATTCAATTTTGTACATGTTATGCGCGTATAGAAATTCATATTCGTGTTCGGTGTATAGAAATTCATATTCGTGTACAGTAGAGAGTATGGCAATTCATATTCGTGTTGAGAGTATAGAATGCGCATCTTTATCATTCTTGAGTCAATGTAAGCTATGAATATGAACAATTTTGGTCATGTATGTAAAATGTATACATTTATTTAATATTTAATAACATAACGATACATTACTAATATATCATTGATTATGTTTTTCTTTTTTCTTCTTCACGTGTTCATCTTTAATATTTCATATGTTTGTAAAAAGATACTTTTATTAAAATTTAGTCTTAATAAATTCTGTTTTATTCTGTTCTGTTTTGTATTGTATATCATAACAATAATGATCCAGTTATCTACTTGCTATTTTAGCGCTAATTGGATTATCACACCTATCTTAATCACACACATGCCTTGCAGCATGGGGTATTTAAAATATACCGATCATCCTATCACCTTTGGATTTGAGAAACAAATGTCATAACTGTACAACTTTGATATTATAAAACTGCAAGACGGTGCGTTTGAAGCGACTTCTGCAAGAATTTTATAATATTTCAATTAAAGAATAAATTGTATTTACTCAATTGTATGGTAAGTATATATATTTATGAATAACTTTGAATAGAATCTTCATTTCTTCCATTTATGGAAAAACCTTTCAAAACTGTAAAAACGCCGGAAAAACCTCAACAAATGAAGAGAAAACGTGCAGAGAGATCGCGCACACCATCTGCAAAACGAGTGTTATTAGCGTAGACTTGTTACTTTTAAACCCTGGCAATTTGTGCATTAATACCGCAGTTCTATATTAAAATATTATGCAAATCAAATGATTAAAATTTAACATGTGAACTATTTCTAAACTGTTACTATGTCAATCTAATGTGCAATTATCATTCATATCATATTTCTTATATACGCTGTCGCGAATACGAATTTCTATACTCTTATGAATATGAATTTCTATACGCTCAGGACGGATATGCCGAATTTGTATACGCTCTCACGAATATGAATCTCTTTACGCTCATGAGCTTTCATTTTTATGCCTATTGCAAGTTTTTACTGTTTTTATTGACTGTGTAAAAATAAAATGGATAGGTTACTGAAAGAAACCTATTGAATGCACAGATAACTTCGAGTTTTTTTCCTCATTATACGCTCATGATTCACGAATATGAACTTCTATACACTCAACACGAATATGAATTTCTATACTCGAGATCTCTACTGTACACGAATATGAATTTCTATACTCGAGATCTCTACTGTACACGAATATGAATTTCTATACTCGAGATCTCTACTGTACACGAATATGAATTTCTATACTGTCAACACGAATATGAATTTCTATACTCGAGATCTCTACTGTACACGAATATGAATTTCTATACTCGAGATCTCTACTGTACACGAATATGAATTTCTATACTCGAGATCTCTACTGTACACGAATATGAATTTCTATACTCAAGATCTCTACTGTACACGAATATGAATTTCTATACTCGAGATCTCTACTGTACACGAATATGAATTTCTATACTGTCAACACGAATATGAATTTCTATACTCGAGATCTCTACTGTACACGAATATGAATTTCAACACGAATATGATTTTCCATACACTCAACAAGAATATAATTTATGCTCATCACGAATATGAATTTCTATACCTCAACAAGAGTATATATACGCTCATCACGAATATGAATTTCTATATATACTCTCTACTGCACACGAATATGAATTTCTATACGTTCTTTCATATAACATCTCGAAATTTTATTAAATTAACCCAAATTCAATGTTTTTCGTTATGCATAATTTATATTCCGTCAGTTTAATTTTAAAGATTTCTTTCAATAAAAAACTTTGACAAAAATATAGTTCATATTCGCAGCGCAGATGCCTTCACGAATATGAATTTCTAAGCGAGTATTCATATAATAGCTCATAACTTCTATAAATAAGATCCAAAATCAACGATTTTTGGTATATCCAATTATTTTTATGTTCTTTTTGATTTAGAAATAAAATACTTTCGAAATTCTCATAAATAATGAAAATATCGTTCATATTCGTGTACTTTCGTTCATATTCGCGAATATGACTCATATTCGGTATTAAGACAGACCCGGTACTTACTTTGATTAACACAAGACATCAGTCAACATTCTTTAGTGAAAACTTTTCCGCAACAACTTAATCTATTACTCGTCATTATCAGACTCTATACGACTGAGAAGTCAAGGAATTGTAAGAAATATTGACAACATAAGCGCACGAGTACGATATATTTCGAGTACGATTGCTCAATTACTTGAAAAGGTCATTGGTTTCAAAGAGTTTAATACAATAAGAACATGGTGACTTTAACGTTATGTATAAATTTCAAAACAACCCAATATTATAATGCATTTTCGAACCTGATACAGGTTTCTTAAGAATCCTCTGCCATTCAATATCCTTATAACCTCCCGGTGGTGGAAGGTCCTGCTTGAACGTCGCCATCTTTAACCACCACTGTTTATACGAAATGCAATCAGAAACGGAAGGGATTTTATTTCCCGAAATAATGTAAATGTATAAGAGAAACGAAATGGGATTTTTACCTCATTGTCCCTGAATGAGGAAAATAATGTACCCGATGCGTTGGAATGGGTTATATTATTATTATCAATAAAGTTACTTGTTAGATCTATAACAACAAAGAATTCATTTTCAAGATTATGCTTACATGAGAAGGTTTACATGGAATCTACTCGCTAATTAGAGTAGCCAATCAGTGAAGTGTATGATGCTGATTCACACATATACTAGTTGTATATATATAAATACAGATATAAGAATCGGATCCTTGAAGAAAATAACACTAAGAAAAGCTCTACCTTCCCTGTAACCAATTCAACTCATAAAAACATACTGTAAAGAAATCCGCCTTCGTAAAAAAAAATAGATGTATGAAATAATTAAAAAAAAAATGCTTTAGTTTGTGTTCAATGCATTAATTCATTTTGTGGAGACGACCGCAACATTTCAATTATTCGTTTGTTTTTATACCAGCCTTCTAACTAGCCAATCAAATCAAATCTCACTGGCTCGCTACTTATAAAAAGCATGCGCTCTTGGAACATTAGTCAGTCTGCTGGGTAACATCTGGAGTGGTAGTATCATTAGATGGAAGGTGTGTATTAATTTCTGAGACTGATCAGTAATTTGTGGAGCTTAATACTCTTGATTGCGGCGAATGTACCATGATGGAGATTTTCTTCCAATTGCTGAATTTAGTCTTAAGAGAGTATAAGGACTAGAGCCTCCGGATTGCGGCGTATGTACCATGAACGAGGTTTCTATTCCCATTGCATAGATACAACGACGTTTCTTTACCCTTTTATATAGTTATGGTATCATTGATTTTCGTACGAGTGCATACCTGGGACTTTGGTCAGTGTGAATATGGACTAGAGCATCTCGATTGCGGCATATGTACCATGACAGATGTCTCTACATCCTTATACCAGTACCGGGTCGTAGTTATCTCTTGTTTTTTTTATTGTGCATTGCATTTGGTGCGTGTCCGGGACTTTGGGCAGTGTACGTAAGGGTTAGATCCTCTTGATTGCGGCGAATGTACCATGATAGAGATTTCTATTCCCTAATACCAGTACCGGGTCGTGGGCAACTCCAACGAACTAATGTTTTACTTCAAACTACATTTTAACATTTTACAAACGTCTTTGTGTCTATTGAACATACGTGTGTCGTACTTACCATTGATTCATAAATTGATTTTTGTGCATGTAAATATATAGTGCTTATTTATGTTTAGTTAGACAATCATACGGACAAAGTAGTCCCTGAGGAAAATTGATGTATGTACATGAACATTGTATTTGTTCAATTGTTTAATTCAATCTGTTGTTTATAAAGCCGTTCTTCACATTTGAGGCCATAGTCGCTCGGCATACGACTTGAAACACGTTACAATACAAAATGGAGGACAAAACATGGTCCTCGATCTCCAATGTAATGTGCAGTATATGGGAACATGGCATAATACAATATGTAATGTGTAGCATTGAAACATGGCATAATACAATCTAATGTGTATTATGGGAACATGGTATAATTCAATGTAATGTGTAGTATAGGAACATGACACAATACATGCAATGTGTAGTATGGAAACACGGCATTATACAAGGAGTTGTATGGGAACATGGCATAATACAATGTGTAGTGTGGGAACATGGCACAATACAAACAGTAGTGTGGGAACATGGCATAATACAATATGTATTGTGTAGTGTTGTAATCATGTATTTTAAACATCTGACACGTTTTATCTGGTCGTGTTTAGCTCATGTCATATTTACTAACTAAACCAGACAGAGTTACTGTACATTATATAATAGCTACTGAACACGTGTTGATAAAACTCCAATTTAAAGTAATGTCCAGATAACAATGGTAGGATACTACGTCATCTCGCACCTGTTAAAAAGGTCCTCCCTGGACAAAAAAGGTAAACAAAAAAGGTAAAATGTTATTTTACTCTTCTAAATTACAGTTTTGAAAAAAATTAAGTTGCGCGTCAAGCAACTACGTGGTTTAAATGCTTAACAGTGCAGTTAAATTTCTTGTAAATCAGCCCGTTTGAGCCCGAAAGATGTTTTAGATTTTTTTTTCAGAGGTCCGCCCTGGATTCTGTCACAAAACTGATACGTTGTTGGTGTTTTTAACTCACCAGGCCGTGAGTGTAAAGAACCGATTATCACCGAGTGTTTCTTATAGCATTTAAGACAAATTGCACACGTATTTTGCGTTTAATTCTTGGTATTTTCACTTATTATGATTGAAATATTGAAACGGTCCATCCTGGATCGGGCAAGAGAAAAGGTCCACCCTGGACACATTTCAACAAACCGATCTCATTTATGTAAATTATGTTGTCTACAGATATTATCATGGGAAATATCGTAAGGAAATGTAACAGGAATGGTTTAATTCTATATTACTGTTATGTACACTTTTTTAGCCTGTCCTGTAAACATTAATCAATAATTACCATATCTAGAGTATACTTCATGAATTTCGTGCTATTCTGAATTTATCTCTCCAGTTGCTCATGTTTCATGGGAATGTTATCCATTTTGGCGGGATTTTTTAGTATATAAGTCAGTGAAATCTTATTGTATTTGCCTTTCTTATCGGACTCCATAGGTAACGTTTACCCTTTTTGTCAAAGACTGGTCACTTCACTTCAAGTTTACTTTAGGGTTTTTTGTCCGATTTAACTTTGGCTAGAAATTAGCTTTAATAATTAAATTCAGTAAATAATAAACAGGCACCATTAGACATTGTATTATGTATTTATAATTATGTAGTATCAGGATAAATTTTAATAAAATATGTAGATCTTGAATAGAATGTTAGCATCTTTTATTTACAATAATATTGTGTAGTTTTAAAGAAAACAAATACATGTATAACTTGATAAAACCACGATAGACAATATCAGCAATAAAAGATATCCTATTAATGTCTAAGTCACGCTGTATTATACTTAGAAATTGAAGACAATTCGCAATGATAATTGACTTATGCAGCAAAATGTTAATCATAACATCATATTAAGAACCTGATATTGTCTTATTAATAAAAGTTACACAAGAAATAATTAATAAATCAATGCTGTCTGTTTCAGTTAAAATATCTAGTAATGACGTCACACAATGGGAAATCCCGAAATTATTGCGTAAGATTTTTTTCAGAAAATGAAATGTATTTGTTATGTGAAATACAATCAAACTTGATATCATGATGTTGGGCCATACGACAGGTTTTGAAGCGAAAATAAATGTTTATTGTAAAAAAATCTAGCCATTTCGAAACGAGTCGTTATATACGGCGATATTTACGGGTGGGTATGATATTTACCCAAATCGCACGATTTCGCCAACTTCCAATATGATCTTTCTCCCTTAATTAAACCATTATAATAATTACAGTTTTGAAAGTACAACTTCACGTTACTAGTATATACTAGTAATGTAGCTTTCATAAAGTAAAAAGAACCTCGGTCCGCTACTTCTGTTTAAACTCTACTAAAATAGGGACTACAAACCGCATTTAGATCCAAACTGTAGTTGACGAAACTTCTTCCTATTCGGTGACTCAGTGGGAGACAAACATTTCGTTCTGGGTGATTTTGTAGGAGTCATATATATGTACTTCCTTTTTTTAAAAAAAAATAGGGATAGTTGTCTCTGACAAACTCTCTTTATGTATTGATATTAGCGTTTCTCTATATAGCTTATTACTTCTAAAACACTTCTTTCTAGATATAGTAAGACGCACAACTTTTTTTTTCAAAACTGTAATTTAGAAGAGTAAAATAACATTTTACCTTTTTTGATTACCTTATTTTGTCCAGGGAGGACCTTTTTAACAGGTGCGAGATGACGTAGTATCCTACCATTGGATAAGTTATTAAAATAGAATCGTAATGAGCAGACACCTGTTAACATACCCAGACAGCATACCTGTATATAAACCAACCAAGACAGATCTCTAGTGTATCAGAATAAACTTGTATACTAGATGAACTGATCTTGTGTTTTAGGTAAGAGTTATTCATTATTTTCACTTTGTAACTTTGTTACTTATAACTTTTATCATGTTGTTACTATTAAGAATTTACGGTAAAAAACTGAGTAGTGTAGTGTATAATATATTTTATCACAGTTTACAAGTTATTTGGTTAATAATGATTATTACTAACAGACATTAACTGTTGCCAGTGATGTTTGAATATATTTGTAAGATGTATATGTATCATTATTACTTGGTTTGCCATTGAACTATTATATATTATTTATATATAATCAAAATAAACTTGTATACTAGAAGAACTGATCTTGTGTTTTAGCTATTTCCCCAAACTGTTAGCTCTACAAGAACAGCGTTGCTATAGTATGGGAACATAGCATATAATACAATGTGTAGTATGGGAACATGGCATAATAATATGTGTAGTGTGGGAACATAGCATAATACATTGTGTAGTGTGGGAACATGGCACAATACAAACAGTAGTGTGGGAACATGGCATAATACAATATGTATTATGTAGCATTGAAACATGGCATAATACAATCTAATGTGTATTATGGGAACATGGTATAATTCAATGTAATGTGTAGTATAGGAACATGACACAATACATGCATGTGTAGTATGGAAACATGGCATTATACAAAGAGTAGTTTGGGAACACATGGCATAATACATTGTATAGTATGGGGACATGGCACAATACCATGTGTAGTATGGGAATATGGCACAATACAAGTGTAGTATGGGAACATGGCACAATACAATGTTTAGTATGTGAACATGGCACAATACAATGTGTGGTATGGGAACATGGCACAATACAATGAGTAGTATGGGAACATAAGGCATAATACAATGAGTAGTATGGGAATATATGGCATAATACAGTGTGTAGTATGGGAATATATGGCATAATACAATGAAATGTGCAGTATGGGAACATGGCATGGGAACATAATACAATATGTAATGCGTAGTATGGGAACATGGCATAATGCAATGTGAAGTATGGGAACATGGAACAATACAATGCGTAGTATGGGAATATATATGGCATAATACAATGTGTAGTATGGGAATATATGGCATAATACAATGTAATGTGCAGTATGGGAACATGGCATGATACAATATGTAATGTGTAGAATGGGAACATGGCATACATCAATGTGTAGTATGGGTACATGGCACAATACAATGTTTAACACTAATTTTCAATAAGTCGATCCATTTGACTAATAAAAAATGCAAAATGTGAACTTTGCTTAATTTGGCTAAAGATATGTTAATAACATTCTAGTGGTTTTTATCAGTGCTATCGCAAAATTTGGAATGCAACAACCAAACCATATTTCAGTTAACGATGCTTGAATAGTGCTGGTTAAAACAGAAAAAATACACTTGTAAAATCTTCGTTGCTATGGGTATGTTACATATAAACAGTCGCTCTGGATCTGACAGTTACAATTTATCATTTTTTGATGTCTTATTGACAGCGGCAAATCATTGGACGACGATTAGATCGCGTTGAAGTATGCATATATTCCATAAAATTAGTTTCTGCAACTTTAAATATGACTTTGAAAACGTGTTCATTAAAATTTACCAAGACTTTTAAATACGGAATGCTTTCAATACCACCTTGAAGGTTGTAATTAGTGTATCCTGCTTATTAAGTATAGAAATACATTTGATGACGAGTTATAAAACAAATAACAACAACATTGAGCATGTGTTCCACCTGGAAGCTATATGTGCCTAAAGATAAACATAGTACTGATGGCAACGAAGATTTCATTAAATTATCATAAAACTTGACCGCTAAATAAATTATATTATTACGTATATGTATTAAACCATTGCGAACACATTTTATTATACCTTATTGCATCAGAATATTTCATGCTAACATGTTCAAAGAAATATCAGAATGAATTAGAGCATTATAAGCAATTATGAAACACTTGCTGCTATAATGTAAATGGTATGCAAAATATGCTGCTTGGTCAAATTGAAAAACGATTATTGCATTTCAATAATCTCTTGGACCACATGAATGCATGAAACGTTTGTACTAAGCTCTTGATCAAATAAATTGCATTTGCGACACTGACACAAACGATAACGAAGATTTAATAACTTCAAACAGAAATAACACTTGTATAAATTAAATTCATTCACTATGTTTCTTTAGTAAAGTATACATACAGTTTTAAGACGAACAGTCACGGTTGTTTCAAATATACATTAATATCAACACACTTATTGAGAAAACTACTCAATACAACTCGAACAAATGAAGAACTTCTAACTTTGAACATCATGATAACGAAAGTTTATGTATGCAACCTTAGAACTGAATTTGCGTTTTTTTCAACCTTTTCAGTAATTGTTTTCAGTATATAATTTCGTCACATTCTCTTTGTCAATTATTTTCACCATATTTCTCGATTTTCCTGCACGTTTTGACTGATATAATTCACGCAGAACTGAGGATGCATGTACATGTATTTTTATCTGGCTGTCTTGACCATTTGAAATGCTCATTCTTGTACTCTGTACGTCATTCTTACTCATAACATTGTATTCTGTATATGATAATATGTAAGTACAAACTGTACATATGATATACTGATATAATATCAAAATTTATTGTATATTATGGCAATTATGGGCGAAAAAACATATGTTCATTTTCCACTTCTGTACTGTTTAATTTTTACTACACTTTATTCAATCTTGACATAAATATTCAAACCATGTTATGTGCACTTTATACCTGGGATATCCTAAGTTATCAGAACATGTAACAAGAAAAGTCATGCTTATACCATTGTTTGAAACTGAAAAGTGTAAGAATAAAATCTTCGTTATCAATTGATAACGAAGATTTTTCTCGTGCTTGATAGCTTTTGCAGGGCAATGGGAGGTAACAGCGCGGCAATGACACGGTAAATATCTTAATAAATCAATAACCGCATGTTTAAGAAAAAAATGCAATGACTTTGTGTATAATCAATAACAAAATATAAGATATAAACAGCACATCATATATGTCACAATCGATTGATACATTAAAGCCAATAGAAACCGGTAACCTTGAGTTTGGTACACTTACAAAACGGTTTCTAATATCGTGGTTACACAAAGCTATACCATATATAACGCCAATTTAGTTAGCTAAGTGTGATCGCTTAGTTTAGTAGATTATACCGATAACGAAGATTTGATAACGAAGATTTTAATGTACCCCATTTATAATGGTTGCAATTGTTTATTCGAAGTTCAAGATCTCTCATACTGAAATAATGTCCTACTACTACCCAGCAAACACCCGACGTTGTATCAACGTTGGATATGCGTTGTATTTAAGTCGCGACGTCGGCGACCTAAATCCAACGTTGATTCAACGTAAGAATCACGACGACTATACAACGTCTGAATAAGACGTCTGCATGACGTTGGATTATGGTCAGATAATGATTTTGTTGAAATCATAACGAAAATTGAATATTGTGAATATTGTCATGAAAAAACAAAAAACAACAACATATAAACCTTGTTCTTTGGCATATATTATTATGTTAGGGATGAGTTAAAAATAGCAAAACACTCTGACAAGTTTACTCCCCTTAAAATGTTTCATATTACCGATAGGCGTCGCTTCGAGGGTCCAGTTATTTCGAATTTTACGATTATTCTTTTCCACACTATTTGAAAATAATTAAATAAAGAAACGTTTGTCGACAATAATTTAAAAATATTCTTCATAAAACCTACAAAATAAATGGATTAAAATCGTTTAATTTACATGAAAATGGACAGATCTAATTAATTATTCAAAACTACCAGCAACGGTTATATTGCGGAATAGTGTTCAACGGTCCCAAGAAAAGATTTCGGGATAAGATACAAAAGATCTGTCAAATTCGGATTTTAAGGTAAGTGAAATTTATGATTTAATTTCATGTGTGATTTAATTTTGATGGGTATTAAGAATCTCAGTAAAAAGATGCATATGTGTATATCGGAAATTCAGCAAACTTTTATTTTAAATCGAACAAGTAATCAATCAATTTCATAACTAATTGCACCCGATATCGTGTTGGTCGCTTTTAAGTTCTATAGGTATTCAAATGTTTTTTATTTAAAAGTGCGATCATCTTTTGTTACACTTTAAAAATCAAGTAAAACAAAACTGGTGAAATTACATTTGAAACTATCTGTTGTGTAAAGTCTAAATTCAAGACTACACAAATATTCACAATCACTGTTCTGGTATCAGTTACATGTGCATGTCTTAATGTCCATTATTTCCAACAAAATTGAACTTGAAAAACAGCATGAACTTAATTTGAAACTATTCCAGAGAAGGTTTTATTACTGACAACTGCCAAACTGGCCAGTGCCCGAATTGATTGATGAGTCCTCAGGTCAAATGTTCTTCATGCACGTAGGAAATGTGTTAATGAAAATTTGAGAGAGATAATATTATGTTATTCATTTCGTGTGGGGAACTTGTATGCTTCAGACTTAATTAAGAAGGATGTTTGGATTTATTATGCCAGACATATATGTACGTGTTTTTTGAGTTATGATCACTGGTTGATACTACATTGAATTCTTATAAATATAGTTTAATTTTCAATGTACATGTGTCGAGTTACAGAATTTTTGAATAAGTAATACATGTTCATTTGCTCTAACTTATAGTTTATTAATTATAATTGTTTACAGATTGATGTCCAAATTTAACATGACTGGGAACGATGGAATTCTACAGGTCAAGCTTGTTTGGTGTTGTTCAAGGTAAATTTATCATTTTTTATTTCTGAATAATCCGTAATCAATTCGGTCAAGGTTGTAAAATTATGTATGAGGACTACAACATAATATCATACAAACACTGATTAAGTAAAAAGCTGGGCTTTCTAATAGCAAAATGCATGTCTAAATAATACCGTTTGAGATTGCATTTGCCTATATTGAATATTATTAGGTATATATTATATTAATTAGAATAAATTCTGCATGTTCAGTTTTCTGTGAGCTTGTGTAATTTTCTCTTTGATTTTGTTGCTTGGTATAATCCAGTCTTTAGAAAAATTTAATATGTATTCATCATAGCAGATTGATAACAGAAACACAGAAGACTGTATATTTTTCAAATAATAAAAATTACTAGCTCGGATAGATGAAATGACTTCCGAAAATGCCCGCTGACTGAATATGCTTGCTCTTTTACTATTTCAGCAAATACTATGAAGTCTATGTCAAAGGAAACTGAACATGATGCTAGCCAGGCCTGTCCACTGAAGTAGACTCCAGAATCACAGACAGGAAATCCAGAGGGATTAATTTATTAGTTTCTAACTGTTTTGTACATGTCATTTAAACGAATTCTTAGTGTTCATGATCACTGAATAATCATCTACTGTGTGTTTATACAAACTTATGTACGGTATTCGTGTCTACGTGTGTATATAATAATTTGCAAGAATAAATTAGATATATTAATTCAAAATTGTGAACAAAATTTGTTTTTTTGTTTGACATTTCAAATGATAAATATAGACTAGGTTGTATTGTGAGATTAAAAGTGAAACTTTCTGATATATGTTATAGATACATGTATATTATACTTATTGAGCAATATTATTTTAATAGTGTTCAGTATCCTCATGAAGAACTAATTATACAGGATTACATGGTAACTGGCGTCATTATGTTCTTTGTTTGAACATCCCTGAGTTTTGTTGATATAATCACCTTAATTACTTACAGTCGTGTAAATATATACACGTTGGATTTTGGTTGTATACAGGTTGGATTGTGGTTGCATACAGGTTGGAGTTTGGTTGTATACACGTTGGATTTTGGTTGTATACAGGTTGGATTTTGGTTGTATACACGTTGGATTTTGGTTGTATACAGGTTGGATTGTGGTTGTATACACGTTGGATTTTGGTTGAAAACATGTTGGATTTTGGTTGTATACACGACGTTGTATTGACGTCGGGAAATGACGTCTAAAAAACTTTCATTTACAACCTTAATCCAACGGTCATCCAACGTCAGGGTACAACGTCTGTACAACGTTTTTACAACGTCAAGTGTTTGCTGGGTAGTGACGTTATCTATTATCCTAGAATGAAAAGTTATGTGAAATGCATGCCGTTCTTTTTATATCACATAGCAACGAAGATTTTGTTATTTACTTTTTTGCATGGGTTATGTGATTTATGATGCTATATTATTCTATATGTGTCATCATTGTCGCTAAAAAAAATGGATTGATTTCATTCGACACTTGACTAAAGAATACAAAACTGCGTAAATTCGTGCATAAACATTTTCTTTTCTTTCTTTTCTATTCGCGTGAATGTTGATAACGAAGATTTTACGGAAATTCAAAAATCCGGCGACATGCTCTTGAAACGCAATATTTTTGTGCACATTCAGAATATATGTCGTTCTTGCCTCGAGCTATATCGATGAGGCGTACATGTAACAGAAAAAGTATACAAATAAGCTGGGTTTCTTGTTTCTTAAGAAAAACTACCTTATTTATATCAAACATTGCTGCCGGCGACAATAACGAATATTTCATTTTGGTGCTAATATCTTATCCAACTTTAATTTTACAGAACTATAAGGGCTTTTGCTGTTAACTAAATTAATTCCAATGATTTTTTATTTTTTCTTAGACTAGTGAAGCATATGTCATTCACATACATGTATATGACCTGCATAGTATATAAATGAAGTCAGTCATGTTCAAAAATATTTGCATGGGCATGAATGATATGGGTACATGTTTCTCTTTTTTTGCTTTGTATGGAAAAATCATGTTCTGACAGTACTTTCAGTACTTAGATTTTCTTGACAAGTTTATAGATAGAGTATATAACCAAACACTAAAAACTTGAATTAAGTCATTTTTCAGTAAAGTCAATATCAAATGTGTTCATAAAATAGTCAGATAGGGATATTAAATTTTCCAAGGTTTCTCTTCAATTAATTATATTTATTTAAAAAATGGCCCTTTAATTCACCGGGTGTCCTTTATTCGGAGGTGTCCATTATTGGGAGGTGTCCTTTATTCGGAGGTGTCCGCTAACACAGGTTTCACTGTACCAAGTAATAAAAAAGAGCAACACTGATAAATATAATCTTTATTAATATTATAATATAATTAACATTCAGATAAAACAATTGATTGTACAAATTGTAACAATGAGAGAAAAAAAGTATAACATATTAAAAATTCTTCACAAACAAAGAGTAAACATTCTAACAATACATCAATGGAAGGAATGTAGGCTATATATTACACCAGTCAGTATAATGTAAACAACATTATAACATATATTATGCACATGTCAGACAAGGCCAGAAATAAATAGTTGTATTACAGTTATATCTGATCTACACTATTTGTCTTTGCTTAGCATTATATATTTAAAGGACAAAGTAAGAAAATTATCCTCCTATTTTACTCAGGTAACCATAATATACATAACCAGATTTATTTCTAGCCTTTGAGTATTGAAAACATGATGAAAGTTTAAGATTTCAAGCTTATACTAAAGGTGAAAAAAGGTGAGCCTGATTATCAAATGAATATACAAATGTAATGACAAGTAATTTATGACAATATGATTGTATTATTATGAACATGTATATATATTAAAAATAAGTTGTATGTAATGTAACAAATCATCTAATTAATTTAAGCGTAAATTCAATGCAGTTGTAAATAGATTTTTACTGATTTAATAGACTAGACTTCACATTTATTTTTCTTTTCACAAGTAAGTAATTTCTTTTATTGTTAGAAATTATGATAACTAGCAAACGTGTGTTAAGGATTGTAATAATGTGTCTTAAATTTGTACTAAAACATCAAATATATACTGTAGAACGCTTTAATTTCACGAGGTCAAAATTTTGTGTTTTTTGTTTAAAATCAGCTGTTTTCTTAATTCGCGTATTTATGAATTCGCGATGTCATCAGGCAGGATTAAAGTGCCATCAAAGATACGCTGTCGTTGCTTTGATATTTGTGGGTCACACCTGATCTGTTAGACATTTAAGTTGTGATTCAGTGTTTTATATCTAATAAAGTATAATAACAATAGATTGATAATAGTTTGGGATTGTTGTGGAAGTTATGTTTTACAAACAGTAGGTAAGTGTGAAAAACTGTTACTAGTATGTTCAAACGATGTCCAAAATTGTTCAACAAACGATAGTTTAGTAAAAGCAATATTATGCAAACATTAAAGGTACATGTCTATTGTTAATATATTGCTTTCAACAGATTAACTAAACTGATCATTCTACGATAAAATACTATTACTGACTTAAGTTGCGTATTTTCGGAAATACTCATTTTCGAATATATAAAACTCAGCATTTATTCGCGACATTTATGAATTCGCGAGGTATTCGATTCACGAATATTAGCGAAAATAAAACTAACGCGAATAAAACCAGTTATACAATAGTTGGTACTTCACACAAATACAACTTCTGTTGCGATTTATAATAGTGCAAATAATAACTATACTAATTTAAGTGTATACATGCAATTCATATTCTAATATCTACAAAATCAAGATTTATGAATGAAACTTTGAACCATTAAGTGACTTCTTGTAGTGTCCAGGTCATCACATTAGATATGAATAAGTTGTGAAGTCCTTGAAACATATTTTCATTTACCCTGAACAAGAGGCAGTGGTGCATTTAAGGACATATATCAACCAAATGTGGCTTAATGATAATAACTAAAGTTTAACTTACAAATAATGGTAAAAGCAATACTGACTTAATCTACCTGACAACTGATTAAATAACAAAATATTTAACAAAAAGCAAAAATTCCTTAATCATCTAGATTAAAATAAATTGGGACAAAAAAGTAAAAAAATGATGGCTACTGACCATTAAGAGGTAAGTTTAAGTATCAGATTTTATTAATTTGGATTTCTGCTCCATTATGAACATTTAAAGGTTAAGTATAAAGATAGACCATCTGGATTACTGTTGTAAACATGGAATGGATACATGCTTACCAACCAACGAATGATCTGACTTAAACATGTTGTAAACATGGCATGGATACATGCTTACCAACCAACGAATGATCTGTTGTAAACATGTTGTAAACATGGCATGGATACATGCTTACCAACCGACGAATGATCTGTTGTAAACATGTTGTAAACATGGCATGGATACATGCTTACCAACCGACGAATGATCTGTTGTAAACATGGCATGGATACATGCTTACCAACTGACGAATGATCTGTTGTAAACATGTTGTAAACATGGCATGGATACATGCTTACAAACCGACGAATGATCTGTTGTAAACATGTTGTAAACATGGCATGGATACATGCTTACCAACCGACGAACGATCTGTTGTAAACATGTTGTAAACATGGCATGGATACATGCTTACCAACCGACAAATGATCTGTTGTAAACATGTTGTAAACATGGCATGGATACATGCTTACCAACCGACGAATGATCTGTTGTAAACATGTTGTAAACATGGCATGGATACATGCTTACCAACCGACAAATGATCAGTTGTAAACATGTTGTAAACATGGCATGGATACATGCTTACCAACCGACGAATGATCTGACTTAAACACAGCTAGGTCTAAAATAGTAGCCACAATGACTGACAGGTAAACTTCTACATCAATATAAATATCTATTTCAATATAAAAAACATCTTTATCAATATAAACACAAGTCTATAAATTGGTATAAATCATCCAAAATAAAAAAACAAATGAAGAAAAAGAAATTACAACCGGTAGTAACTGGGACAACTAGCTACTCTGTGAACTCTTTAAGAGTATGCATGTAGTTGGAAGGATAAATGTTTTAATATTTATAAATCAATTACAATAAAATATATAAAAAATTATGAGGAAGCCTCACGCTACACAACATATATGTAATATGATGATAATATAAATGCAATAAATTGTCGTATATATATATAAATGTGTTTGGCTTTTTTGTAAAAAAAATATCAAATAGATTTAATAGTAAACAGAGATATATACATAGTAAAACTACTACATGTAACAAAGGTACTTCATTAATCAACTAATCTTTGCAATCTTCATTTCAATAACTATCATATATATAGTGTACATGGTATAAACTGTGCTGAATTCTCCAGTAAGATAACTTAGTTGATAAACACTAAACCATGGTAACAATGACCTGCTACTGGAAGGCTTCATTATTGAGTATATATCTGACACCTAATACCTTTGGTATTGAAACAGAACTTATAACATATAGTATCTGATTAATAATATGACATTATACATTATTTACATAAAATATAGAATAAAAAATATATAACTAAACAGAAATATAGTAGTATTGGTGATGTCCAGTAGTGTTTTTTGCTGGACAAACTTTCATGGCACTGTTGAGTATTATGACAGATAACTAAATTTCATTCATATAAAAAATACAAAAACATAATTATGAAATTAGCTATCAAGGTTTGGCTTCGAAGTTCTTTTCATTTTGATTAAGTCTATCATACATTGGTATCCCAGGTCACATAAATTAGCTGTAGAAGAGAATTGTTCACTTGTTTCCAGCATAATATTTGTGTACCTCAACCTGTAATAACAATCAGGTTAATACTATTAAAGCTACAAATAAATCATACTTAGATACGAGGGATGTTCGGAAAGTATTGTGTATTGTGGTCTGAAACATTAAAAACTGATGGAAACATGATTCTTTTCATTTCATACCCTCAAAATACTCCCCTTGGTGAGAAATGCATAATTTTAGCCTATGGATCCATTTCATGAAAGCGTCACGGTACGCTGATTTTGGTATACTACGGAGGTACTGATGAACAGCATAACCAACAGCTTGTCGCGATCGATATCTACGGCCAGAAAGGAAGTTTTTCAGTTTTGGAAATAGGTAGAAGTCGCATGGCGCAAGATCTGGGGAATAAGGTGGATGTGGTAGAACAGTAACTCTCTCTGACTTCAAGAACTGTGTTACTGTAGCAGAGGTGTGCGCAGGAGCATTGTCATGCAACAGGCGAACATGTTTGAAACCTGTGACAGGGCGACATTTCTTATAGTACTTCTTTAGTTTCTTCAAGATAACATCGCGGTAGTACCTACCAGTCACACTTCTACCCTTTTTTACTGGAATCTGTATAGCTATACCATCGCTAGAGAAGAAAATAGCATACAAAACTTTCTTTACACTCAAAGAGCGTTTGCAATTATTGGCCTATGGCCATGTTTGGTAGCCCATATTTTGTTCCCAACCTTTCACAGGCTCAAAATAATGCACCCATGTTTCATCACCAGTTACAACATTTGCAAAAACCTTTTTGTCGTATTTTGGGAACATTTTTAGCAATGTTTTGGCAGTTTCAACATGCCGCCTTTTTTGGTCGTCAGTCAATAGATGGGGTACCCACCTAGCAGAAATCTTCCTAACTTTCAAGATCTTCTTTAAAATAAAATGAACTCTTGATAGTGAAATGCCAACAATGCGTGCAATATCGCGTACAGTATATCGAGCATCATTTTGAAGAATTTCTTTGATTTTCAAAACATTTTTGTCACACGTTGCTGTGTTTGGTCGACCTGATTTTGAGGCATTTTCAACAGACTCTACACCACAATCAAATTTCTTTTTCCATCTGCGAACCGTCTCATAAGACACCTTACTAGACCCATAAACACGGGTTATTTCGGAAAAAAGCTCTTTCGAAGAACAACCGAGTTTACTGCGAACCTTTATATACGACCGAATTTCTTCAGTATTTGGTATATGTTTTCCAACCATTTTTACTACAGTGGTCAACGACTGTCCAAACTGAAATAGCGACAACTTTATAAAACGGTTATTGATTGGGTTTCTGTATATACCATTGTGTAGATATTGATTAGAGGTAACCAGCTGTATAAACATTGATGTGAAATTCCTCGTGAAAATGGCGTGTAACCACAATACACAATTCTTTTAGAACATCCCTCGTATAATACATTGAATTATGAATCAATACATTCTTCATGTTATCAAGTATCAATTACATTATTACAGTAATGTAAGTTATTCAATAAATTAGCTGAGGAATTGCCCATGAATACAAGGGTTCATATAATCACATAGAAGTTATATTGCACTGTCATGTCCAACTTGATATTAAAGAAAACAACATACAAATTGTTGTATAAGTAATATTTGTTTACAATAGATCTAACTAAGTTACCTGATTATCAAGCAATCTCTGATAAGCTTCATCAGGTCGCTTTGGTAATGGTCGTCTAGACATCATAGAGGACTTTGCCACACTATAAATAATAAAATAGTTACTTTAGTTTGTAAATCAGAATGCTTTTATAATATACGACAAAATTCTTACTCTATAAGACCAAATATAGCAATTTTGAGTTTGCAGTGCACACAAAATGGTTGATTTAGCAAAGAACCTCATTGAATAAGAGGAAATTCTTCACATTTATACTACAAGTACTTTCTATTTTCAATAAGGGCATATTACAAATTCAAACAGCTAGACAAGAAATTAGGAGCCATAAAAGTTCCATAAAAATATAAAATTCCTATAAAAGATCGCCAGGGCTTTACATTTTCCAAGGGGGGGGGGGGTTCTAATAGAATGTGTTGTTTCCTAAATCATAAAGCAGAATGTGTTCATCTATTAAATATTTTGTTGTTGTTTGTTAAAAATGAGAATTTCAAAGGATTTTTGGATTTACTCTAGTGTTTAGAATTTAAAAAACGTAACAGGGGTGGGAGGGGCTTTTGACAGGAGTTTTATGGTAGAGAGATAAATGAGGATGTTTATAACAAACCTGTAATGTCTGTCAGGAAGTGACGGAGACCAATCTGCTGGGGGTGGAGGTAATGCTCGACTTTCACGAATACCTCGCTGACGACCAGTTTTCTGAAAAAAATCATCAAAAATTAGTTACAATAATACATTAGTTTGTGGGACCTGAACATCAATCACATATCTATATATATCATAACAAGAGGGCCAAGATGGTCCTATATCGCTCACATGACAATCATTGTTCACTCATTTAAATATTGTTTTGAACCTGTGACCTAGTTTTTGACCCCAGATGACCCATGATAGAACTTGTCCTACATATAAATAAGACAAACATTCTGACAATGTTTGGTGAAGATCCAATCAAAACCATCACAACTACAGCATAGACAAGGTTTTCTTAAGATTTGACCTTAATTGTGACCTAGTTTTTGACCCCAGATGACCCATGTTCAAATTTGTCTTACATAACCATATTTGAACTTGACCTTAATATCATCAAGGTTTGGCAAAGATCCAATTAAAACCGTGACATTTAGAGCTTTAACAAGGTTTTTACCAAAGATTTGACTTAGTGACATAGTTTTTTACCCCGGCTGACCCAAGATCGACCTTGACCCACATATCATTGAGGCAAACATTCTGACAAGGTTTGGTGAAGATCCAATCAAAACTGTGACATCTACAGTGTTAACAAACTTTTCCTAAGATTTGACCTAGTGACCTAGTCACTGACCCAAGATGACCCATATTTGTACTTGATCGTTACCGTATATATATATGCAAATTTGTTTTAAAAAATGCATGAGGTCCTTAACATTTATGGTACCTTGATCACCTGGGCATTTTGATTTCTTTACATTCATTTTACTGAATTATCTAAGTGATATATACCAGGTAGGCATTTTTTTTTATATTTTACCAGTAACTGCACAGTATTTCACTAGATGAATATAACATAAAAAAGAAAATAATCAACTATGTATATGTATAGTTAATATTAATAAAGGTTTCCTTATTGTCAGATTAGATTTTACTATGTTTCATACACACACACCAGCTAACATAACCCCACAGGGAATTGTCACAATTCATAACATTCATTACAGAATACATCCTATTGATTTTTGTGACAATGCCCTGTGAACTAAGACTGCTACATGCAAGAATGCAACTAGAAAACTTCACAGGAATAGATAATTTACTTATTTAATGCATCATTCACATGCAGTAACAAGGGAGCAATCATCATGCTACTGATTACATAATTATATTCTTAATTACCTCAACTTAGAAATGTCAGAACCTAATATAAGATAAAAAAATTAACATAACATATTGAATAAACTAGAACTATCACTAAAGGTGATGAATACCCCCAGATGCGGCCTTGACACAGTTATTGTTACATTTTAAAGAGGGAAATATAATGCATTTTCATTTTTTTAATACCTGCAAATTGTTGCTTAGAAATATCCTGACCAGTTTCTAAATATACATTATATAAAAAATAACAAAGGGCCATAACTCATTAAAATTTACTTGGACAAAACCTATTGTGGACATGCACAACTTGGCAAACTACTTATCACTTCTAAGAAGTTTCACTGAATTCCTGCATGTAGTTGCTGAGAAATGGTACGGACAAAATTTACCTAATTGTATAAAACAAAGGGCCATAACTCAGTGAAAATTAATCCAAACAAAACCTTGTTATTGCATGCACAACTTGGCTTACTTTTTATAACTTCTGTGAAGTTTCATTGAATTCCTATGAGTGGTTACTGAGATATTGTATATACACTGTATAAAAAACAACAAAGGGCCATAACTGTGTGAAAATTTAACCTGCAACCAAGACAAGCTTAATGCATGCACAACTAGGCTAACTACTTATCACTTCTGAGAAGTTTTATTGAATTCCTGGCAGTAGTCAATGAGAAATAGTCAGGACAAAATTTGCCTATTGTATATACTGTAGAAAAAAACAAAGGGCTATAACTCAGTGAAAATCAATCCAAATGAAAAATGATTTAAGCATGCACAACAAGGCTAACTACTTATTACTTCTGTGAAGTTTCGTTGAAATCCTGTGAGTAGTTGCTGAGAAATTGTCTCGACAAAATTTGCCTATTGTATATACTGTATAAAAATAACAAAGGGCCATAACTCAGTGAAAATTAATCCGAACGAATAATGCTTTAATCATGCACAACTGGGCTTACTACTGATCACTTCTGTGAAGTTTCATTGAGATCCTGTGAGTAGTTGCTGAGAAATTGTCCGGACAAAATTTGCCTATTGTATATACTTTATAAAAACAACAAAGGGGTATAACTCAGTGATAATTAATCCGAACAAAAATTGCTTTAAGCATGCACAACTAGGCTTACTACTGATCACTTCTGTGAAGTTTCATTGAGATCCTGTGAGTAATTGCTGAGAAATTCTCCGGACAAAATTTGCCTATTGTATATACTGAATAAAAACAACAAAGGGGTATAACTCAGTGAAAATTAATCCGAACGAAAAATGCTTTAAGCTAGCACAACTAGGCTTACTACTGATCACTTCTGTGAAGTTTTATTGAAATCCTGTAAGTAGTTGCTGAGAAATTCTCCGGACAAATTGTGTCTACAGACGCACGGACCGACCGACCGACCGTCAAGCGTGAATCCAATATAGCCCCCATATATTTCATATCTGGGGGTATAATAAACACTATCTTGTTTTTATTGATACACACTTAAACAGTCCATTGTAAATGATGTTCAACTTGTTTCCGATTTTAGTCCATATTTCTAAAGAAATTAAATAATAAAAGACCAAAGCTTTAACAAAGTCATTAAAATAAATCTGACACTTTACCATCAACCTGAGTTCAGAACAGATCTGAATAAGATGTTATTGCACTCAAACTGTACAAGAACCTCATATTGTCATGTTTAGGGCCTATCTGACAAGTGTGAAAAGTGCAGATAGACCCTTTTAATTATAACATGTGACAATGTACTGAGCACTGATCATATTTCTTTAAAACAGATTTAATGGTCTATTCTGCAAGACATAACCCTCAAAACAATTAACAGATCTGCATAAATTATATCAATATCATTGTATGTGCATGAGTTTATTACTGACAACTGACATCTAACAATAGACAGGTGAAGCCATCATTGACTAAATTTATCTAGGTTCAAGACGTGAAAACAGCACAGGTAGGTAAAGAAGCAATATCTGAACTAACGTTCATATAAAACTATAATTGTTCTACAGTATATGAAACAACAAACCTGTCTTTTAATCTGTTCTTCTAATGAAAAATAAAATCTCTCATTTACAAGTTCACCATAATCACATTCTCCATGTTCCTAAAAGTATAAAAAATAGTCACAAATTAAAACAAAAATTGTAAAACAACAACAACATTGAATCCCATGATCTTAACATCAATAACCTGAAGTTGGTTATTCCATACAATGGTAGACTGATATAAGTACCACTCAGTTTCTCAGTATAAAATACACGGCATACAACTCATAATTAAACATCTTGTGTCACATTGGGTTCAGTAGATTAACATTTAAATAAAGTGCATAAAGTGCTAAGTCAAAAAGGGGCCATAATTCCTAGGAAAATGTTTGGATTTCAATAAAACCAAACTTGACCTGTATTTTACTATTACAACCTACAATGTATCATGATATATTTCTTGAGTTATCGTTCGGAAACCAAAGTTTGAATGGACGAACAGGGTTAACAATTTATGCCCGTCAGCCATTTCAAATGGCTAATAATCTGGTATAATTACTATATTACATGTATCAAGGTTTACAGTCAACTTATTTTATTTTAAACATTCATTTCAAGTAAGATAATTTCAGCCACATAATCTATAACACTCTAGCAACAACAACACCACAAAAATAATGATGATCACATTTAGGTTGGAAAGTAAGCAATGATACATTTAATCACACTAGGGTAGCAACATTTATGTTTATAAATTAAGCTGTTGTGATTTTAATGCAGGAAAAGCTGTATGAATAAATATCTATCATTGTAGGGTCTTTTTGTATTTTGTAAGTACAATTCTAGCATTCTCGAGCCAGCAAGTTTTCATGCCAAACCAAACAACATGATACTACTTTTTCCTTCCACATCAATTTTGCAAAATTCAAGACACTTTCAAAAGGTCACTTATCTTACATAGAGTCCCAAAATAGGTTACTATTTGGTATAAATGGATTCTTTATATATTCAAGTATATCTTAAAGGGTGTCTTAAAATATTTCCACAGAAATTTCATGTCAGCTTTAAATTGTGACATTCTGATATTTTCGTCTTTAGCAATTTGTATTCTAAACTGGTTATGGAGAACAAAATGTATAACAAGCCAACAGTAAAGCAATGGGTTGTAGGACATGTTTGCATATTTCAATAAGGAAGGTGTAGAGGTAAATAGCTGCAATATCAAGGATTTTTTAAATGTGTCTATTTACATCATTTTGCTGCTGAAAATGTGAAAATTCATAAAACAATAAATTGCGATAATTCTACAGCACACCAGCCATACTCTTCACTATCATGAATGTTTTCATTGAACAGAAATCAGAAAGATTTACATTCTCGTTATTACAGTCTGCATGCTTAGTATGAGACAAGAACATCCGGAGGAAGTTATGTTGAGTTTCCATAGCAACTAACGAAAATGTTCGAAGTCAAATAAGCTAACAATCAAACAACATTCATGCAAAACACATCACTCACATTAGTTGGCTAAAAGAAATACATTTATAATAATCATTGAATAATGGTAATATAAAAAAAACAATGTTAAATTGTTTTAAATGAGAATATAGATATACTTATTTAATGTGTAGTAATTTTAATCATACATGACCATTAAATACATTGTAATAATTGATTTACTTTTTCTTCATTCTCCAGCCATACAACAAATTGCTTTAGAATGGAAACTGAACGATAGTCACTCGCTCAGCACACATGAATTTTTATGCAGACATAAGTACATATATCTAGATCTGCACCCCATGCAATTGTTAAAGTAACTCCCATTCCATGTTGCAGTGCAAGTCTATGCAGGTTCAGTTTCTATGAGTACTTTCAGTACTTTGATTATATACATGTACCTTCGTCATAACCCAGAACCACAAATATCTTATTTACCACAACAGTACCTTTAAATTACCAATGTGATCGTGTCAGTGCCAAGTTCTTAAGTGCAATAAAGGCATGAGACATTATAAAATAAATAGAAAATATACAAAATAAATAGAAAAAATACAAATGAGTAGAAATATACAAAATAAATAGAAAATATACAAATAAATAGAAAATATACAAATAAATAGAAAATGTACAAAATAAAGTTAGCGCTTTGCTACACCATGGTATCACATTGTGATGTGCCTTGCCTTTGTATACTGAGATCATCATATAAATACATGAAAAATATTCTCTGCATATACTTGATTTTCATCTACAATTAGGATACAGCATCATTTGCTTATTTCATTGGATTTAACGCTATTTTTTACACATTATTTTAGTTATATCATGGTGGGCAGTAATCATAACCAGCTTCCTGGACTTCGTTTAGGCCTTTACCAGTACTAACCACATTCTATCCATAAGCTTCTGCCAAGCTACCCCACATAATTCAGAGGTGGAGCACAATTTAACAAAGAATGTATTATCTTCTGTCAAATTTGTCATGGACAGTGTGAGCCTCGCCCAGGGTTCAAACTCACCACAGCAACACAATGTAACACCATACATGAGGAAATCAACAAGATAAAATGTTGAAATACTAAATATTCCAAGTCTCAGTTCATGTGTGACCTTCATATATACGTCAATACATCAAAACATAAAATCTCTTCTTCTTGTACAATGTCTCAGTGAATACAATGATGCAAACAAGGGATGGCACTAACAAGATTCCATAGTAATCACACATCCACTATATATTCATTAAATTCATCAGGTAGTTCATCAAATAAAAGTTAAATACTAACCTGTCCACATGGTGTCACAAGGTATCCAGCCCAATTGGAAATTTTGTTCTGAAAATGACATAAAAGATACATTGTATGTGACATTGTATGTGACTTATACATAAGAATATATAATTTTAATTAGCAGTTCATAAATGGTATCAGTAAATATCATAAATATCAGATTAGTATGACATTATAAGTTTTATCATCTAAGACTGTTACATATGAATATAATTAAGGATCATAATTAATCAATCAACATAAATCACCTTTTTAAAGTTTAATAAAAATCATTAAATTTCATATGATGAAATAAAAAGTGCTAGTGTGTCCTGTAGAGTAATAGTGAGGCATGGTGTTTTTTTGCTACAGGGGCATTTTCAGGGTGCAGTTTGTACCATGCAGGACAATTTGTCCAGTTCCTCATTTAGTTAGTCATATTATACTTATCACTGCTTATTGTAATTTGCCATCTCAGCATTCTGTGAAAGACTATGTTTGAATGAATTGTGCTGTGTTTAATAATTGACTACTTTTTTCTTTAATAGTGTTTAATCAGACACAGGCTGACAATGAGGGCATATTTATCAAACATGGAACAGTTCATCTAAACATGTCTACAAGAAACAATCAATTAAACAAGTCCACTTACAGCTTTATGATACTCAATCAACTCTTTCAGTGTTTTGTGTACTTTGGGTTCACCAACCACAATAAACTTTTTGTTTCTTAATTGATCAATCATATAATGTCTGACTCTATCTTCAGCTCTGTAATATAGTAGGTATAAATTGTAAGTATACTACATGAAAGAACAGGCATATCTTTTATGTTTAACAATATACAATTATTTTATGGGCATGTGTGAAACAGTCAAAACTGTGGACCCTAGGTGGAGGGGTGACTTTTGAACTGTTGCCCCGAGGCCGGAGGCACCCCGACACTGAGGGCCACAGTTTGACTGTTCAACAAATGCCCATGAAATAACTATTACCTAATGCATTATATAAATATTTTTTATATTCATATTTATTCCATTCTTCCTCTGAAAAATCTAGGAAATGATTTGGATTTGAAGTTTTCTACGAAATCACCATATTGTCGTTTGTTAAATCAGAATCATATAAACGCTGCATAAATCAGAATCATATAAATGCTTGCATAGCCTAAAAGACACTGTTGTACTATAACTATAACAGTCAAAACTGTTGACCAGTCAACAGTCTACAGTATGACTCAAATTACAAATCCTGGCAAATACCCAACTTTTTGGTGAAACAGCAAAAAATAACGAATTAACATTTATATAATGCATTAGGTAATAATGCTAATTGTATACTGATTGGAGCATTATCAGACAAATAAGCAGCCACATACAACTATAGTCAAATTTTACATTAAGCATATGAAACTGAATTTTGTACAGTTTCTGCCATGTTTTTATTTCCCCACAAATGATCTAATAGAGGCATAATTCACAATCATGAAATCATTTCCTGTTAATGTAACCACAGGCTACCGGCATGTGATAACAGCAAATTAAAGTTTCAAAAAAAAATTTTTTTTTCACCTTATATATATTATAGAGTAGCTAATGAAAAGAAACTTAGGTCACATTGATGCCTAGTGGTACTTTTTGTAAGTTGGAGGGCTTATTGCTTCAGTTCAGAGCAATGTATGGATATAAGAGTGGATGGTGGTTAAAGAGAAATTATTTCTGCGTCGAATAAGGCCAGGCTTTTAAGAATCGGTTCAGAGTTGTTACATCAGGACCTTGATGAACATGACCGGTGTGATTTCTGAGTCCAGGAGTTCTATACATTTACTCTATAATATACATAAGGTGAAAAAAAAAATTTTTTTTGTGAAACTTTATTTTGCTGTTATCACATGCCGGTAGCCTGTGAATGTAACTACATGTATTTTATGTATGCACAGTCCAAACATATTGTTTAAAGCATTTTAAGTCATTTCACAAATCTAAAAATCTAATAACGTGTTATTGTATCAATTTATGATAGCAAAACATCACTTCTTTATATTCTCAGAAATATTGTATGAGTACTTACTTAAATGAGAGTGTGTAACCAAACCTGCTCTCACTGACACGGATCAGGTATGTACCAACATCCTTCAGCTTTAACAATGTCTCAGATTGTCTACAAACATTCAAATAAACAACAATGATTACAACATTTATAACCAGAACATATAGGCATTCTCATGGTGAGCTATTCTGATGGGTGGCTGTCCAGTGTCCGGCGTCAAGTACGTGTCATGCGTCTTCAATAATTTGCTTCAAACGACACCTACACTGCTGGGCCATTTTTGCTAAAACTTGGCAGGAATGATCCTGGCATGAAACTCTTTCAAAGCCAGCTGTTCAAAGAATTCCATTCCATGCAGAACTTTGGTTGTCATTGCAATGGAAAGAAAACACTTTAAAAATATTTTTTCTCCAAAACTGCAAAGACTAGAGCTAAGAAATTTGGCATGAAATACTGTCTAGTGGACCTCTACCAAGATTGTGCAAAGTATGGATGTGGGGTCAAATTGGCCACATACCAGAAGTCATGTGTATATGGTAAAAAAATCAAAAAAATCTTCTTCTCTGAAATCGCAAAGGCTAGAGGTCAGATATTTGGCATGAAACATCGTGTAGTTGACCTCTACCAAGATTGTAAAAATTATTCTAATAATTAGCCCCGCTCTGGGTGTTATGGGTTTTCCTTATATATGCATACTGATTTTTTAAAGAAAATCTTCCTCGCTGAAACTGAAAAGATCTGATATTTGGTATGAAACCATGTCTAGTAGCAATCTACCAATATTGTTAAGATTATGGCCCATAAGTCAAACTTGGCCCTGACTCGGAGGGGGGTACGGGTTTTTCCTTTAATATTTTAATATGCATATAGTAAAAACTTCTGTTTGTCTAAGCGTACCGCCTTGAAGACACTTTTGTAGAAGAACTCATATCTATTACTTATCAGTAAAATATTAACTCTGTCATTTTAATTCAAACAATGCCTATAATTTGTGCTTCTGTAGCCCTCAATACATTATTTTATTTGTGTCGTGCTGATGGAGACTGGAGAAGCTGGTAGCTTAAAAAGTATAACAGAATATGAGATGTTGTAAAATGGCTTTTCTAGTAGAAAGCCGTATAACATCATGTTTAAAACATAGTAACACATATTTTTAAACTATCTGGGCTGAAAAATGTGCCAGCGTCAAGTAGTAAGCTTGTGTTGCTTATATTGTTACTATTTGTATCACCTTCTAGAGATAACACCATGAAACCATTCAGCGATGAAGTTAGACTGTGATGGATCATAGATCTGTGTTGCTTGTGTTTCCTGAAACCATTCTACTGATGCTTCTTTATTACCAGGGTGACGTGTTGTTGGTGCTGATATAAATTCATCATCAGTAAATTCATCCTCACTTTCACTAGCCTAGAATGAATAGAAACAAATAATACATTTATTTATCTATCAGTTGTTTAACGGCCCATTCAAAAACTTAAACTAAAACTAATTTCAGAGCTGCCTCTATAAAATGGGTCAGGTTTGCAAACATACATGAAGTCGCAAATACTAAAAAATCTCCACAAAATTATCACTCTACATGAAACACACCATAAACTGATGATAATCACACACTTAAGATACAATCAAGGAATGTGCAAAAAAATCCCTTGGAATTGAACAATATGGTTGCCATTATATAAATATCACATCCCACATGGGGTGATAGAACGTAATGATAGACAAGTAATGTCGACCGAGGTTTTAACCGAAGACAAGAATGCAACAAACATGCTAACAATTGTACATTATTTTCATACTGGTTGGGTCAAAACACTAAGTCTTCTTCAGAGATTGAAATGAAGCATAGTTATTTTCGCTGTCAAATTATCTTCCGCTAAACGGGATGTCAGCTTATGAGGGGATTTTGATAATCGCCCACAAAAGCGTCTAGGATATAGAACAGATTAACTAAAACACGGCACCCGGTAATATCGCATCAGCGCGTGAGGGCAGTTTCGTTATGGCAAGCGGGCCAAAATGTAATGTCACAGGGTAACATTACGGATTGTTACCCTCTGACATCACATAAGACTATATAGTAAATAAGTCACGTGAGGTATAATAAAGTAACATGGCACTCACCTGAGTAGCAGAATCAGCAAATTGTTTTGTGGGTTCAATATAACTAGATGCTCCGACACTTCCACCTAGAGATAAACCAGCACCACCATATGGGAAGTCGGGTACCGGTGGTGGAGCTCCTGGGAGAAATACACTGTCTGCTCGACCAAAGAAACCTAGGTAGGTAAATGGTATAAAAATATGGTATTTATAAATGATTTTCTTTGATATCTTACTTAATAATACATCACACATACTGTTGTATGTTTGTCTATATCTATGTTGTATATAGATCATTGTTAAACAGCCTCATCTACAGACTGGTAGCAGAAAAGTAACAATTAAAACTTACAATTAACAAGTTATTGAACTTGAAAATTTTATTATTATTCTGTAGTCAATTTTCTTTAAATCTTCCCTGTTCACATTCTCTATGATATATTACTGAAATCTAGGAAAAATTCATCTCCATACATAACTATCTATAGATGTATATTAACTTTTATAAGGCAGGTAGAATAATAGAAATGTTATTAATTTACACCTATTTGATTGTTATCCTTTGATTAAGGTAGTTCGTGGTGTTGCTCGGCAAAAAAGAAAGTTTGTTAGAATGGCATGAAATTTGGAGGAATTATACCCAAAGAAGCAGCACTTATGAAAATTTTGTTCTTTTTACAGTTTGACGTCGGTAACATAGAAACTAAACGAGTTTAAAACGCCATCTAGCGTCACCAGCTATGTGAACGACTCGTTGTACTTTTCCCCTTGCAACTTTGCTATAAATTATCATAAATTGAAAATTCGAACTTTGCTGATGAGTGAATGCTGTGGTCTACCGAGTGGTCATCATCAATACTTTGAATATCAATGACCGCCCGGCGTGTCGAAAATTAGTCGACGTCAAAACGTCATTATGGGGACGTTTTTTTCGACGTAAAATATTCAGATAAATGCAAATGTAACTAAAACGCCGTGGTAGAAGTTTTTCAAAAATTAATATTAGGTAAAACATTCATTTATCAACGCATTAAGCGAAAAAAATCTATACCTCTTCAGGCTACTTTTTTCAGTATCGTAACGTTTCCTGCACCACTTGAAATGAAAACACGGTGTCATTACGTCATTATTCAGGCCATTATCGCGCTTTATATTTGGTTTATTTTAAGCGCATGTTAATCTTATGTTTCCATAATAGATATTTGTAGACTTTTAACAATTCCAACAATTTTAGTTAGGAACGTAATATACTTTTTTAAAAGCAATAAATGCTTTTTTGCCAAATTAAGATCAGCAAGTCTATGGTTTTCTTTTAGGAAGTTGTAACGTTACGTATGCAGTCATAAAAATATTAACGTCGATATGTTACCATAATATTGAAATAACAATGTTTCTATGTTTACTCTGTTGTTTATATTTTAAAGATAACAACATTTCATGATCATCATTTTTTACAATCAATAAATATATACATTGTAGTACGGTATTGGTTCGTTACATACATTTCTCACACCAATAAAAACTTGTTGTTGTCGTTGTTGTTATTTTATAATACATAATCGGTTGATATACTGAATAAGACACGTTCAATCACATACAGTTAGCAGGGTACAAGTATCACGTAATATCTTGGTTTGGTCCATCAATGCCATGACGACTTATAATGTCAGATTTATATGGTTGATATGTAAGCCTTGGCTTCGCAACATGTAGTAATAACCTCAGTGCCGGTGACAAGTTTTGTTTTTCGTAAAAGATTTTTGCAACTTCACAACTTTATTTTCACTTAAAACCTATGTTTTTTCTCAACATCCAGGACAAACATAATAAAGTCCTCTCATGTTGGAGCATAAGAAACTGCGTTAGGCGTAACTTATTAATTTTAGCAATTTTCGTACGAGGCATTCCTGCGTGTGTTTACTTATTCTGGATGTTGTTATCTGTACATGGTTAGACTGTCCGCAAAATCAAGAAAAAGGCGTATCTTTGAATGATGACTTTTTAGTTAAATGCAAAAATTGGTTTACTGAACTTCTACAGCCACTGACTTTCCTGAAATTAACACACCTCCTGGTCGAGTGACCAACCGTCGTCACGTTTCCTGAAATTTATCTGATTTAGTTCAGTATTCGATAAATGTGAAAATCAAGAAAATAAAATTTATTAGCGGTGTCAACTGAAAATAATGGTGTGAAAATAAACGATCTACCAAATTTATAAAAAACCCATGCAGAACTCTGGTTGTCATAGCAACCAACAGAAAATCTTTAAAAATGCCTTAACTTGTCTGAAACAACAATATCTACAAAATAGATAATTGGTTTGTACATGTAGCATTATCTAGTAGACCTTTACCAGGTTTATTCAAATTATGGTCATGGGGGTAAAAATTGGTCCCGCCCGGGGGTTACTTGATTTTACACACAATCATAAATATATGAAATCTTTTAAAATCTTTTGTCCGAAGCATGTCCTTGAGCTATAATATTTTGCGTGAAACATTGTCTAGCAGACATTTACCAAGTTTGTTCAAATGATGGCCCTGGGGTCAATTTTTTATTGATAATAGTCTTCTCTTCTTGTGAGCGATTATAGGTAAAAAGAGTAAGAAGTAAGAGGATAGGTTTATAGTCTGAAATTTATATTCATATTCAACTGACTTTCACAAGTTACCCCCGATCACTTGGTTATAGGCGAGTTTGAGAGTCGTGAGATATGTTTTCAAACCGTAACTTTCCATTTACGCACACCCGCATTTTGTCTATATACACTCAGTTTGAATGAAAAATACTTTAGTAACATCTTTTCCGCCATTATATGCATTACATTCGTGTCCTAATGCAGTAACTGTTTGTAATGATTGCATACTTGTATGTGCATTCATCCTGACCTTGTGGCGTGTACAAATTTAAACAAAAACGAAGATGTACATCTTCGAACATACAGTGTGTCGGATTTTTTCTCTTCACAATAATAGTTTTCGTACATCGATATCTTCATCATCAAGTTATAGCATAAATCTTAGATAAAACAACCAAATTTAATGAAAATTGCTCCAACCAAACGTTGTCTTTATGTGCAAAATGATTGACGTCATTTTGGCATGGTGTGACTTTAGGAAATGTTACAATACTGAAAAAAGTAGCTTGAAGAGGTATAGATTTTTTTCGCTAAATGCGTAGATAAATGAATGTTTTATCTAATGTTAATTTTTGAAAAACTTCTACCACGGCGTTTTAGCTACATTTGCATTTATCTGAATATTTTACGTCGAAAAAACGTCCCCATAATGACGTTGACTAATTTTCGACACGCCGGGCGGTCATGAATATTCAAAGTATTGATGATGACCACTCGGTAGACCACAGCATTCGCTCACCAGCAAAGTTCGAATTTTCAATTTATGACAATTTATAGCAAAGTTGCAAGGGGAAAAGTACAACGAGTCGTTCACATAGCTGGTGCCGCTAGATGGCGTTTTAACGTCGTTTAGTTGCTATGTTACCGACGTCAAACTGTAAAAAGAACACAATTTTCGTAAGCGCTGCTTCTTTGGGTATAATTCCTCCAAATTTCATGCCATTCTAACATACTTTCTTTTTTGCCGAGCAACACCGCGAACAACCTTAAGGCCTAGAGTGTAACTAAAATAAACATTACAAAGACCAACAAAGGCGCTGCAAGTAGTGCCAACACTTGTCTGTTCACCGTCTCAGTGAGATCTATCCACCTACGAAGTTTCATGTTGCTACCTTTTACAGTTTCTGAGTTATGAGCTACATTTAAGTTTTTGCACAGAAGCAGATGATGCAGTGATCACAATAGCTTGACTTATTCTTTGAAAACAGCCGAGAGCTAAATACAATGTTAATTATACTGAATGATCTTAATAAGGCAAATCAAGAATATTCAACATACTAGCAGGGATATCCTTGTCTTTCTTCAATGCATTCTGCTGATTTGAAATCACTGTAGTAGAAAGTCCTTCAACTTCTTTCAATAATTTAGCAACTTCTTTGGCTTCTTTTTTAGCCATCTCAAGACGGCGGGCAGCCTTCCTTCGTCCTAAGAATCCACGAATTAATTTCTGAAACAACGAGCGATAAATATGTAACAATTAATATTAGAATCACAAAATCTTATAAGATAATAGGTATACTACATGTACAATGTCTTTTCTTTGTTACGTATGTATACTCTTTTGTCACATGCATTTTTTATTGAATTACGATTTGCAGTATACTACATTATACAATGTTTTTTCTTTGTTACGTATGTATACTCTTTTGTAACATGCATTTTTTTATTGAATTACGATTTGCAGTATACTACATTATACAATGTCTTTTTTTTGTTACGTATGTATACTCTTTTGTCACATGCATTTTTTATTGAATTACGATTTGCAGTATACTACATTATACAATGTCTTTTTTTTGTTACATATGTATACTCTTTTGTCACATGCATTTTTTATTGAATTACGATTTGCAGTATACCACATTATACAATGTTTTTTCTTCCTGTTACATCTGTATACTCTTTTGTCACATATCAAATATCGTTTTGCATTAATCTTTGGGTCTGAGCTAAATAAAGTCTTTTTGTTCTAGTTAAGCTTCCATAAAAGACTTCTCTTAACTTTCATTTTTTATCGATCAATGTTCAAGGATTAAGAAAAGTACATAAACAATTAAGACCTATACAGTTTGCCCTTCATCAAAAAGTAGATACACTTTTCTTACAAGAAACACATTTTACACCAAATATTGTCAATAAATTTAAACAAATATGTTCCTACTGGACTACTTTTCAAGCTTTTGGCACGTCCGCAAGTGTGGGTTGTAGTATTCTTTTTAATAACAGACTTTTTTCTACAGGCCCCAGAGCGTAGCCCCATTTATTAATCCTGTCACATGGTTTGCATAGGTCAGTGATCAATCCCATACAAACCTTACAAAAAATTATTATTTACATATTGACAATATCAAAGGAGATTTGTAAAAAAATATAAAAATACTTTAAACTAGGCCCATTTGGGGGGGGGGGGGGGGTTATTAGAAAGAGTAAAAAGATTGAAAACCTACTGGATATCATTTTAATTTCTTGGTCATTTATTTTTGATTTCATAAATTTGCAACTCTATTAACTAGAAAGTAGACAGATTTGGTTACATTTTGTACATTTGTTGACTTTTAGACTGTTTTTGAGACTTTGTACTGTTGGCAGGGGTGACAATATTCCAGATATCCAGGTTTATCTGTCTTGAAAGAGCTGTGGTTTCTGAGCAAAATAGAAGTTATCACAAGAAATGGCAAAGTTATGGTCACTTTATCTGCCCTGAAGAATTTTCTTTCATACAAACTGAGTTAAATATAGAAACAATGGGGTTGAAGGCCTTTTGGGATACAAAAAATCATTTTAAAAAGCAAAGTGTTAGTTAGGATTCTGTGAGTAATTCTAGTTTGAAGCCATTGAAGATAGTTATTGTTGGTTAGAATATGAAGCCATTCAAAGAGATACTTCCATTCAGCATTTTCTATATTAAAGCAATCATTCCATGCTGTTGTGCATGTTGGTGAGTGACTATTTTCAATATAATTATGTATATTGGGGAAGTTCTTCATCAACTAAATAATATTTAATTTAGATAAAAAGGATTGTGGCATTTTTCAAACCTTCATAATTTATGGTAAAAAAATTATTTTTGTGCTATGCCTTGTTTCCCAATTTCTTTTTATTAACAAAATGTCCATTAATTGTTATGCATGATATCTTTGATGGAAAAAAAACTCCATTTGTATACATTGCTTTAATATATACAGGCTTCTTATCTATCAAACTATTCTGGTTGTAAAACAGAGGGCAGCTAAAAAACAGATCTATAGTTGATATTTTCATATTGTCTATAAAATCACTATAAGCTAAAAGAACATCTTTCCAAAAGTAGTTATACAACATTTTACATTCAGCATATAGATAACATTTACTGCAATTAAATTTTTTATCATAATCAAAAAGGTTATTAACAAATGTAAATCATTTTTACCACTCCCACTAACTAGTCTTCTAAACCATGTTAATTTTAGACTTTTCATGCAAATACATCAACCATTTTCAAACCACCATCTTGTATACTTTAATAAGTACAGTTGACTTCAACAAATCCATAAAAGATTTTATTTAATTTCCTGCAGTATTTGTATGCTAGGATTTAATACGGACATGAAAATGTGTTTAAATAACAAAGGTAACAGAATGGACTTAATAACTGTGATTCTACCAATAGGAGTTAACTCCCTTCTCTTTCAATATTTGATAATATTTTTAATTTTGTGTATTTTTTCTGTGAAGTTTAAGTTTATCATTTTATCTAAATCTACATAAAGTGAATACCAAGTAACTTGAAAGATATACCAGTCCAATTTAGTTTCCACCTAGTTTTAATGGACCTTGTGTTGTATTTGTGTAATACTAACCATATAACATGAGTTTTGTCAAAGTTAACCTTAACACTTGAGATTATAGAGAATTTATGAAGGACGTCTAAAGTTTTATTTAAAGAAGAATCTGATCCATCTAATAAAAGAGCAGTGTCATCTGCAAATTGGGATATTTACATCCCACATCTTTGATAGTAATAAATTATATAATTTGGACATATCTAATGGCACCACATGTTATGATATCAAATCCCAAACCATTCTCAAAGCTTATATCAGAATATATCAAAATGATCGTATCTAAGTTAAATAACTAACCTGTATCATGATGGCAGATTTTCCCATGGTTTCTAGGACATCAGCGATCTGGTCAATGTGATAATACTTCAAGAAAACCTTAGTTTTACCAACTTGCCAACCTTTTATGTTAGTTGCTTTTAAAATCTTCATACAGTTCTCTCTTGTGCCAGACAGTGATGGCTTACATAGTATAACTTTATATCTGTAATACACAACATGTTTACAGATTTAATATAACACCATTAAGACTTAAATGAAGAACACTTTTAAGTATTGACAACAAAATATAAGATTTCAGAAATAAACAAACAACAAAAATAGTACTACATGTGTATAAATTATTAGCATAATATGTATAAATCATTAGCATGATATGTATAAATTATTAGCATGATATTAGCATGATATTAGCATGATAAGTATAAATTAACAGCATGATATTAGCATGATATGTTTAAATCTTTAAGAATTATTAAGAAAAGGCTTCATTTTATAGATTAAGTAAAATCTGAAAATCTAGATTTATTGTTTATTGGCACATATACATCAGACATGTATTCAATACATATCCTAGACATGAAAAGTTTCATTTAAATATTCATTTGTCATAACAGACAATAGTTTAATTGAAGACAGGTACACACATTTATACATTAAATAAAATCATGAAGACCTTACTTGTTCACAAAGTCTTCAAATGATGGCCTCACAGCAAAACCTTCCCGTCTTATCTTTGTTGTCTCCAACATACCAGTGTACAGCAACTAGAAATTATACAAATACTATGATAACAGAACTTTTATAGTAAAACTATCACATCAGATCTGAACACACATATTTTATATTGCTATAATATTATACAGGTGGAAAAATACCACGAGCATGACAAGCACCAGCAGCAGAATTTATAAGGAATTCATGAGCATTATATTATGCTACATATATTCTGTAATTCATGTAAACATTAAGCATGAGAGAACTGAACAATGACACAAGACCCCATAAAACTTGAGAACAACTTCCCAGCTCAAATCTCAATTCCTCCCTCAGTATTATCATTGAAAAAACAGATCTGATTAATGTTTAAATACATTATTAGTCAGATCAATTATTCTGTCATAATAATGTATCAATACTATCAGAATTGTCTGATCATGATTTACTTAGAAACATTAAAAGACAAGATATTAGATTTGATCTCGGATACCAATCTCAAGTTTTATAACCTTGGGACAAGATGTTACATTTGTTACATACCTGTTGTTGAATATATTTCACATCAAAGGATCCAGGTGCTTTCACATGATTTGGTTTCAGACATCGTATGAACATAGGCTTGGCTGCAGTCATTCTCTCCATCAAAACTTGCAGAGAATTCTAATAAAACAAGACATTAATGATTACCAACACCTTCCTTGTTAATTATGTCATATCTTACCCATCATGGTCAATGAAGAACTGATATTTTCTAACATTTCAAAGGATTTTAAGAAGATTTAAGAATGTATTTCTTGTACATACACTCCAAAATCTGTCTATACAAACAGGACTTTAATAGCAAAAATAACAAAACAAACCATTAACAATCTCAATGATAATCACACTTTCCAACTATTTTGATTGAATAAAAGTGATAACTATGACATTTAACTTTTATTAGGAATGATACACCATATAAAACAAAACAAGTTACTTTAAACTGTCCACCTGTAGTCAGTTTTCTCTTCCTGGCAGCATCAAGACTAGGTCTGTGACCCTGTATGATTATATATAAGTAGTACAATTATGATTTTATTTAAACAAATAGCCATAAAGTATTTAAATTCTTCAGTCTTACAAGATCAACAAGTTATATTCAAAATTTCCAAATCCTATAAGCATATCTTTTTGTTAGAATTATCTTTATACAATAGACCTCCATTTTCACACTCCAATACTATACATTATACCTCAAGAAATATGTTTTTAAAAAATGAAATCACTTTGAAAGAATTTATTCATTTAAATTTTTAATTGTAACAGATATTTTGGATATTGGTGTACCTTTCTTGTTTTTCTTGTTGACTGCCTCGCCTGGAAAGCTAATGTTCCAGTTCTTGTCACCTGAGCTGTAAGTAAAACAGTAAGCTATGAATTGTGAGTTAAATATTTATACATGTACGTACAATAATAACTGAACATATTCTCAAATCAAACAACTGCACTGAATATAACATGCTACCAAAAAAGGAAATTGTTGCACATACTATTAAGGGAGTGCTTTATTCACTTCTAACTGTCTAATATAAGTCTGAATTGCTGTATATAGAGAAAAATAAACTTCTTTCTTATAATACTGTAAAACACAAGGATCAAAAAGCCACATTTAGAAAGAAAAAAAAACAGTTTATTACAATGTAAATACAGTGCAACCTCTCCAAATCAACACCCTTTGGGAGAAGCGAAATTATGTTGTTGTTGAGAGGTTGTTACTCTAGCTAGAGAGCTCAAATTAATAGTTAAATTGTATGTAGTTGGGAAAAAATCCTGCTGTTGTTGAGGGGAGGTTGTTGTTCAAGAAAGGGCCTCTCTGGAGAGGATGAACTGTATTGAATTTGTTAGAAGTTACCTGTTAACACAGATGTGTATATAAACATTAAAATACTAAATCAGATAGTTGGCACATTTACCTCTAAAAATGGATTTAACCAGAGCGTTCTGACTGGCTTGTAACATTTCCATGACACCAGGTGGTAATGTATCTCTGTTCTTCTCCAACCAACCTTCAGCATTATATGTAACCTGTAAACAAATAAACATGTATTCATTTATCTACATAGAAATAGTCAAACATCTATGTAAGTTAAGAGTCAAAACAGCTGACATCAACAAATGTACAACAGTAAAAGTCTGAATACGTTAGTCCAACTATCTGTAAGTGAGATAAAATAGTGTGAGAATCAAAGTACAGGTAATCAACATGAAGACAACTAAATTCTATGTATTTTTTCTGTTTCTACTTATGTAAGAAGCATATTCCCATGTTTACCTGGCCAGCATAGTGCATGATTGTAAATCTGTTATCATTACTTCCTTTAGATGCCTTGTAGTTAGTATTGCCATCAAATTTCTTATTGTATTTTGTTACCAAGGTAACGTCTGTGGCCTGAAATGAGGAAACCAAAAATAAGTAATTCTTGGAAGTATTAGCAAACATTCAATCCACACAGGATTTAATATAATCAAAGTTTTATAGTGGTCTAGGGGTAGCAGTGGTGTAGGGGTTGCAGATTCTGACCTGAACCTTCACAATCCCTTCTTTTGGCCCGAGTACTGGTCAGTCATTAAGAGTAGTTAATATAAGTTGTAAGAACTTGCTCTTCAATTGATGTAAAATAAATAAGTTTAAATACCCAGCAGTCCACCTGTTACATTACAAATAAGATTTTAATTGTCATGTACATTATGTGAAGATAGTGTTCTAAAAACCTACCCGGGGAAACCTGCTTTCTTCATCCAGAATAGTAAACAGACCAACTGGACGCTCAAGAAATAAATCCTAGAACAACAAAAAATAAAATAGATAATATTAATAGTTAAAATGAATTAAAAAAGAAGCTATTTAAGTGTAAACTAACACTCTACTGTTTTATAATACACAGTACATTATAAATTAAATTAATATAATATCCCGTAATTGCTATACCTCAACAAACATTTAATTTTAACAAACAAAGTATCTACACAGTAACAGACATAAACACTGTTGCTTCAATGATTATAAATACATAACAATGTATGTAAATCTTATAACTGAATGGAGGATAAATAGATAAGTGAAGTTAACATTACATAACAGAGAGTTTTCATACCAATAAAGGTTTGTTGTCAACAAATTTAATCTCCTTCCAGTCAATACCTTCCCTCATATATTCTTCTTGTTCTTGTTTGAATACATGCTAAAAGTAGAAGTTTAAGTTTTTTACCAGTTTTGATTCAAATATAGATTTAAGTTATGATGACAAATTGTTTTATGAACCAAGTATACAATCTTAAGAAGTAATGTAATCCAATTAAAGATCTTTGAAACAATCATTTCTTAAATCAGTGTGCAAAACACAGTTTTAACACAGTTTTCATCCTTGTTTAACCAAGCAGTATTGGCAGTTGATATAAGTGTGAGCTTTAAGCTTCCTGAGAGCTGACTGTGGACTGACTGTTGTTCATCCAATATATACCTAATGTTGATTGATTTTAGTGTTTTTACATTGAGAATTATTCACCTGGTTAAAAAAGAACTGTAATTGTTCATTAGCTAGGTTGATACAGGCTTGCTCAAAACTGTTTTTCTCAAAATGTTCAAAACCAAATATATCAAGTATCCCGATCTCTCTATGTCCCTGAGACATCATACTCTGTGATGGTGCTAATAACTGGTTCACTTTGTTCACAATCCAACCAAACAGACGTCCATATAAAATCTTGGCAACAGCATCTCTAGCCTCTGAGAATATACAACACTTTGTATGTAACAGCAAAATCTATACATTCAGATGTATACAGAAGATACTCCAGGACAATAAGCTTCTTATATATATATATATTAAACAATTTTATTTGTATATTAATTTTGTATACCAATTATGGTGTAAAAAAGTTGAGTTGATTTGAGCAACATTATAAGGAACCTTTTAACAATCTTTTCAATGGAGAACTAGAGAGGTAAACAAAAACATATATATACATGTATGTGTGATACACTAAATATCTATCATCCATCTTTCAATGCTATACAACAAAGACTGTCAAAACAAACTGCTTTTGAAACTTCAAGATTTAACAATTTAATTTTCCAATTAAAATCAGGCACAAGAAAATAGCAGTATGTATTTGTTGTGAAAGTAAAACGGCAATGAGGAGATTTCTGTGAAGACATTTAATGGAGAATCATAGTAGATACTAACATATGACTGTCCAGACCCAGAAGAAATTCAACAGTTTTAAAAGGTACATAATCAGGGGCAGATAACTCAAGACTAACCTTCAGCTTGTGCCTTGGTGTAGTTTCGGGTAACTTGTTCTCCTCTTGTGTGTGTGATTATAGATGTCATAGTACCAGAAAGATCTTCACTATCAACACATAACAATTTCTGTAATAATATAAATTAACTCTAACTGAAAATGTTACCAGTAGTACTTAAATCAAAAACTAGAACTGTGTCCGTAATAGGGCTGTCCCGATATAGCTGCGTACCGGTACATACCGGTACAGTGCTGAACGATATGCGTATCGTATCGGAAGGTCCCGTATCGGCCGTATCGCGTTTTTTTTTATTTTATATTAAAAAACTCTTAGAATCACGGTTGAACAACTGAACTAGATTTGCGAATTTACTCTCATATCATCGTCGACAATGCTTACTCAACTAATTTCCGGGATTCCATACTCTACTTATAGACATTAGCAACATGAGGTAAAGCTAGACAACGAATTTGATCGAATATTCAGATTTTGACTTATAAATTGTATTACGCCACCATGTAATGTTACATAAAAATATCGCAGTATTTTGGTTTGCCGATTAATGATACAAAGAAGCACGTAGATGTCAACGCGATGTCAAGTATAGTAGTGGGACTAGCAACCTTAGAACACATAATTGTGTCTCGTCATCATAACATCCAAGTTGAAGGTTTCGGAAGTTCATTATTAATTTAGTATTTTTAATCAATTTGACAATCATAATGGCTAGGTTCTATTCTTGATATAAGGCCATTTATGGGACAGAGATTAAAACTTGCTTCTGTTATAATAACATTTCTCATAATTATTTAATTTCCATAATATCAACTAACATATGTGCATCAAATTGATGACCTTAAGTACAAGACAATTTAAGTTTTACACCTTTTTAACAGTTAATTAGGACTTTCTAGCACCAAACAAGTGTGCAGTGTTCCCAAAAAAACACTAATATTGAAAGGTTTTTCATTACTTTGAAATATTTTTATATCGTATCGTTGATATCCCATATCACTAGTACCGTATCGCAATACGTATCGTATCGCCTGAGATCTGTATCGGGACAGCCCTAGTCCGTAACAATACAATATGTGTGTGTATAGGCAATACAAAATATTTCTTGAGTTATTGATAGGACACCACCATTAAGCTAAGATTTAAGTCAAAAAGGGGCCATAACTCCTGTGAAAATATTTGGATTTAAATCAAACTTGACCTGAATATATATGTATTTTATCATTATACATCTTCATGTAAAATATGAAACCAATCCATGAAATATTTCATGGTTTATCGCTCAGGAACCAAAATTTGAACGGACAGATGCACGGACAGACTGGGATAACACTTTATGCCCTTCCACCATTCTTTGGATGGCGGGGGGGGGGCAAAAATCTTTATAACTGTTAGGTGAACAGAGTCATCTTCATTGAAACAATTTTACAAACTTTATACCAAGTCTGTTTCATTAATATAAAATAAGAAAATTATGTATAATGTCTAGCACAGATGTGATAACGTCATTTAGGAAAGTATCATATATATAAGATATAAACTTCTACAGAATACTTACAGCAACAACATTGACAGGATTCATATCATTAACTTGTGCAGCATCATTATCATCTTCTTCAAATGATACGTTACCAAGGTGAAGTACACTTGTTACTATAGTAAACATGTCATATTGTTCCTGAAAGTATCCAATGTTCAATAAATAGCATTTATTTCTTGTTCAATTTATTTTAATAAGGGGATGGTGATATTTCACTCTACATATAATTTGTTATACATATTTGCAAGTTTTATGATATGAAACAAGAGCATTTAATATAATTTGTTAATTATCCTAAATACATAAAACAGATATATTGTAGTAAACAATTATACTCTCACTAAAACATCATACTAGTAGATTAATCGGTCTGCACACCGATGAATCATACTGAACATCGCAGGTTTACAAAAATTGGTCAGTTGACAAATGTTTTTTTCCCAGCTATACACCAGTAACTTACCTCATCAGTAAATCCAACTAAATCTAATGCATTCAACAATTCATCATATTTCATTTTAGATGATTCTTTATCTTTGGATACACCAGAAGTACCACACACCAGATATCTACAAATATGAAGGTACATGGTAATAACTAATCACACTAACATGACTAAAACAAATTTTCATGGAAGGGTATAACCTAGCTACTGCGACTGGGAATCAAACCCAGATTGCAAATCGAGCACACTGTCCACGGGATCATGGCCGCGGCTTGCTGAACGTTTTGATGTTTGTAAATATTATAATACGGCAATATAAGCTATTGGGGGCATAAATACCATGTAAAAATACCTGGTCCTCAGTAAGGCTATGTAGGATCACTATCATATATACTGTCTAATTTAGCTTGACTGCTTGACAGACCCCTACAACCAATGTATATACCCTAGGCTCATCTCAAATAATGAGCCAAATAAATCTATGTAATGTAAAGTTGGCTGATACACAAAGGTTTACATGTAGTTGATTATAACAGTAAGTGTGTATCAGATGACTGCCAGACCAAGGTTTGTCTATAATTGAATTAAGAGTTGTAAACAGATATTATAACAAGTAACAAAACCTTATTGGAAAATGAACGATGGTTCAGCTTTCCATAGTCACCAATCACTCTGCACTCATGAATTTTGATGTGGGCCAAAGTACTACCCCCCCCACCATGTTTAGTCTACGTAATTTCTGTTTCCATGAATACTTTCAGTACCATGTTTTTTGTATAGTTACTACGTACTCTATCATTATTCATAAGATGGGATTAGGCATACCTGTATAGTTACTACGTACTCTATCATTATTCATAAGATGGGACTAGGCATACCTGTATAGTTACTACGTACTCTATCATTATTTATAAGATGGGACTAGGCATACCTGTATAGTTACTACGTACTCTATCATTATTCATAAGATGGGACTAGGCATACCTGTATAGTTACTACGTACTCTATCATTATTCATAAGATGGGACTAGGCATACCTGTATAGTTACTACGTACTCTATCATTAATAATATGATGGGATTAGGCATACCTGTATAGTTACTACGTACTCTATCATTAATAATATGATGGGATTAGGCATACCTGTATAGTTACTACGTACTCTATCATTAATAATATGATGGGATTAGGCATACCTGTATAGTTACTACGTACTCTATCATTAATAATATGATGGGATTAGGCATACCTGTATAGTTACTACGTACTCTATCATTAATAATATGATGGGATTAGGCATACCTGTATCTTTCAGGGGCAGCTAGGTAGAATTGTTCTTGCTTTGATTTAGGGAGTCCAGCCATCATATAATAAAATATATGAAAACTTTCCTCCCCAGAACCTTGATGGACAAGTCTGGATTTCTCCAATAAATACTCACTGATCTTAGCGCCAAGTACTGCAAATATAATAACATAGCATTTATTGAGAAATTCTATTTATAGATTGTTCAGTAGGTTATACAGTGCAACCTCTCCAGAGCGACCCTCTCTTGAGCAACAATCTCCCTTCATTTTACCAATGTTAACTATTTAGTTAATTTTACCATCACCTTTTAATTTTAGACCTATTTATGTCAATCACCCTTCATTCTCATTAATACTATATTTTATTACATGACTTAATTTTTATTATATCTATCAGAGACTTATAATACAAGAGATAGGCAACTCGTTCTTTGAGATAAGGAAATACCGGGAAATCTCGTATGCGTCGCGGGATTTCTCACGTGATCAACAACCTCAACCGTCGTCCGCCATTTTGTATCATTGAGATACGGTTGCTTAATTACGTCTCTGTTTATCAACTTCACTTCACTAATATCGAACACTAGCTGAATGCATAAAATTTAGAAAATTATTATTAGATCATTTAAGGGTGTGTGTGTATATATATTTATATACATACTCGACGAGTTCATTGAAATAAACAAGTACTGTACTGAGTGGAGTTGCGTTGTAACTTGCGGTGGGTGGGGAAGGCCAGAACATCAAAACTGTACTCGCTAAAACTCGAGAACTAAATGCTGGATTTAAATAATTAAAGTTATTTTGACTTTGTTGATACATGATTGATGGTTGCCCGAAGTTTCAATGCTCTCAGATTCGATTATATGTCTTAATTTATGTTTAAACTGATGTCACCCTTAAAGTCTGATTATTCGAGTGAAATTCTAGTACTAGCAAATACATCAAAACTGTACTCGCTAAAACCTCAGAACTATTAGTTTGATTTCTATGATTCAAGTTATTTTGACTTTGTTGATATGTGGTTGATGGTTGCCAGAAGTTTCAACCCTCTCAAATGAGGATAATTACCTCAGAATTCAAATCAAAATGGTTACGCTTTAAAGACTGAAAGTTTCAGTGAAATTCCTGACCGAGTCATAATATCAAAACTGTACTCGCTAAAACTCGAAAACTAATTGCTGGATTTCAAAACTTCAAATTTTTTTGACTTTATTGATACATGATTGATGGTTGCCCGAAGTTTCAATGCTCTCAGATTCGATTATATGTCTTAATTTATGTTTAAACTGATGTCACCCTTAAAGTCTGATTATTCGAGTGAAGTTCTAGGCCTAGCAAATACATCAAAACTGTACTCGCTAAAACTTTAGAACTATTCGTTTGATTTCTATAATTCAAGTTATTTTGACTTTGTTGATATGTGGTTAATGGTTGCCCGAAGTTTCAACGCTCTTAAATGAAGATATTTGCCTCAGAATTCAAATTTAAAATGGTTACGCTTTAAAGACTGAAAGTTTCAGTGAAATTCCTGGCCGATTCATAACATCAAAACTGTACTCGCTAAAACTTGAGAACTATTAGCTTTATTTCTATAATTCCATTATTTTAGACTGTGATAATGTGTGATTGATGGTTGCCCGAAGTTTCAGCACTCTCAAATGAGGATATTTGCCTCAGAATTAAAATATAAATTGGCTACCCTTTAAAGACTGAAAGTTTCAGTTAAATTCTAGGCTGGGTCATAACATCAAAACTGTAGTCGCTAAAACTTGAGAACCGATCGTTTGATTTCTTTAATTTCAGTATTTTAGACTGTGATAATCTGTAATTGATGGTTGCCAGCAGTTTCAACACTTAAATGAGGATATTTGTCTCGGCATTCAAATTTAAAATGGTTAATTACCCTTTAAAGAATGAAAGTGAAATTCAATGCCAAATAACAACATCTGTCTAGAAACCTGTAGTTGCTAAAATTTGAGAACTGTTAGGCTGGTGTTAGCTTGATTTCTCTAATTCCAGTATTTAAGACTGCGATAATCATTTTTTTTTCAGACAGTGAGACTTTGCGAAATAGGTAAAAACATGTCTGACAAGCTTGAAACTTCCGCCAGGGAAAAGAAATCTGTCATAAAACACACACACAACCTCCCCCCCCCCACACACACGCAGTATAGAAATATATCAATATATTTTGTCTGTTTTAATGTATATTCATTGGAATATTTAATTTTAGCCCTTGAAACTAAAAAATGTGTTTATTCTATACAAGAAAAGTTAAATATATATATATATATTTTATTCTACTGATTTATTTGACACCTGTAGTTTTTCAAGTAAACTTCGTGATTTATTGGGTATTTCTTTTTCGCAAACACATTTTTTTTTTTAATAATTGATTTTTCATTCTTGAATGTTATCTGATTGTACACATATATTAGTCTTGAAGTGTCACACATGTCAGCTGTAATAAACAATGCATGACCATAAAACTTTTGGGGACACATGTTTCTGATGATATCTATGGACCCATACTGTTCTGGGACCAGTAATTCCCTTGATTGCATAATCCCTAATATGGTAAACAAAACAAATTTTCACACAAGATAGCCACTTGATGTTAACTTCAAAGGCCTGCCAAAATAACAAAATGTATGACATTGAAAAAAAAACTACCGGGGGTAAAATCATATATTTTTTTTTTCAATATGGTTCATGTTGATATTTATAATATTATACGATGACATATTAATAGATAAGCAACGCGCCGAACATCTATATGCAGCATTAGTAACAAAATTCCACAAAAAATAAGAAAATCCATAGATCTGTCATCTTTAAGATGATTCAGCCAATTACATGTTTTATGGTGACATTGTCAGTTTCCAACTGTTGTTTGTTGGAAACAGATTAAATGTTTCCATAATCGGTATATTCACCAAAAGTAATCTTAAATCTACACATTCGTCATGCCATTAGAGAAAGTCAGAGGAAGACGTGATGTAAGTACTAGTGTTACTCAGAAAATAAATTACAAAGACAGAGAAAAAATATAATTGGCAACTGCATGTCGTGTTTATTTAAGGACAATATACCAACTTCACACCTTCAAAAATAAGTGAGAGGTGTTGACTGATGAACAATGAATGAGGTCTATAAATTTCATTTTTTTTAAGGAAAATTATTTTATGTCGCTAAACAGAATAATCCACATTATACACAAGCATCAATAAAATATCGGTCATATTGTATAGTCGAAAACAGCATAGATATATTGAAGACCCTAAATTCTGACAGCTATGGATCAACGTCTCTATTATATTAAATATTATTATAAGTCTTTTTGTTTTCGATAATGTCACTCGCATGCCCTTTCCGAATTGCCATTATTTACAATATACTGTATAATCGACAACACTAGCCGGACTCGTACCGTGTAGACGTACTATATACTGAACTGAGCGATCACGCTAAATATCGCGATTGACATACGAGATATTGGGAGATTTCGCGTAGTTGCCTATCTCTTGTATTATACGTCTCTGTATCTATGGACTTCCCTTTTTCATTTTTATTGCGCGCTATAAGACCATTTGTAGTCGATGCGCCATAAAACAACACTAAACAAACAACACTAAACAAACCACACTAAACAAACAACACTAAACAAACAACACTAAACAAACAACACTAAACAAACAAACTTCAACAAAAGCATGATTTTTTCCTACTGCACAATTTAACAATTAATTTAACCTCTTTAGAGCAAAAACCTCCCAACAACAACAAACTAATTTTGCTTCTCTAAAACTGTTGCTTAGGATAGGTTACACTGTATTGCAATAAAAAACTTCTTTTTAAAATTCATAAAATACTTTAATGTCTAAGTTTACAAAAGACAACTAGAAATTTACACAACTTAATAATTAAATACTAAAATGCATTCTTCAATGTGAAGAAGGCAAATAATTTATGTGAATTATTTTCATGTGTAACTAAATATAAATAGAGCAAACCTATTCACCATTGATATCACATTGTAACATTGTAAGATAAGCTGGCTATTGACTAACACAGAATGATTGAATACAGTATCTGTATAGTTATTTAACCACAAACAAACCTTGTCCATTGTGAAACATTAACTGTATATATTTTCCAAAGCGACTTGAATTATCATTCATCAGAGTTTGTGCATTACCAAATGCTTCAAGAAGTGGGTTAACCTATGAAATATAAACATGTTTCATGTAAGGCCAAATATACCGGTAGACACAGTCTATTAATTAAAACAAATATTTCCACAAGGATTCAAATAATTCAATTTAGCCAGAAATACATCAGGAAGATATTCATAATTCAGGCTTTATTTATTTTGACACCTGAAGAGCATGAGGAATGGTAAAACAGTGAGAAAATGGAAGAACCATTCCTCGGGCCTAATTTAAAAAGATAATGGTCGGTCGGGCGACCAGCAAAAAACATTTTTTAATATGCCTCATACATTGTATCTGTAAATATAAATATAAAGAATTCATGTTGACATTGTAGGCTAGCTGTTCTCAATCTATACACCTTAAACCTTTTAAAAACTAAACATTGATTGAATCACTCCATGGAGTGTGTTATGTATACTAGGACAGTAAGAATTGACATGGACTGTGTTATGTATACTAGGCCAGTAAGAATTGACACACAAGTAAATACTCTGATTCATTTAATGTGTAATATAAAACTGTCAGACACGGAAGTGTACACTGCTAGTCGTTACATTGTCACATTAACTATTTAATACATTAACTTATCACAGATGATTTTATACAATTATAAGTGCAGTCATCAGCTTCTTTCACAAGGAAATATAATATCAGACAGTAATTGTGATAATAAATCTCAGTTAGTATAAAACAGTACTGAATTATTTCCCATTTAGGCCATCCTTAAACAAAATGTTTGTTAGCAGTAACCCTACCCAGAGTTTTCAGTGGTCAGGTAAGAAATAAATTTTTTTACAATTTATTTTTTACATTGAACACAAAATACCTGTCAAAAATGCCATTTACATGTATATATTGAAAAAAAATACCCAAGAGACCAAAAAAGTTGGGTAGTGCCATTTTAGGCGAGTACTGCAGGTAGCGTAACCCCAAGCAAAATATTTACTAAGGATGGCCTTACATTATTAATAGTCTAATGTTCTAAATGACACCATAAAATTTTCTAGATCTTAGGGAAATAATTTGAGACAAAATCAATGCAAAGAGGAAATTGAACATTCATTCAACAATCTTAAACCAGAGGAATTGAAATTTAATTCAAATGTGACCTATTTACTGCACCTTTCACATAACATAAATTATTCTACAATAATTATTTTAAGACAGTATTTTTTTACTTAAGATAATGGACTTGTACATTGAATTTTATAAAATACTTTTATTCTTAATTGGTTAAATTTGATTAATTTTTTGAGGATTTAAAATAGTTTCTCTTTTGATTTCTTAACAATGACAGCAAGACTTCACAGACTATAAATATTGAATGATTTACCTGCAGGATTTGTTGTTCTAGTTGCGTGTTACCATGGCAAAGTTCTACTAACTGTTTAATGATAAGTTTTGTACTCTCTGTCTTGCCAGCACCACTCTCTCCACTAATGGAGCATAAATTAAACAAAAAAGTGTTACAAAACCTCAAAATCAATATTTTATCAAGCCAACGATTTATTTATTTCATCGGATTTTATGTCATTTTCAACAAAATTTCAGTCATATCTTGGCATGCAATTATCCTTACCGGCTTCCCTGGATTTCATTTAGGCAACAACCAGTACTGACCACATTCTATCTGCAAGCTTGGCAGCTACCCCACATAATACAATTTAACATAGGATGTAATATCTAAAGTCAAATTTGCCATAAACCTCAGCCATGGTTCAAACTCACAACCTCTTGATCAGAAGGCCAACACTATAACCACTGTGAGATATTTAACATCAAGAATGCAAGGTAAAAACAAAACATGTAGTCATATAACAGAAATGTGAAGATAAATAGAAAATAAACATTTAAATAGAACCAAACCACAAAAACAAACAAATAAAAGTATTAGATAGTAAATCATTGTGACAGATATAATGGATGATCTGTGACAATGTAAACACAGCAGGTCTATATGAGTCATACACACCTGATAAGAATACATTGATTCTCTGATGTACGTCCACCATAACCTATCATACACTGGTAGGCACTGTCAGCAATAGCAAATATATGAGGAGGGTGTTCATCTTTCTTGGCAAGATTGTATAAATAGGAAGTCTGAAAATATCATCCATTGTTTTATATAAATATTGTTTGGAAAATCAAAGCACTGGAAACACTTTACTAAGATATAATTAAAGAAATGATGAAAGATCTGTATGTTAAATGCAGAGTTCCGACTAAAAGCCTATTTACACTTGTAAATCAATAAAAAACATGTTTTTAAGAGTTAACATTCATAAATGAATACAGCTAATTTAATACTAAAATTAGAATGAATTAATGAATTAAATTATTATAGTAGTATTTTAAGTCACCTGGTCATCATAAATCCCAATATCTCTGAATGGGTTTACAGCAATCAGAATATCTCCAACATATGTCTGTAAAATTATAAACATTCATACAGTTAGTGATCATACTGACACTAATAACTGAACAACATATAGAACTTTATAATTATTATGTAAATACACAAATAATGGTATAAATATTAAATATAACATTATACACATCTGTAGAGTACACAAATGATAGTATAAATATTAAATATAACATTATACACATCTGTAGAGTACACAAATAATGGTATAAATATTAAATATAACATTATACACATCTGTAGAGTAACAAACGAAACAGAGGATGTATCACTCATCATTACAACTCTAATGGTAGCCATTTGTACATCAAATCATTCAAGAAAAATGTTGTAGACAGTTACTCATAAAAAATCTTAAGGGATTTTTCCTGAAATTTGTCATAGATGACTTAAAAAATGAGGGAATCATAAAATTAGAAGACTCATTATTAAAATGTAGAAATGATTTTCTTTTGGCTAAAAACCATGGCATAAAATAATTTATATCAATTTACTGGATATGTCTGAATTATTACTTTCTCATGGCTTGAAGAGATCTTAATTATTAAATGAAATTATACAGATATATAGTCAAACCTGTGTTAGCAGCCACCTCAGATCTAATAAATGCCACAACATGAATAAAGGTTATTCATTTAAAACCTGACAATAAAGTCCATAGTTTGTCTTTCCCAAGGGTGGTCATTGTCCACAGGTATGACTGTACATGCATGTATATTGTATATAATATTCACTCAATTTTTCCACTACATAAAAAGCAAAAAAATATTAAAAAGCGGCTTTTAAAGTTTTGGAAGCCAGAACTACATGTAGTGTATCATATTATTATTAATAATGTCTTGATATATGCATCAATAGACACACCAAGCATACACAACAAAATGTTGGAAATAAACTAGGTCATTGACTTGATCTTTACACCATTAAAAAATATATATATTTAAAAAAAAAAAAACGAGATTTAGCGAATTAAGTACCATTTAAACCAAGGCTTTTTAAACATAATAATGGCTGCTTTATTAATGGTTAAAAAGTATATCTTATACCAGATAATGTCTTGTTTCAAAATAATATTTGACACAATATAATTTACACCTGGTAGCAAGATTATTACCAGATATCTATAGGCCTGTATAGACGGGTGATTAGATTGATTATAAGTGAAGCGGAAGTTAAACATGTTTACATTAAACCATAGCAAAATAAGAATTTATAAAGTAAGAATTTCACTCACATAAATATCGTTGTTATAATAACGTAGTTTTAATTCCTCTAGTAAAACTTTCTCGTCTAGTTTGGCTAACGTAGCCAGATCCTGGACTTTACCGGGTGGCGGTCTCTCCATTTTCTTGTTGATCCACTTTCAATTGTATGCAAATACTGAAGTATAATATTTACCGTGTCATCGATTTTAGTATAAAAATAGAAAATGTCACGCAACGTTGCACATAAAGTGCGTCATTACAGGTGAAAAATTCGGCTAAAAATAGCGAAATGTTTGTATATATTTGCTATAGATTCGTGACCCGCACATTAATTTACGTATATATGCGTCACCCGATTCCACGTAATTCGGATTTACTTTCTTTATTAATAATTTTACTCTTGTGTTTAAGTACGTGACCAAATAAGGACATACTATGCATTATATAGGGACACATACAACTTCATTTATATATCTATATCAGGGACTGTGCACTACAATGTAGAGTCCCTGTTACGTGCACATGTTCCTGACGCGCACATGTCCCTCGTGTACACGTGCACATGTGCCTCACGTGCACAATTAAGTCCATAATAAAGGTATGTACGTTCTTTTTATTTAAAACATTATATATGAACATTAAAATCCAAATAAAATAGTTTACCTAGAAAAGATTCGTACATGTTAATTTTATCTTCATACACTTAAATTATGATATTATATTATAATGTCTCGGTTAAAACTATCATTAATTATCAGTGATTTGTTTAAACTCAACTTGTGACCAGCGATGGAAACATTAATCACGGACGTTAAGTTTTACATGTTCGCCCAGTTATCGTGACATCAAAGCAGTTTTAAATAACCGTCTCTTTGTGTTGTAAGTAAACTAGTAATACAGAGATCAATGACGCATATACAGTATACGTCAACATGAATGACTGATGGTTGATTTGTCATGTAGATCGATTAGTCTTGTACAAGTCGGCTAGTGAGTATCCTTATTAAGTAGTACATGTATTAATTAACGCACTGTTGTTATAAAGTGTATTGATGTCGTTTGTTTGTTCAAGTTAATATATCAAAGGACATCATTAAAGAATACAAACATCCATTTTGTATAAGGACAATATACATGCTATCCACCAGATATGGAACTTATTTATTTCAAAGGCGAGACAGTACAGTACACTCCACTCCACTCCGATACACTACACGTACTATATATATATAATGAAAAATAACTAACATTCCATAGGTATTATTGTATAATTCAATTGCCGACCGGTTTCGTCACTGACTCATCAGGGCATTAATAATAATAATACTCTACACTCCGATACACTACACTATATACATGTACACTCTGCTACAATAAACTACGTACACCACACACCCTTGATTACGCTCCTCTACACTATATACGTACACTTAATTCACTCCACTGCATGTATACACTCAATTTCACTACACCACATTACATACACTCCACTTAACTACACTATGCTTCACAACACTAAATTACACTATGTCCATTCCACTAAATTCAGCTACGCTACACTACACTACTGACGTGTGTACACACTCCACAACGTCGTGCACATCACTACGCACACTCCACTATACTACGTACACTCCATTCCCCAATGCCACATATCACTATGCAGAGTTGCACACCACACCACACCACACCACACAGCACCGCACCTCACTACACATACTCCACCCCGCCACACGCACACTACGCACACTCCACTCCACCTGCCACAGATCACCGCGCACACTACACTATATATATGCACACTCCACTCCATCCCGCCACAGATCACCACGCACACTAAATTACGCACACTCCACTCCACCCCGCCACAGGTCACCACGCACACTACACTACACTACACTACAATACAATACAATACAATACAATACAATACAATACGCACACTCCACTCCACAACGCCACACATCACTACGCACAGTAGTACACTACAGACAGTCAACATCTCTCAGAACGGGACGCGGTTTTTATACCGAGCCGTTCAGGAGCAGTTGTCTCCCTTCACATATAAAAGTTAAGAAACGTCAACAAACATAACTTAAGAATGATGTTTAGAGGTGATGCATGATGTTTTATTCTGTTAGATCGTATTCTAATATTGATTTCCCACTTAACGTATTTTCAAAATATAACTTGCACACTACGACCGTAGCGGTGTCTCTGTGTGACAGAGAAATTAAAAAAATTGATCAGACTCGGACAACGGTATTTTCGGATCCCGGTATTTTAGTGATTTTCTGAGTTACATCAGGTAGTACAACCTAGCTACATGAATTACTTAGTCATATGTTTTATCTGAGCACTCGCTTAGTTTTATGAATAAGTTGTTTCTGGGTGCTTTCTATGCACATCTTTCTCAGTTTAAATTTGGTGACGCAATGTTGGGCGTAATAACTAAAATCTAAATCTATGCTCTGGGTTGAAGTCCTGTGTGAAATGATTGAATAACTGTCTTCATGTCCTGACTGCTGTAGGACCCGTCCTATTACTACAACAAGTTTTCTACAATTATTCAATGCAATTCTCTGTCTTGATAATGTTGTTGTTGTATGTCGAATACGTAGCAAATGTTCACTTTGTGCTGTTGTCATCTCGGTACACTGTCTCTTTGTGCTTTTACACATGATACTTTTTAATTTTAATTAATGTTACTGCTTATATTAATATTCATTATCAGGTGTTTTATCTCATCACTAACAATTCCGATGTGCACTTATCCTGCCTAGATCACTCAGAAGAGGGATTGGTAGTATCCAGAGATAGATAGATAGCAAGCAAAGTTAATTACTTTGAGTTGCTATTAAGCCTATTTGTTTAAAAGGAGCAAAACAATGTAGCCTATGTGCATCTCAATCCTGATTGTATGTCAGGTCAGAGACTCTACATAGCATATACAATAGGGCTATATTTGCACACAAAAAATAAACTAGATATATCTATATATATATAGATGTGCTTGAAATAACTTACATGTATTGTACTAACTGGTTTCTGAAAAAATGCATTCATAAACAATTTACATAATCTGATATAATGCTGTATGTAATGTTTTTGTATTTGACAAATTGAAACAATAATTAGCTGGGCTAGAATTAAATGGTTTATTCAATGATCCTCAGAATTTCTTTTGTATCCACAAAGTTGCAAATATCAATTTTTTTGTTATTATTTTTTCTTTTTTTTCAGACTATTAGTTATATAAATATTCAGCATATGGATGAATCGATTGAGAATAAAAGCTCCCGAGACTGATGAAAATTATTTAAGTATGACAGAGAGGAAACATGTAGATATGTATACATCAAGTTAGTACGATTTTCTGTTGTTGTATTATTCTATTTTTTAACCAATAAAATAACTCTCCTTTATTCACAATTTCACTATGTTCAAAAAGTCTTGGCAGAGATAAATGCGATTTTAATTTGACTCTTTATAGAAAATGAGATTATCTTTTTATGCTACCCATTAATGAAATTGTAACAGTTAACCTGTACTTTTTTCAGAATTTAGACAAATGGGTTCCTTTGGGGGATATATGGAAGCTCTTTCAAGGAAAGAAACTTTGAAGTCATTATTAATATGTTGTATGATTCTCACTATCATGCATTATATAATCAAGTTTGAGCAAATACGTGATCATGGAGACTATAAGAGCTTGAACTTACCTGTAGATAAATTCAATATGGCCGACTTTCCACCTCTTCATTTGACTGAATTTGAATCATTTCCAACGGATGGTGAAGTTCGTATTCCTAGAATCATTCACCAAACATGGAAGGATACAGAAGTACCGCGGAAGTTAGTGGAATGGGTTAAATCTTGGATGGAGAAGAATCCTGGATATGAGTACTGGCTGTGGACAGATGACAGTGCTAGACAGCTGATTGCTGAACGCCATCCAAGTTTGTTAGCTACCTTTGATAGTTACACTGAAGGTATAAGAAGAGCTGATGCATTAAGATATGTTGTTTTATATGAGTTTGGTGGTGTTTATGCAGACATGGATGTGGAAAGTTTACAGAACCTAGATCCGATGCTCAGAAAATATTCCTGTTTTATGCCTCAAGAACCATATGAACATCCAATCTTATACGGAAACTTTGAACATCTTGTGATCAATGCGGTTATGGGATGTAGCCCTAAACATCCATTCATGAAATCTCTCGTGGACAACTTACCATATTATTCTCACATGTGGAATGTCTTAGATAGCACTGGGCCTCACTTTTTAACTAGCATATATAAGAAATATACAACTGAAAATTCATTCCTCCCTACAGCTACAGATGGTGTCTATCTGTCCCCTGCAGAGTACTTCTTTCCAACAATTGATCCATCTAAACATTTCTGGTTTAGAATACAATGCTCAGACTTTGAGAAACTGACAAAAATTCAGCAGAGAGCCTGTGTTAGTTTGAAAGTGAATGGAGGTAAAAGAAAGCCTTTAAATGTGTCCTTCACGGACCACCATTGGATTCATACGTATTTAGATTTTAGAGTGTCTTTAAAAGGTCCCGTTGATATACATAGTATTGTCCCTAGCGTGAAGATATACAAGAGTTAGTGCCCTAATCTAATTTTTACAACATTTGTTTAACATTATAAAATGTCTATCATATAAAAAATGAAATTCTTGCCAGGGGAGATACATGTCTTCACCTTAATAAAATCATCGAACATATTGTACAAATATTAGGCAGAGTCATATCCTAAAATAAGTTTTGTCCAAGTTGGCATACCTGTTGAAGAATATTACAACACTTATAAAGTACTTAGCGGTAAATATACTTAAGTCTAGATGTCAACTACTTAGGACAGTGAAATATTGTAAAGTAGAAATTTTTTATTGGTGTTTGATGATGGGGCTAAGTCCTTTAAGTAGAGATTTGTAGTCAGGATTTATTGCATAAAACATTGAGTGGCTTATCATGTATGAATGAAGGATTTAGATTTTTTCCTAAATTATGACTTTAGAATGTCAGTTTTATTTTGAAATCATGTGTAATGGCAGCATGTTATGTGTCACAACAGTGTGTCATGTGTCACACTAGGGTGTCATCATTGTCATGTGTTACCTGGGGGTTATGTGAAGACTGAAAACAAATAATGTCCAATTATTTTATTCCATGTTTGATGATATTCTGTCATACAATTGAAAATAATATGTATGTTATTTACGAAGGTTTTAAGTTCTGTGTGATAAATTCATGTCATCAAATTACTGTATTAATCGTTAAGGTAATAGAATTGCACTTTTTTTGTAATTATCCATTTTATTGCTAAATTATTTCTTCTTTAAAATTATTCTACGGTATCAAGGACTTACATGTATGTATATAAGTCCTTGACGGTATATATAGTGTTATTGTAACATTAAAAATTAGACCATTTAATGAATGTAAAATCATTTATACTATAAGGGTAATCAGTTAAATATATCCTAATTAGTTTATTGATAAAGCTGAGTGTTAGTGTTCATATAGTGCCATTTTATTAACCTGTCAAAGCTGAATAATTACAGTCGGCTGAATGTGATTGTTTTTACCCCATAGTTTTCGTTTATTTTACTGTAAGGGAATGTTCAATCCCACATGTTTATATAATATTATGTTGGGCATTGCTAAATACATGTACATTCGACGACCGGTATAACGAAAATGATTGTATAACTTAGGAAAGTAATCGAATCTCAACGAAGCTAAAATTGAATGCAAACATTGACAGTGAAATTATGCAGCTTTGACAAATTAATAAAATCACACAATACATGTTTTAAATGTTATTGTTTTAAATGTTATTGCTATATATGTTGTTAGCAGAGATTTTGGTCAATATTATGCTTGTTCAGTAATCATAAGTGTAGTGTTAGTTTGTGTATACATAGTTCATTCAAATATCAGGTGTTGTAGATATAAATATGAGCAGTTAACTGTTTCAAGGTGCATGCAGTCATGTAATGGCAGCTATGCACAACTCCTTTTTACATTTTTGCTGTCTTCTTGTCTATAAACGAGAGGTAGGACCAAATTTTTGGTCAATAAAAATGCTTGAATACAAAATGTAAATACTGGTACATTTTATTTAAAAAGTCCTGAAAGTGTTAATGAAGTAAAAAATCTATTCATGTCACTTGAGCTAATTCTGTAGGCACAGTTGTCAGTCAGTGATCGCCAATTAGCAACTATATGTTCGGCCTTTTTTGTCTTGATAATTGAAGTGGTCGAGTGGTTAAGGTTGCTGACTTCAAATCACTGTAACTTCTCACTGATAGAGGGTCGTGTGTTCGGGTCGTGGGATTGAGCCCTGCTACCGACCATGTCTCTTTATGTGAGAAAGTAGGCAGTTGCTTATGGAGGATGGGAGTCTAGTACTGGTTCTTCCCAGGAACGATGGTTAGGTGAACTGTCTGCCTCATATGACTCTGACTATAGAAAAGGGGCGTAAAACCCGATATAAACGGGAAAAAAAAGATAATTGACAAAAACACGACATAATTTGTTCTCCTCCTTCGTACATTACAAACATTTAAACTTGACAGAGTTACAAACAACCAAATGAAATTAAACTGTGTGCGACATTAATGATAGCCCATTAGTCAATGGCCATTAAAATATACTCAGGGCTGTTAAAAGTGCTGAACTGTCTGTGGCCATATGGGCAATCAAAATCCAAAGTTATGCAGTTGAGAAATTTACTACATCACCAGTCCAATTTATTACGGAAAATCTGTTGTCATAAGAATACTTAGTATATGGTCGGAAAAGAAGTCGACTGTATCACCCTAATTCCCCATTAATATATCCAATACCAGAAATACGGTTAAACAATGTTTATATCAGAAAAAGTCTGTATCCAATCTTAACATTAACAAATGTTGGGCTGTTTGGTGCTTATAAGTGTCAAAGATGCAATACCTATGTCTGATTACAGTGCTTCTTCACAAAAGTTCTTTGACATAGGTGATTAACCTGAATCTAAGTCAATTACCATTTAGCTATGGGCCATTACAAATAGCTTGGGCAATCAAAATTTGGGAGACCATAGCTCTACTGGTTACCATGTTCAAAAATGTCACACACTGTATAATAAGGTGGCTTTAGTCAATGAGCTCAAATGTGTGTCACTTTGCTCAGTAAGGAAAGGTTGCAAACTCCTATTTGCTTCTACAATAGACAATTTGCATAAAGTAGTAATGATGATGCTCTGCAAATACATTGTACTAGTACCCTGTTCCTACAAAATGACAGAAATGTATGTAAATTTGTTCTGGGGGCAAGTGTTGCGAAGCCTTTCAGTCTTCAAGCAAAGGCAGTTAAGAAAAAGAAATGCATATATATGCAGAGTAAACACTGTACAATATTTACTCAGACAAATGTCAACAATGAATATCATCAAAGCCATGTGTATTAAGTATTAATTTGTAACAATTGAAAACTGCCATAGTCATACTTTCCACTGTTATTTATGTATATACATGTATGAGATTACTTTCAAGCTTTGACATCATTTTTCCCTGACTTTTCAGGAATTTTATTTTTCACTGACCAATTTTCAAAATTCCCTGACAATTCACTGACCTTGAAAAACCTTGAAGGAGTTGTAGTGTTTAAAAGTTTGACACTCTTAAAAATCTCATTCAGCGTTTGATTAATTTCTAGTCATCCTTTATGTACAAGTATGTTGTTTTTGGTGTGGGAGCTATCTTCACGTTGCATACAATGATTGTTTTCTTAGTTATATCAGGTATATGATAAATGTATTTTCATTGAAAGTTTTTGTTCATTTTAACTTACTTTACTTGCTTTGAATACAACTTTACAGTTTTTCACAAAAATCTTAAACTATTATCAATCTATTGTTATAAGAGCACTGAATCACAGGTAAAATGTCAAACAGATCATGGACATATTCTCCAATTACTGCCAATTCACAAGTTTCCTAGTTTCATTAACCTTGCTTGAATAGTGTTTAAGTTATCACAGGATCCAGGTTTGAGACAGCAGACGGAGGGCAAACCTATATTCCCCTCTACTTTTAAAACCAGTAGAGGACTAATAGCGTAGATGACAATATGTTCATACAATTACAACTGGATTTAATAGCATTATTAGAAGAACATTGTCATTTGGAATGATTTAATCTCTTATCAAGAATTTCAGCTCCCATTTCATTCTGGATACACCTTTTGGTCAATTTAGGTACTGTATGTATTGTTTCTGCTAAAATACTAATTATATACTGCAAATAAAACATAAAAAGTTATAATTTTCTTTTTCAGACTTAAATTTCCTATCTTGTGATTAAACTTTTAAAATTGTATCTTAAATATTAAATTAATAATTGCAATGTAAAAATTGACATGAAATATGAAATTAATTTGCTAATGAAAACACTACTTTGTATAACTTATTTTAACCCCCTAATCCCATCATAAATCCAAAATATATGATGTAACACATCAATATAATCTGCTAATTGTTAGCAATCACACTGTGTCAAAGTAATTATGATTTATTAGCCTTAGGGCAGACAGATTGGGAGATTTTATGACCCCTTCACAGGGTCAGAAGGCAGTGTTTTGACAGTTGTAAAAACAATGTATCTAAAATAGATTTTAATGTGACTTAGGTCATTATGTTTGTTGAGGTATTGTTTATTGTCTAAGACCACCTGTGGTCATTTTTGCATATCTGTAAATCTTATATTATAGCCTCAAAGCGATCTGGAGCAATCCAAGTTAGCAGATACTAGGGGAGTTTTGATATCACCCTACTGTGTAATATTTTCAAATAATTTTGTGAAATATTAATGCATTTAATAAATATTTGCACCACTGAATTCAGCATTCAAATTGCAATAAATCATACATTTACATTATTATGATAAAACTATTCCTTTTACCTGAAAAATGGGAAAGAATGTTGATTTTTCCGAAGAAAATTAGATCATTTTTTTATATTTTTTTTCCATTACCCATCGTCTTTATGACATCAGTTTTGTCATTTATTTTCAATTTTCTACAATGAAAATTATATGACTGTGCAGATAATTTTATATGCTTTAAAAAATGTACACTTTTATTATGCTATTAGTAAAAGTATTATCTTTAGGTACAATCTTTTATTGTCCTGTATAGATATGTTTTCGAAACTCTGGTCACTACTGATAAGTCTCAGATATTGAGACTATCTTATCTGATTACCTTGGGGAATGAAATGGGTTAAAATACATGTAATGCAGTTAGTTAGTTCCTCATAAAATTAAGGTGGAACCAAACGATTGAAATAACGTCGTTTTCGACGTAAAAACGGTCATTTTTGCGGTATTTATAGTGCCTCTCTGAAAATACTTATCGCTCTATCAGTTTATGTAGATATTTAATGAAATTAAATTTTAATAGCGGAGAATAAAATTACCTGCACGTAGGTATAAATTTGATGTTCATAATTTAATTATAAGTGCAAGTAAAACGATTTTAAATGTAAAATTTAATGTTGTTTTCTTCTCACTTTCAAACTTAAATTATTTTTATTAAAAATCTGCCCGAGGGATTTTTTTTATTTTTATCTATAATAAAGTTTTATGTGTCACCTACTGTTCTAGTAAATTTTAAGAAAATCTATCGAACCGTTTTTATTTTATCCAATCTTCACTATATAGCGTTACCCTACAAACGCTCATTCGCCTTCAAAAACGTCGGGTTGACTCTCGGTTGGTCCCGGATGAGTGACCTGGCGAAACCCTGTCAAACCAGGAGTACAACCCTGGTGACACTGTAGTCATCCATGGCAGTCCTGGATGGACCTTGTTGTTCTGGCGCTATCGGGCAATCAGTCCCGTATTTGTTAAAATGTTTAATATATAATACAACCATGGCTTACCGGGAAAATATTAAGAACCCACTTAATCCTTAAAGTTATCGGGACAGAACCGAGGTAGGTCCGGTGTTGTACCTGGCTGTAGCATGATATACACAAGGCTATTAGTGTTCCGGATTATTGGACTACATGCGCGGTTGACATTTAAGGTCGATATACCGGTTATATGCCACAGAGAGGCCCCAGTGTGACGTTTTCAAGCTCCTCCCGTTTCAAGCTACCTCTAGGTAACTTAAAGAATAAAAACGTTTCCAAATTACCCCAGGGAATTAGAAAACGATTTTAAGTTACCGGTAGGGATACATTTAAAACGTTTTGAGATTACCCCCTCCATTTTCAAATGCCCAACCCGGTAATCTAAAAACGTTTTCAGGTTACCCAGGGGCGCTTTGAAAACTTTTCTGATTACCCCCGGGTTGCTTTGAAAACGTTTTCAGATTACCCCGGGTTTGAAAATTCATAATAAGAGAGAGAGCTTGCCACGAATAGGGAGATTACAAATACATAAATGCATGTACTACAGTTATTTAGCAACAATAACGTGAATTCGATCCCCATCACAGACGATTTTGCATTTGTAAAATAAAGGAAGTTTCCAGGATTATTTTGGATTGTAGCGATACTTTTTATTATTCATCTATGTTTTTTTATATTATTGCATAATACAGTCATATGTTAATTATGAATATTAATGTTAAGTGCGTTCCTCTTATGTGTGTGTTCGGGAGATTCTGTAAACCTCTAGTTTTACCAAAAAGGGTCTGAGTTTAATACATGTGCTATGTCCAACTTTAGTAATAACAAATAATGTGGTCCTAATGACGAAATCATATGACGTCATATAGGCCTACTAACAAGTTCATTTCTTCATTATGGAATCATAAGAGCGTTATTGCGCAAATACCAATGCAATCTTGAATTATATTGCCGAAAAAATAAATACAAAACAATAAAATATTGTAGGTTTTCTGAACACAAGTAAGTCTGTGATTGCAAAGGTCAGGTCTTTCATTTTTGTTCATTAATTGAATAAGAGTGTATACTCTCCATTAGTCTGGAGTTCCTTCCCCTTACACTATGTTATCGGTAATTGTAGAGCATGTCCGGGAACCAGACTAACTCTCCATGACCCTAAAAGGATTCCATAGCTTCATGTAATTATAGCGTACATTCAGTTAAGAAATACAGGAATATGTATGTGAATAAACCTTGTTGACTGTGAATCATACGAATGAATTATAACCTGAAATATAAACGTTTTGTCCATTAAAATTAACATAGGATGGGGAGGCGTTTGAAAACGTTTTCAAGTTACCGGGGAGGATTATTATTTAACGGGGGAGGGAGTTTGAAAACGTTTTCAAGTTGCAGGGGGTAACCTGAAAAGGGAGAGCTTGAAAATGTTACACCGGGACCATTACTGCGACAGTGAGATGACATCATGCATTTCATGCATTTAAATCAAATCTGAAACAACGGACTCGTTTGTTATAATCATGTATGTATTTTTCTATAGTAATCATCTTCGCTTATATTAAGTGTCTATATCATAAATGCGCTATCACAACGGGGTCTTAAATCTGTTTTTATGAGTCATAATTAATATTTACCCCAAAAAATAAACATACATAGAATGCATATCATTAAAACAACACATCTAAATAAACTTATCAATTATAATATGATAATTATATATTATGTAAATCATGGAACCTTGTTTTTATACAAGAAATGGAATTAATAATCACAACTATCTTCCATTTTAGTTCACTAGAGCGGTCAAGTTGTTCAATTTTGTCATATTATTTATTTACGCATATGTACACAAAATTTAGCACGCTAAAATGATAATGTAATGTGTTTATTGTTATCTGAAAATACTGGCAATGTGGTTAGGGTTACTGACAGACAATGTATCATTAATTCCAGCAAATAGTTTTAGATCATTGTGTACAGTAAATAAAATAGATGTAAGAGTGCATTAGATACCAAAACCAGACGTGTGTTTGAAACGACGTTCTTGAAAGCGAATGCATGAGCACTTTATAAGACAATGCTATCATTCAAAGCTTTAATAAATTTAAAACGGCTCGATAGATTTTCTTAAAATTTACGAGAACAGTAGATGACACATTAAACTTTATTCTAGACAAAAATAAAAAAATCCCTTGGGCAGATTTTTAATAAAAATAATTTAAGTTTGAAAGTGAGAAGAAAACAACATTAAATTTTACATTTAAAATCGTTTTATTTGCACTTATGATTAAGTCATGAACATCAAATTTATACCTACGCGCAGGTAATTTTATTCTCTGCTATTAAAATTTAATTTCATTAAATATCAACATAAACTGATAGAGCGATAAGTATTTTCAGAGAGGCACTATAAATACCGTAAAAATGACCGTTTTGACGTCGAAAATGACGTAATTTCAATCGTTTGGTTCCACCTTAAAGGCAAGAGTGATAATAGAATCTAAACAAACATGAACATGTTTTCATATGCAACATATTTGGGCAGATTCAGGACTGGACCAAAAATGAGTACCGGTGTAACAGGCCATTTTTTCCCCCCTGGCCACTTTTTCCCCGGGGAAGAATTGGCCTAGGCCATTTTTCCCCCGGGAAAAAAGTGGCCTAGGCCAATTCTTCCCCCCCCCCTGGGCCACTTTTTCGCCCCTGATTTTTCATTTTAATCATCTACATCTTCTGGCCAAAATTCCCCCCTGGCCACTTTCCCCCCCCAAGTAAAAAAGGTCTTATAGTGATATTTGATTTAATTTCTTTGTAAAAACTCAACCCCTGATTTTTTGTGATTGGCCCATTGATTTTTATTCATATAGCCACTTTTCACCATGAATAAAGATTTTTCCATATTTTGATACTTGACTGTTAATTAAAAAATATATAACAATAAACTTGAGAAAAATTAAAATGTGGAGAACTTGAACTGGACAGAACATACTAGACCTGACTGACACTTGGGGTGCAAGGGACTAACATACAATGTATACACAAGACCTGACTGACACTTGGGGTGCAAGGGCCTAATATACAATGTATATACAATCCTTACTGACACCTTGGGTTGCAAGGGTTTAACATATAATGTGTACACAAGACCTGACTGACATTAGGGGTCTAAGGGCCCAATATACAAAATGTTAATTAGACCCTTACAAATAAAGTGTCAACACCTTTGTCTCCACACAGTCAGCAAGAAAACAATACTCCTAAATTGGGTATAAAAAGTCCATAAAATATACATCTATATCATTTTTAAAATGGATGACACTGAGTATTATGAGTTGTTGTGTTTTGTCTCCTCTTAAACCTATCCTAAAAAGATTTCTTTCATCAAAGATCACTCACTTAAGAAAAATGAAAAAAAGAAACTAAGATCTATATGCAAAGACCTTCGTGCACATGATGGCATGCTTTACAAAGGTTGTCAGCGTTTACTTCGGGAGAATGAAGTCCAAGGAGTTTTACATTCCTTACATTCAGGTACGTTTAACTGAGATATTAATGAGATTTCATTATTTGGTACTTTTGATACTCATTTTGTTTGTTTCGGTTTTAAATCTAAACACATTTCACTGATTCAGAAAACCAGCAGCTGTATGTTCATAAGTAGTGCTGGCTCATGTCTTAATATTCATATTTCTGAGTTCAGATGCCAATTCAACAGGCTTTAAGTTCATATGTCTAAGTCAATACCTATGTCTTTGAGTTCATATGACTGAGTCAATACTTACGTCTGTATATTCATATGTCTGAGTCAATACTTACGTCTGTATATTCATATGTCTGAGTCAATACTTACGTCTGTATATTCATATGTCTGAGTCAATACTTACGTCTGTATATTCATATGTCTGAGTCAATACTTACGTCTGTATATTCATATGTCTAAGTCAATACTTACGTCTTTGAGTTCATATGACTGAGTCAATACTTACGTCTGTATATTCATATGTCTGAGTCAATACTTACGTCTGTATATTCATATGTCTGAGTCAATACTTACGCCTGTATATTCATATGTCTGAGTCAATACTTACGTCTTTAAGTTCATATGTCTAAGTCAATACCTACGTCTTTGAGTTCATATGACTGAGTCAATACTTACGTCTGTATATTCATATGACTGAGTCAATACTTACGTCTGTATATTCATATGTCTGAGTCAATACTTACGTCTGTATATTCATATGTCTGAGTCAATACTTACGTCTGTATATTCATATGACTGAGTCAATACTTACGTCTGTATATTCATATGACTGAGTCAATACTTACGTCTGTATATTCATATGACTGAGTCAATACTTACGTCTGTATATTAATATGTCTGAGTCAATACTTACATCTTTAGTTCATAAAGTCTAAGTCAATACTTACATCTTTAGTTCATATGTCAAAGTCAATACCTAGCTACGTCTTTGAGTTCATATGTCTGAGTCAATACCTACGTCTATATGCCTATATATATGAATCTGTGCTAATGTCTATATTCACATATTTTAGGACAATTTGCTGGTGGCCATCTGGGTAGAGATAAGACATATGATGAAATCCGAAAACACTACACATGGAAGCATATGAAAGAAGATGTGCGAGAATATGTAAGAAATTGTGACAAGTGTTGCAGAATTAATATTGCTCCACCCCAAAGTGCACCACCTCTCAACCCTATAAAAGTACCTGCAAAAGTTTGGAGTCTGGTTGGGATAGATATAATTGGCCCTTTTCAATGTTCAACTTCAGGGAATAAATATATTGTTGCTGCAACTGACCATTTTTCAAAATGGTCAGTAGCTGAAGCAATACCAAACAAAAGTGCTGAATATGTTTGCAGGTTCATGCTTAAAATGATATGTACATATGGTCCCATGGACTCAATAATTACTGATCAGGGAAAAGAGTTCACAAACAAAGTCATTGATTGTATTACAACAACTTTGGATATAGATCATAGGATATCCTCAGCATATCATCCTCAAACAAATGGCCAGCGTGAACGTGACAACAGGACATTAAAAGAAATGTTATCAAAATATGTGGGTGAAAAAGGGGATGACTGGGACCAGGTGCTGGACTTTGTTATGTTTGCATATAGGACAAGCCGTCATAGTTCAACAAAGTTCACCCCTTTCAATGTCATGTTTGGCCGTGACCCAAAGTTAGTGCATAATGCTATAGAAACTGATGGTAATAGTACTATAACAGGGGAGGGTTTAGAAACCTTAATGACCATTAGAAAAGAATTGAATGAAAAGGCCAGTGAAAACATAGAAAAGGCTCAAACATATCAAAAAAGAAATTACGATGTCAGAAACAAGAGTTACAAGGCGTTTAAAATGGGAAGCAGTGTGTTGATAAAAAATGCTAACAAAATTCGTAGATTTGGTGGCAAACTGGAGCCAAGGTGGATTGGCCCATACAATGTAGTGGAAGTTTTAAGTAAAGGCAGAGTGCGTCTGCAAAATAAAAGTTAAAAAAAGTGTTAAAGAATGTGTACCATTCCAGCAATTGCAAGCTGTACAGTACAAGCATTAACTTGACAGAAACAAGACCAACTTACAAAAGATTACCGCTAAACAAGCCAGCACGAATGCCCAAACCCCTAAGAACATTGAAAGTTCTCACTAGTCAATTGAAGAGAATGAAACACCAAACTAAAGATCCTAAAAATCATCTATCAGTCAAAAAGATCGTCAAAAGAAATCAAATGCCTTCCATACCTCTACAAAAAAATCCACAGAAGGAATCAAAGGCCTTCAATCCACCTACAGAAAATATCAACAGAGGACTGTGCCAAAAATGAACATAAAATTCGTCAAACAACCGAGGTACAAGAAAATAGACAAAAAGAAACCTTATGATACCAAAGATGTTGAAGGTGACGGTAATTGTTTATTAAGGGCCATTTCCTATGCTGTTTCTGGTTCAGAGAACAGCTATAGAGAAGTCAGGGCAGCAACAGTTGAACATATGAAAAGTGCTCATGCTTCAAGGAAATTGGAAATGTATCTGAATAACAATGTCAGAAGATATCTAACACAAAGCAATATGATAGAAAATGGTACCTGGGCAACAGATGCAGAAATAATGGGATTGGCATCCTTGTTAAACGTTGACATTTGTGTTTATGCAAAGCATGGTTTTAAGCATGCTTGGCTCAGGTATCCAGCCAGCTTCGGGCTAGGGAAATCCAGTAAGCATGCTCTTTTCCTAGAAAACTTACAAAATGACCACTTTAAAGTTGTAATAGAAACATTGTAAGTACTGATTTGGAAAAGAACAACTTATGAGAATATGAAGAAAGATTGGGAGAAGATCAATATTAATAGGAAATCACCTTTTCAAAATTTTTGGATTCTTTTTTTTAAAATTAATTTAGATAGTAACATTTGCATTGAACTGTTTATGAATGTTTATGTTACAAGAGATAATACATATTTCAATGAGGTCTTTTTTGTCATGAACTTTTTATGTTGCTGTAAAAGGTTCAGTGACACAGTCAAATGAAGATTTGCTTTACATGTGAAGAGAACAGTTAAAGGGGCATGCCCTGGAACTGAAGCGTCTCGAATATAAATCAAATTGGTATCATTTGAATGCCAAAATCAATTAATGAAAGTCCTGTAAAATATTTACGAAATGTCCCGCTATTTGACTCAAAATACACATTTCAAGATTTACCAAACCTGCCGATTACGCCTTAGAAAATATTCGTCATTTTCATAACTCGACCCTTTCGGGATCTGTCAAAAGCGGAAAAAAAGTCAACAAACTGTGAAATGGTAAGTATTGCTCATGTCATGTTCATTGTTTGCGACATAAAGCTTATCTATCGATCAATTATAGGTAAATATCATTGTTTTGCTGCTTGAAAGGCAGCGCGCACGCTAAGTTAAATTCTCAGACGAATCGGAAATATCGTTGTCGTCAATAAAAGGCTTGTAAGCCTTTTATTTAAACCGGCATATAAATACCCACGCGTGCGTTAAAGGGCCATTTTTGAAGGCACATTCTTCTTTGACTTTTCGCTAATAATTGTTTTTACAAGTGATAAACGCATTTTTGGTGTATAAAACCCAAGACACAGCAGTTCCTGGGCATGCCCCTTTAATAGTAAAATATCACATTATTGGTTCATGTTCGAGAGGTAAACTTCAATTTATATTGTTTTGTAGTTTGTACTTGTACATATGTTGCAGAAATATTCTTTAACATTGTTGGAACTTGGAAAAAAAGTTTAATTTCTATTAAGCTGTATTTTATTTGCTAAGAAAGTAATTGTTCTGTACAATGTGTTTTGCTATGTAGATAACATAACATACAGAACTGGGAAAAACACTTTGTATTTGTATGGTGCCTACAAAGGAATTAAGAGGCCCCTATCCGGAAGGATGATTGACATACTTAATTAACTGTTATGTGCATATATTGAGCATTTACAATTAAAATATCCTAATATCAATATTATGTCTATCGTAAGATATTAACATTTTAACAGTTAATATGATATGATAGTTATTAAACTACGGGTATAATTTGATTATTGGTCAGGCCTCACAGGCACAGCCATGAACCCATTTTCAAACATTCCTTGTAATTTGTTCAATATTTGTTTTAATAGTCATTGTTAGCAATGTTGTAATATGCAGTAAGGTATTTAATTTTCAAACTACAGCTTTATGAACATTAAATGTGCCAGGTCTTTTTGTACAAAGAACACCTGTTTTTATTTACTTTATTTTCTTATACTGTAACTTTGGTACTATCTTTAAGTGCTAAAAACTGAGAGTATAATGAAATATGCTTATAAACAAATATTATCACTTTGTTTGTTTTTCTTATTACTTAGGACAATATGAATGACTATCATCGCATATAAATATATATATTTTTTCTTTTTGAACTGAATCTTTTTATCATATATATATATATAGTTATATATATATATACAAGCTTGATAATGATACCTGTTAAGTGTTAGATATTTTTATTACATACATTTTCAAATTACATCATATGTATGTTTAAAAGCAAATGAAATTATATTGTTTGTTTAAAATTAAACATAAAATGATTTGTAATATGTACCAAGTATTCATATTTTCAAGTACAAATGATTCAAATAAATGTTTTTTTGCCAATATAATTCATCAGTTTATTCAATACATTGGGTACCATACTTTACTTTACTTTATATTACATTTCATTTTGTTAAAACATATGTTTTTAAACATCAATATTATTGTGTTTTGCTTTTAACATCAGTCTGTAAATGTTTTTTAAATGTTATAAAAATGTCTATGACTGCATTCTGTATTGTTAGTAAATGAAAAATTAAAATTCGAACTGTAATGTTGTATTTTCAAGAGAAGACGTGTTAATTTATAGGCAGTACAGGAAAAAGAGATCAAGAGGGTAAAAACTGGCCAAGATTGTTTGCTTTAAAAATTTCTGAAGACAAGGAAAAAAGTGACTAAGCATGTAAAAATTACCAAGAATCATAATGCAGTGCTGTTATTATAAGGAGGGGGAAAAAAGTGGCCTGGGGGAAGAAATGGCCAAGACAAACAATCAAAATGCAAAACTGTTATTTTAAGGAGGGGGGAAAAAGTGGCCTTGGGGGGAAGGAATGGCCAAGACAAACAATCAAAATGCAAAACTGTTATTTTAAGGAGGGGGAAAAAAGTTGCCTGGGGGGGAAGAAATGGCCAAGACAAACAATCAAAATGCAATACGGTTATTTTAAGGAGGGGAGAAAAAGTGGCCGGGGGGGAAGAAATGGCCAAGACAAACAATCAAAATGCAATACGGTTATTTTAAGGAGGGGAGAAAAAGTGGCCGGGGGGGGGGGAGAGAAATGGCCGAGACGAAGAATCAAAATGCAATACTGTTATTATAATAAGGAGGGGGGAAAAAGTGGCTGGGTGAGGGAAGAAATGGCCAAGAAAAAAATCAAAATGCAATACGGTTATTTTAAGGAGGGGAGAAAAAGTGGCCGGGGGAAGAAATGGCCGAGACGAAGAATCAAAATGCAATACTGTTATTTTAAGGAGGGGGGGGGGGGGGAAAGTGGCCTGGGGGGAAGAAATGGCCAAGACAAACAATCAAAATGCAATACTGTTATTATAAGGAGGGGGGAAAAAGTGGCCTGGGGGGAAGAAATGGCTGAGACAAACAATCAAAATGCAATACTGTTATTTTAAGAAGGGGGGGAAAAGTGGCCGGGGGGAAGAAATGGCCAAGACAAACAATCAAAATGCAATACTGTTATTTTAAGGAGGGGAGAAAAAGTGGCCTGGGTGGAAGAAATGGCCAAGACAAACAATCAAAATGCAATACTGTTATTTTAAGGAGGGGGGGAAAAGTGGCCTGGGGGGGAAGAAATGGCCAAGACAAACAATCAAAATGCAATACTGTTATTTTAAGGAGGGGGGAAAAAGTGGCCTGGGGGGAAGAAATGGCCAAGACAAACAATCAAAATGCAATACGGTTATTTTAAGGAGAGGAGAAAAAGTGGCTGGGGGGAAGAAATGGCCGAGACGAAGAATCAAAATGCAATACTGTTATTATAAGGAGGGGGGAAAAAGTGGCCTAGGGGGAGAAGAAATGGCCTAGGCAATACTGTTATTATAAGGAGGGGGGAAAAACTGGCCGGGGGAAAAAATAGACTGCTTCACAGGTATTCAAATATCTCAATCCAACATTAGAGTATCATTTTTGATGTTCACTTCATTCCTACCATAAAACCTTCATACTTGGCCCCATTAGACTTTTGTGCTCATCTGTTGCTTATCTACTATTTACTTAGGTTATTCAATCACCAGCCTATTAGTACCAGAAATATCCCATCATTGTTTTGTTAGCTAGCTCCTTGTTTATTATTTTGTATCATTTAATTGCTTCTTTCTTTATGACTTGTGTAGTTGCCACATCACATTTATGACCCTCCCAGGGTGATCGAGTGTTAATGCGCTGGACTACTAAATGAAAGGCTGTGGGTTCGATTCTCGTTTTTTACAGTGTCCCCATCCCAACTAGCGAGCCACGTCAGACTGTGTCTAGAAAATCACAGGAAAAATGACGTGTCATGTATCAGTACTTTACATTGGGCACGATGAAGAACCAGGAAAACTATTTGAAAACATGAATGCCCCGTTCTCCTGTATCTTAATTATCTGAAAATATGAATGCCCCGTTCTCCTGTATCTTAATTATCTGAAATTTGAAATTTCCATAGCTGTCGAATGGGCCGTTAACACATTTAAAATAAGTATGACCCCAAGATTATAGACTGAGCATATTTTCTGGAATTCTAAATGAAAAAATAATACAAAAAGTGTTTCTCTTAAGCACAGCAACAAAGCATTTGTATATTTTTTCATAAAATCCGAAAATACCGGTAGTTCATCTTCAGCCTCTGACCCTCTGATTATGGTTCCTATTTTGTCATGGCGTCAGCCTCAAATGCTCTCGGAATAGAAAGCTTTGAATTATTTTAAAAACAACAGAAAATATGAAAATTCTCAACACTTTTATCGTATTAACATCATTAACAAAGTGATACAATTAAAAACTCATAAACTATAGAGAAATTTTTATCATCTTATAAACGACATACGGTAACAAACAACAGTTATAATTTTATGGCCATAAACTTGTATCTTGTATAAACAGAACTTGACTCTTAAGGCCATTTATCTTATTATGAGTTAGTACCTGTCAAAATACAATAAATTTAAAATAAGTTTAACATGCAATGTTAAAAAATGCCGACACTGTGACATGTTTTGAGTAGACATCATCAATGTGGTGTGTAATTACAAAGGTGTAGAAAACTTGACTTACTTCATGCACAATCTTAATGTGGGAGCTATGAGGTCCACATACATATTCAGTGGATATTTATCCATTTATTTCACCCGATACACTAAATTTGCCATCATTTGCTGTTAACTTACTATTAATGTATACATGTAATGTAAGACTTGAACATTTCTTCTTAATAGAGAGAAATTCAAATACAAGCATGCAGCAATGTAAATGTATGTTGTTTTTGTTGATAATTAACTTGTACATTAATTGGTTTCATTTTTTCCATTTAAAGACTGTGTTACTGCATTTAAAGAATATTAAATCCCAAAGAACCAGATAGATATACCTCAGAGATGAATGAAGATAAGACAATAAAGCATTCAGTACCAACTTCATGTATTCATGATCAGGATTTCATCAAGTTTAATTTAAAGTAATATATGGGGTTAGGCTCAATACATATCTTACAGTCAATGTAGCTGACAGGTACCTAAGTAAATGGAACTGTTATGGGTTTTTTTTGCTGTCAGATCATCATGGTGTATGATAAACTAAATAACAACACAAATCTTTGTTAAACAAACTACTATAAGTGCACTTAATAATGAATTAATTCTTGAGAATGACATGGTTTATCTCAATACAATGCAATGATGACGGCTCAAACATAATGTTACATTTAACATAAGGAATCAATTAGACATAGGGGTCTCAGGTTTGTATAACAATACAAAATACAAGTATATCATAATCAGGTATGTTTGTATAACCATATCAATGAAATCATGTGACTAGTATTGCACACATTTAAAATCACTATCTGTGTTATTTATGTAAACAAGAGGGCCATGATGGCCCTATAAATGCTCACCAGGAGAAAAGGTCATTTGGAGATGAACATTGTTGAAGTTTTCTATACGAGTCCAAGTAAGATCAAGTGACCCATCTGGGCCGTTTTTTATCCCATAGCCATTATATGAACAGATTTAAAAGAGGTCCATTAGACAAAGCTAGATACCAAATATCTTAGCTCTAGGCCTTGCAGTTTCGGAGATTTTTTAAATTTTCCTATATAAGTCTATATAAATCAAGTGACCCCAGGGGCGGGGCCAATTTTGACCCTAGGGCAATAATTTGAACAAACTTGGTAGAGGTCCACTAGACAATGCTACATACCAAATATCTTAGCTCTAGGCCTTGTGGTTTCGGAGAAGATTTTTCAAATTTTCCTATATAAAATAGAATAAACCCCAGGGCAGGGCCAATTTTGACCCCGGGGCCATAATTTGAACAACATGGTAGTGGTCCACTAGACAATGCCACATACAAAATATCTAAGCTCTAGGCCTTGCGGTTTCGGAGAAGAAGATTTTTTAAATTTTCCTATATAAGTCTATATAAATCAAGTGACCCCCGGGGCGGGGCCAATTTTGACCCTAGGGCAATAATTTGAACAAACTTGGTAGAGGTCCACTAGACAATGCTACATACTAAATATCATAGCTCTAGGCCTTGTGGTTTCGGAGATTTTTTTAATTTTCCTATATAAAATAGAATAAACCCCAGGGCAGGGCTAATTTTGACCCTGGGGCCATAATTTGAACAAACTTGGTAGAGGTCCACTAGACAATGCCACATACAAAATGTCAAAGCTCTAGGTATTGTAGTTTTTGACAAGAAGATTTTTTAAATTTCCTATATAAGCCTATGTAAAATCAAGTTACCCCCGGGGCGGAGCCAATTTTAACCCCAGGGGAATAATTTGAACAAACTTTGTTCCATTTGTTCCATTAGACAATGCTACATACCAAATATCTCAGCTCTAGGCCCTGTGGTTTCGGACAAGAAGATTTTTTAAGTTTTTCCTATTTGTTGCCATAGCAACCAGTTTTTAATGAAATTTAATTTTTTGAAGAACTTTGAAAGGGGACCACCCAAGGATCATTCCAGCAAAGTTTGATTGCAATCGGCATAGCGGTGTAGGAGGAGATGTTGTTTTAAGTAAACATGGACGCCACTTCACGACGAACGATGGACGCAGGGCGATCACAAAAGCTCACCTTGAGCACATTCGTGCTCTGGTGAGCTAAAAAGGGAAGAGAAATGATAAGTTCTCAGGTAAGTAAGTTCCATACATACTTGATACATGGAGACAAACTATATGATCAGGAGTTGGACTTGGTAAACACAGTCTGTTCATGGCATAAGGATTTTATTCAGATAAAATGCCACACTATATAAAAGATTTCTATCAGCAACATTAAATCTATATGATCTAATTCTCAAAGTGTTGTTTCCTGTTCTAACAATCTTACAACTGATATTGACAATCTACACTACAAGACAGTTAATCTATGGTAAAAATAACCATTCACTGACAATATGACAACAGAAGGTTTGTTGAGTCCTAAGTACAATAAAGTATGTATACAGTCAAACTACTGTTACTCGCAACCTCTGAATAAAGGCCACCCTGTAAATAAAGGCCATTCTTTTAAAAACTGCCATTGATTATTTGGAACAAATTGACCTGAATATAGGCCACCTGTCAATACAGGCCACATTTTTATCTTTCCCAAGGGTGGCCTTTGTTCGCAGGTTAACTATATCAAATTCTGACCATTAAGTTTTCAACTTGATAATTATCATAAAATGTTTATTATTCACATTGTAAACATTGATACAATACTGAGTGAATCTTATTCATTCATTAACTGTATAAGAAATACATGTATGATGTTCAAATTACTCCTTATTTTCAAGCATTACACACATTAAGCCTTGTTTCAGTTAACTACGTTAATTACTTGTTGAAGAATTCAGCTGAATGATAAAACAACATGAATCTAATCCAGAGATAAATATATACATGTCTAAATCATCATTTTACAGGTATACAAAAAGTCAACTCTTTAATAAGGACACTATTGGTTAATAAGGCATTCTAAGATATGACTGGAACACTTAGGTGCATATAAGTGAAAACGAGGAGAAATTAAATATTAACATACAACCGATAGAAACATTAAGTACAGTGACAGCTGATCAATATAAAACTAACAGTCATCTCATTCTCATGACTAAACAAGAACTGTTTGTGAAACATGGATGCCCCCTAAAGGCCAACTGGATAGTAAGACATTGACCTTTTGAACTCAAAATCAATAGGGGTCATCTACATGTAATGACCAACCTCCAAACCAAGTCAGAAGACCTTAGGCCAAATTGTTCTCTAGTCATTGGTTGGACAAGATTTTTGTGTTTTAAGTCGCTGTGACTTTGACCTTTGATATACTGACCTTAAAATCAATAAGAGTCATCTACATGTGATGACCAACCTTCCAACCAAATCTGAGGAGCTTAGGCCAAAGAGTTCTCTAGTTATTGGTTGGACAAGGTTTGGTTACGGCTGGACAAAAGGACCCACCAACATGTGCAAAGCAACATACCCCCTTCTCTTCGAAAGGAAATATAATGATGAAACAAAGTAGTTGATATGTGATTTGATGGTACAATTAATCAACGTTTTTTTGCAAAGGTCAGGAAGAGACACATCCTGAATGCATAGATTTAAACAATAAAATTATATAAAATAGTTATGAATTTTCATATTTTTGTATGAACAGATACAGACATTTTATCAAAATTGGCACCTAATACTACATGAGTTAGACCACTGTTGTAATAAAGAACTCACATACAATTAATTTTTTGACCATGTAAATGAATACATGCTCACATAGATACATATAAATAAGTAAACACAAGCATGTATTGCATGACTGAAATTCATACAAGTTCAACAAATTGTGTTTGAAAAAAATCAATCGGTAATAAGTTACCCCTGCTGTCAGGGAATTCAATAAGAAATAAATACAAAAAACTTCCAGTCCAACATTTTCCACTCTCTAACAAAAGCAACATTTCGTAATGACAAACAATTCATTGTTTAGAAAAAAATTCTTTCAAAGCAAATTCTTCTCAAATATACATAGATTCAATTAGAAGTTATCGGTAAATAACATCTTTGAAATGACTCTCTCTCAGAATTGAAACTGCCTAATTTATATTCCTGCATCAACAAGGTTAATGTTCTGACACTATAGTATATACATGTTCAAATTTTAATTTAGGCTGTCCTTAAGAAGATGTTTGTTTAGGGCATTCCCACCAAGAGAATTTTCAATGGGTAGGTAGGTAGGTAGGAATTATTTTTTTACAAATAATTTTTTACATTGAATCCAAAATACCTGGCACAATGCTGTTTATTTTTTATCTAAGAGACCAAAAAAAGTTTGGTAGAGCCTTTTTGATGAGTGGGTAGCATAAACCCAAACAAATATTTTTTAAGGATGGCCTAAGAAAATATTGAGGTAAGAGAATTTATCTTATAATGCCTAAACAAACATGTTCTAACACAATTTATATGGAAACAGATTAATTTCTCGAGGACAGATTTTATAAAAATGAATTCAATGCTTAACAGGGTGTAAGATGATAAAAAAACGAGGTAATTGATATTCAAATCAAATGTTCATAATTCCAGGCAAATGTACATATACACATGTACATATATATATATATATAACACTTAATGTAAACAATGTTAGTTGTATAAAGTTAGAATGTAATGCACTGTTTGTGTCAGTAAGTTTCTCTATAATTGCTTACTTGTAAAGACTAATTGACTTCTATCCATATAATCAGTATTCATGTCTCAAAACATGAGGAACAAAGTTAACTATTGCACATACATTGCATGATAATTACAGGTTTTTTACTCATCTGTTTCTTTCAGGTACAAGTCACATCAACTTATCACACAATACTAGATATCTCCAGGATTTAATATACAGAGAATTTAATATTTAAACATTCGTTAATTTCTTAACAAGCACAATGTGTATAAATTATCGCAGAATTCTGAAGATCCGATGGTTCTCTAAATTTCATACTATTCATGATTAGTGGGGAAAGACAAAACATTAATTCCTTCATATATGTAAAAACCATAAGGGATAAAGATTCTTTTCATGACTCTAAGACACAAATCTCATGCTTTTAAAGCCAAGATAACACCTTCCAGTTATAAAAATCACAACAGTTTCTTTCGTATACCTAAATTATATTGTCTTAGTTACTCAAAATACAGATGAAACTTGAAGAAGGTACACACTATTAAATACAAGGTAAGCTCATACATCAGACGTTCATGTCTTACAAACAAATTATACTAACATGACATATAAGCCAATATCATCATCTAGCTGAAAATACTGAAACTATAGAGACAGTACATGGTTATAGATCATAAATAATTGTACACTGGATCGATGCTTCTGTTTTGTTTAATGCTTAGTTACTCCCTAGCAACCACACTGTAAATATAGCACTCTTAACACTGTTGTACTGTCATACTGTAGGATCACAAGGTGAAGCTATTCTATGCAGTATGGTATATACCTGCAGACTGATATGGTATACATTAAACAACATTGAAGACCGGATGCATCTCTTAATGTGTCTGTGAGGATCTCGGACAGATGATGGTCTTTCAACACAGAGAAGAAAATGTTGACGACAGTGTGGAGGCGTATCCTATATCAGAGATGTACTGTATTCAATGTAGAATAGTCGAGTACGGGGAACTACAGATATAGTACCCTGACAAGATGAACACAGTCTGGTTCTGTCAAGTGTCACACTAATGCATTGTGTACTTTATATCAGGTATCTCCCATATACTGTTTTTTGTGGTTTGTAGCAATCTCCGTTACAGCTATAAGCTTTTTTAATGAGACCTGAAATGATCATCATATACTGTAATCACTCGCATATAGGTCGCACCTATGTATAGGATGCAGGTAAAAAATCAGCTGAAATCCTGGGGAATTTTATATATACATGTATATATAAAAATAACATATTTTTTAGCAACTAAAAATGTTCATAATAAATGAAAAATGGGAAAAAAACGGCGCTGTGTGCTTCGTAAATATTACAAAAACATGTTTACTTGTGGTATAAGGCCAATAAATCATACAAACAAGGGTGCCATAAATAAATCAATACAATGGGAACATTGACATGTAACCTGCCAACACCTCATCAGTATATGAGTGGCATATGTTAAAGTCTGTAACTTGTAAGTATATTACATTATTTTACTTCTTTGTGGTATTTTAACTTTAACAGGAACTCATATTTAACAACAGCATTTTATTGAAACTCTTACAAAAAGCAAGCACACATATTTCACTATTGTAAAATATTGTCACGCACACAGACATCTGTCTAGTAACTAAGATAGATAAGAGTAACAGTGGTGTAGGGGTAAAGCGTCGGACTCCTAACCCGGAGGGTGCGGGTTCGAATCCCATCAGTGGCGGAATTTGACCAGAACCTTCACAATCCCTTCTTTCGGCGTGAGTACTGGTCAGAATCCAGGAAGCAGTCATCGGGAGTAGTTAATATAAGTTGAAAGAACTTGCTCTACAATCAATATGAAATAAATAAGTTAAAACTAAACTAACATATTTTATAGAACATTCAAGTTGAAGAGAATTGATATGATGTCTATCTAACCTACCTGGGACTCTGATTTATTCCTGAGAACATCTAGATGTGTGGCACAAATCTGATGGATGGTAGCTAAATCACGAGACAGTTCACCAATACCACTAGCACGGATTTCACCCGACTCTCTGGTGCTCTGAGAATACTGTTCAAGTAGAAATCATACATTTATCATACATTTATCCAATTGCATCACCCAACATATTTCATACAAGTAAGGAAATGAATGTGGATTTAACAAGAAAACACATATAAATGTACAAACTATATTAGTCAACGACTCAGTACAACTCCCTTTATCAAGACATAACAAACAATGAAATAATAAAATAACGGACGTTACATCATAATAAATTTCATATTAAACGTAACGTAAAATGGCGGGAATGCATACATTACAATAACAAAATGTAATTAGTATAACGCTATCGGATTGAAGAAATGCAAATATATCCTACAGTTATATGATATAAAAAAGCAAAAATAGGATGTAACGAAAGCAAAACAAAACTACACTATACGTTATTCTTAAACATTAAATAAACTTTTGAATTCATACCATTAGGATAAAGTTAATAAATACAATAGGTTTCTTTACATATTTATATTATTTTTAACAATATCAATAGGCATAAAAGAAAAATCTATCAATTCATGAGAAGTCATTAAAATCTGATTCAACCAAAGAAGAAAATATAGGGTCTGTAATGTTACAAATATCATATCTATGACTCTTCATATGTTTTTTTATACAACTAAGGATGAAAACAAGTTGGCATTGATAGAAGTATATTCATGTTAAACTGATGCTTGCTATTATACATATACTGTCTGAAGAATGACAATATGACCTCAGGACCAAATGACAAAATTAATATAGAGGATGCAATTAGATGGCAATCATCTTAAAATGGCTGAAAATAACCTACCATAATCCACTTGAATATTTGTGTATTAAATTTCATGGCTTTTTTCAAAGGAACCCCATCCATGATATTGAAATTTTTTACTAGATCAATACATAAATGAGAAATACAAATAAACTTCAATTAACAAGCGAAACCCTTGAAATCATGTACATTTCTAAATCATTTTGTATTATGAATTACTTACAGACAATGTGTCCAGAAAATCTACCATTCTAGGTTTATAATCTATGATGAAAGGATTGATAACTGTCATAAATTGTTCTTTACCACCAAACTCTACCAAGTTAGCCAGATTCTGTAAAGCCTTTGTGATCAGTTTTAATGTTCTGGCTGCAGTCTCTGATGGAGTTTCTACAAATAAAGTACACAATGTAGTAAGACAGTACACAATGTAGTAAGACTGTACACAATATAGTAAAGTCAAGTCAAAATCCTTTCATTCTCTCACTTCATGTATACATGAAAATATGAGGAAGTAAGAGTGTACACAATAAAGTAACAGTGTAAACAATGTAGTAATGGTGTACACAACATAGTAAGAGTGTACACAATATAGTAAGAGTGTACACAATATAGTAAGAGTGTACACAATATAGTAAGAGTGTACACAATGTAGTAAGAGTGTACACAATATAGTAAGAGTGTACACAATATAGTAAGAGTGTACACAATATAGTAAGAGTGTACACAATGTAGTAAAAGTGTACTCAATATAGTAAGAGCGTACACAATGTAGTAAGAGCATACACAATATAGTAAGAGTGTACACAATGTAGTAAGAGTGTACTCAATATAGTAAGAGTGTACACAATGTAGTAAGAGTGTACACAATATAGTAAGACTGTACACAATAAAGTAAGACTGTACACAATGTAGTAAGAGTGTACACAATATAGTAAGAGTGTACACAATATAGTAAGAGTGTACTCAATATAGTAAGAGTGTACACAATATAGTAAGAGTGTACACAATATAGTAAGAGTGTACACAATATAGTAAGACTGTACACAATGTAGTAAGAGTGTACACAATATAGTAAGAGTGTACACAATATAGTAGGAGTGTACACAATATAGTAAGAGTGTACACAATGTAGTAAGAGCATACACAATATAGTAAGAGTGTACACAATATAGTAAGAGCATACACAATATAGTAAGAGTGTACACAATGTAGTAAGAGTGTACTCAATATAGTAAGAGTGTACAGAATGTAGTAAGAGTGTACTCAATATAGTAAGAGTGTACACAATGTAGTAAGAGTGTACACAATATAGTAAGACTGTACACAATGTAGTAAGAGTGTACACAACATAGTAAGAGTGTACACAACATAGTAAGAGTGTACACAAAGTGTAGAAGAGTGTACACAACATAGTAAGAGTGTACACAAAGAGTAGAGAAATGATTACATTTTCATTTTTGGGTTGAACTGACCACATGACAGTATCACATTTATTGGATTTAATAACATTTACCCATGAATAATCTACACTTTTAGTTAATTTTTAAAAATAAATGCATGTCAGGCTATGAACTTACCAGTGACAAGGTTGAAGGACTTTGGATGTAATATAGCAGGGCAAAGGAGACGTAAGAACACAAATCCACTGGAAAAGTAGAGAATAACAATTATATAAATAATCAGAACAGTACTTCATAACGACATAGCATCAACATCATTATCACCATAACACACTATGATATTTACTGATATTATATACATCAAAGAATGAAAAATGCCAGGTACATGGAATGACCATGATCAATTAAGTATAGACAAGATTTCATTTAGGAACAAGCTGTGAGAAATTATCACTGTATGCAGTAGAACTTACTATTAATATCATACCTCCAGAATAAACAATTAGATCATAAATATCTTACCTGACAACTCTTGTTTTGACACTAGTATCATCTGGCCATTTTGCTGATACAGTTCTCTGTAAGCTGCCACAAATGTACCGTAAATCTCTGTAAAATAACACAAATCCTCAACAGTTTCCCTTCTGATATAAAACTTATCATTTTGATGAAATAAATTTCTTCCCTAAAGCAATTAGAAAAAGAGGGCCATGGCCCTATATCGCTTACATGACAATTACTGTTCACTCATTAAAACATTGTTTTGAACCGGTGACCTAGTTTTTTACCCCAGATGACCCATGTTAGAACTTGTCCTACATATAAATAAGACATGCATTCTGACAAGGTTTAGTGAAGATCCAATCAAAACCATGAAAACTACAGCATAGACAAGGTTTTCCTAAGATTTGACCTCCTGACCTAGTTTTTGACCCCGGATGACCCATGTTCTAATTTGTCTTACATATCATTAAGACAAACATTCTGGCAAGGTTTGGTGAATATACAATCAAAATTTGACATCAACAGTGTTAATAAGGTTTTCCTAAGATTTGACCTCGTGACCTAGTTTTTGACCCTAGGTGACCCATATTTGAACTTGTCTTTCATACCACTAAGACGAACAATCTGACAAGGTTTGACCGAGATCCAATTAAAAACCATGACATTTAGAGCTTTTACAAGGTTTTTACCTAAGATTTGACCTGGTGACCCAAGTTTTTGACCCCGACTGACCCAACTTCAACCTTGACCCACATATCATTGAGGCAAACATTCTGACAAGGTTTGGTGAAGATCCTATCAAAACTGTGACATCTACAGTGTTAACAAAGTGTTCCTAAGATTTGACCTGGTGACCTAGTTATTGACCCCAGATGACCCATATTTGTACTTGACCGTTATATCATTAAAACAAACAATTTGACAAAGTTTGGTGAAGATCCAATTATAACTGTGAAATCCTACAGTGCTAACATGGTTTTTCATAATATTTGACCTAGCGACCTAGTTTTTGACCCCAGATGACCCATGTTCGAACTCGTCCAAGATATTATAAGACAAACATTCTGACAAGGTTTCATGATCATCCAATCAAAACAGTGACTTCTAGAGTGTTCACAAGGTTTTCTTGCAATTTACCCTAGTGACCTAGTTTTTGACTGGAAATGACCTATTATCAAACTTTACCAACATATTATTGAAATAAACATTCTGACAAAGTTTCATGAAGATCTAATCAAAACAGTGATTTCTAAAGTGTTCACAAGGTTTTTCTCTTATTTGGCCCTGGTGACCTAGTTTTTCACCCAAAATGGCCCAATATTGTCCGAGATTTTGTCAATATTAACATTCTGACCCATTTTTGCTAAAATTGAGCTAAAAATGTGGCCCATAGTGTGTTCACAAGGTAAAGTTTGATGACGCCGGATGGAGACATCCTAAAAGCTCACCCTGTCACTTTGTGACATGTGAGCTAAAAAATAAACTTATAAGTGAAGAAAAAATACAGGTAATTTACTCTCACGTGTCAAAAATTATACAATATGTGACATGTTAAACTTGAATATACTAGTCGATTTTGACACTTGGCATTTGCAAATTGAAGGATGCCGTTATGTAAACATGATTTCAGCATGATACGACCCTCATATTTCTGTCTCCGTAATGCTAAGCTACTAGTATGTGTAAGTTACGAGAAACTTTATTCACATCACTTTCTGAACATCAATGCACACATTTGTCAACAAAAAGCTATAAATATGAATGCGCTGATAAAATGGTTAGTTTAAATACCAGCAAAGACCGTTCTCTTCCAGATCCTGAATGCAGATACGTTCATAGTACATGTATCGATATGTGAATTATTATTAAGTATCAATTACCATTAGACATAAACTGCAACCTTTTTCTTTTTTTATTGAATAGGGTAGGTATGTGGTTACTCAAACATTTATAGATCGTCGAAGATCGGTCGTTAATTGTCAGTATAAACCGAAAGTTGTATTGTAAGTAGCCCAATTTCGGATACCACCATTTCGAATGGTTGACTGAAATATCGGCATTTATATTCATGGGGATTTGATTTCGTGGATGAGCCGACCCACGAAATCCACGAAATTAAATCCCCAACAAAAATTAATGATTCCAAAGTATTCCGAGCATGTAATACACCAACAAACTACTTATTGTTACAGTTGAGGATGTTTACTTACGGTGGACATTTATCTACACTTATTGTTACAGTTGAGGATGTTTACTTACGGTGGACATTTATCTACACTAATTGTTACAGTTGAAGATGTTTACTTACGGTGGACATTTATCTACACTTATTGTTACAGTTGAAGATGTTTACTTACGGTGGACATTTATCTACACTTATTGTTACAGTTGAGGATGTTTACCTACGGTGGACATTTATCTACACTTATTGTTACAGTTGAGGATGTTTACTTACGGTGGACATTTATCTACACTTATTGTTACAGTTGAGGATGTTTACTTACGGTGGACATTTATCTACACTTATTGTTACAGTTGAGGATGTTTACTTACGGTGGACATTTATCTACACTTATTGTTAGAGTTGAGGATGTTTACTTACGGTGGACATTTATCTACACTTATTGTTACAGTTGAGGATGTTTACTTACGGTGGACATTTATCTACACTTATTGTTACAGTTGAGGATGTTTACTTACAGTGGACATTTATCTACACTTATTGTTACAGTTGAGGATGTTTACTTACGGTGGACATTTATCTACACTTATTGTTACAGTTGAGGATGTTTACTTACGGTGGACATTTATCTATGGATCTAAATATTGTTCCAACCATTTCTTTCAGAAATTCAAGAAAATGATTTATGTTTCCTAGTAGATCTGAGGGATTGTCCAAAAACTGTGAATTAAGCTGAAACAAATAAATGAGCATAAATCACTGCATGACATAAGCTAACTAAGAACCAAACCATAATTGAAAATGATGTTTCATATTTAGAGTTTGTAGAGTTGGCCTAAATATTGATAAATAATAACATAACATGTTTTTAAAAGACAATGCCCCTCAGGGTGACCTTGACAACTGACCAGAAAATGTACAGGTTCTGTAGATGTTGTCATGAGGAACCAACAAATGAAGATGATTGTAGGTGGAAGCATTTTGATTTTAAAGGCAAGGTTAAAGTTTGGTAAAAACTAACAGACAGACAAACAAGCAGACAGACAGGCCAAAAACAAGATGACCCTGATCTATTGATATGAGGCACATAAAAAATTGAAAACCTAAAGATTCCCTTAAATGAACAAATAACTATTTAAAGAAATCCCTCCATTTGAATATGTTTTGTATCAATGTTAGCCAATTAAGGAAAATGGACCCTAATACAAACTTTGTATGACTGTAAACACAAGTTAGAGGTACCTGATCTTTATAAATTGTGACATTCAAACATAATTGATTAAATATCAACTTTCAACCATACATCACTTTGTAATATTGGTCCCAGTCAGTTATATTTGACTTTATATCATAAAGGGAGGTAATAATACTAACTAGTACTCACCATTTCCTATGATTATATAGCATTTTAAAATTCATGTATACAAATTCCAAAATTACACAATTCAGAAAGAGCTTGTGGTGAATGATTTATAATTCATTCATTCTACATATTCAATGAAAACTAGAACTATCACTAAAGGTGATGAATACCCCCAGATGCGGCCTTGACACAGTTATTGTTACATTTTACAGAGGGAAATATAATGCATTTTCATTTTTTAATACAGTTGTACCTGCAAATTGTTGCTTAGATATATCCTGACCAGTTTCTAAATATACATTATATAAAAGATAACAAAGGGCCATAACTCATTAAAATTTACTTGGACAAAACCTATTGTGGACATGCACAACTACTTATCACTTCTAAGAAGTTTCACTGAATTCCTGCATGTAGTTGCTGAGAAATGGTACAAGCAAAATTTACCTAATTGTATAAAATAAAGGGCCATAACTCAGTGAAAATTAATCCAAACAAAACCTGGTTATTGCATGCACAACTTGGCTAACTGTTTATAACTTCTGTGAAGTTTCATTGAATTCCTATGAGTAGTTACTGAGATATTGTATATACACTGTATAAAAAACAACAAAGGGCCATAACTCAGTGAAAATTTAACCAACCAAGACAAGCTTAATGCATGCACAACTAGGCTAACTACTTATCACTTCTGAGAAGTTTTATAGAATTCCTGGCAGTAGTCAATGAGAAATAGTCAGGACAAAATTTGCCTATTTATACTGTAGAAAAAAACAAAGGGCTATAACTCGTGAAAATCAATCCAAACGAAAAATGCTTTAAGCATGCACAGTTAGGCTAACTACTGATCACTTTTGTGAAGTTTCATTGAGATCCTGTGAGTAGTTGCTGAGAAATTGTCCGGACAAAATTTGCCTATTGTATATACTGTATAAAAACAACAAAAGGTATAACTCAGTAATAATTAATCCGAACGAAAATTGCTTTAAGCATGCACAACTAGACTTACTACTGATCACTTCTGTGAAGTTTCATTGAGATCCTGTGAGTAATTGCTGAGGAATTGTCCGGACAAAATTTGCCTATTGTATATACTGAATAAAAACAACAAAGGGGTATAACTCAGTGAAAATTAATCCGAACGAAAAATGCTTTAAGCTAGCACAACTAGGCTTACTACTGATCACTTCTGTGAAGTTTCATTGAAATCCTGTAAGTAGTTGCTGAGAAATTCTCCGGACAAATTGTATCTACAGACGCACGGACCGACCGACCGGCCGACCGACCCACCGTCAAGCGTGAATCCAATATAGCCCCCATATATTTCATATCTGGGGGTATAATAAACAAGAGTTTAATGATTAGAAATGAATGCTTGTATTAGGGTCTGTAATGGTTACAAATGAATGCTTGTATATAGGGTCTGTAATGATTAGAAATGAATGCTTGTATATAGGGTCTGTAATGATTAGAAATGAATGCTTGTATATAGGGTCTGTAATCCTCATGTTTGATTACCTCACAGCTTTGTTTACTTTCACATATTTTACAAATTGGAACTTTTAGAGTTGCATGTACAAATTCTGTACCAATCATCTTCATGTACTGATCCATTAATGTTGTAGCAAATGTTGAGCCACGAAACAATGTCGAAACTTCATCTGAAAATATCACATACTAAATAGAGGTATTTCAAATACGATTCCACCACAGCATATCATTTTTCAATACTGATACTTGTAAAATATGTACAGGTCACAAGTAATTGTAAAATATAGGTAAAAATTTGTTGACTTCATAAAAAATAAGTAATAATTGTTTACATGTACTGAAATATACTAATGTTCTTAATGTATCATTCACAAGTGTTATTCATATAGAGTATTGCTCAGTCAGCTGCTAATTTTTACAGGGAATTTTACAGTATTACTATTTTCATAAAATCAAACAGGCTTTATAGAATCTTTACAGACTTCGCAAAAGACGGACTTGTCCTATAGTGTGTAGGTCTGATAAAGAATCTTAATCTCCTCTGTCTGGCCACTTATTTACCTGCACATGTATACGCATTAATACTTGTTTACTTTTTTCGGTCCGACAGAATTTTCAAGATTTTTTTTACTTTCGCGAAGTCTGTCTTAAGCCAGTACAAACCAATTATACTGCAACAATTAATTTCTCTACTGGATATGATAGACTGAGCAAACACAGCCGCTATCAAATATTTACCTTCTTTGCTGATGTAATAATCATTGATATTTTTAAGTAGAATTCGGACTTGACGTTCATTTCGAAACAAATTGAGTAAAGCTTTAGCAAGAGATACTCGATCATTTCCACAAACTTCAGCCAATGTGAGAATATTTCCAAAATCATTGAGGATCAACTAAAACAGAACACAGTATTTATATTATGTGAGGAACAACAATCTTAACAAGATGTGTTTTATAAACACCATGCCCCCTCTGGTTGCCCTTTTTGAAAATGCCAGGTCCTGTAGAGATTGTCATGACGGACCAAGATACGAAGTTCGATGATTGCAGGTGGTAGCGTTTTGATTTAATAGGCAAGGTTAAAGTTTGGTACAGGCAAACAAAGGGCCGTAAATGTGCTAAAAATGATCGAATCACAAAAAAAAAATGAAGTGGTCAGTTCATCGCATCTTAATATCTTATATTTCACTGCAATTTATACATCTTGTTAAATTGTATCTGTGTAATTGTATATGATAACATGGTAACATGATTCAAACTGTGGAAATCCTAGAACAGCACATGTTTACACCTGTGCTGTATATAAACATCAGCATGGGAACAACATTAATTAGTCAGTTTCTACATAAAACAATTGATCGTATCTTATGTGGATACATATGTATTAGACTTACATCTTTGAGACTAGTGTACTGTTCAACAGGCATTATAACCTGATGGATATATCTTGTACGAAGACGTACAGACCCAATGTCACATCGTACTGCTCCATGAGGATTCAGGGTATACCACTTATCTACCAGGTCTCCATTATCAAATTCAACAAGTGGTATTGTAACATTGGCAACTTCAGAATCTTTGGAACGTTTGCTGTGGTTGAATAACTTTACAGCAATGAAACTAACATCACCGGGTATATCACTGAAACAAACATGTAGAGCATGTTTATTATCATTTTTATCTCAATATATCATAAAACAAGTAATGTGTCAAAGAATGTCCTTGAACATGGCAATTGTAACAGTCATATTAGTTTTATGGAAATTGCCAAACAATGTAGGTGGTGCTGCCCAAAGAAGCATTATAGGACAAAATTAAACAAAGAGCAATAACTCAACAAGAGTGCCAGGTCACAAAATACGCCCGTCAAGGGGCATTACTCAGAAGTGCCTGGGCTGATTGGGCAGGTTATCAAACTTGACCGAGATCTCATGGCCATAAACATTTCCGTCAAGTTTGGTGAGGATCGAATAGAACTATTTGAATTAGAGAGTGGACACCGATGTGGACGCTGCCCGCCTGCCCGCCCACCCGCAGTGGGTGTTGCCATAATATGACCCATTTTTCAAACCACAGGCTACCGGCATGTGATAACAGCAAAATAAAGTTTAAAAAAAAAAATGATTCGTCGGCGGTGAGTGATAACAAAATTGATTTTCTTTCGATTTACACCTGAGTGGGTATGAAATTCCGAAGGAATAAAGAAATTTACTCTGTAGCTAATGAAAAGAAACTTAGGTCACATCGATGCCTAGTGGTACTTTTTGTAAGTTGAAGGGCTGATTGCTCCAGTTCAGAGCAATGTATGGATATAAGAGTGGATGGTGGTTAAAGAAAAATTATTTCTGCGTCGAATAAGACCAGGCTTTTAAGAATCGGTTCAGAATTGTTACAACAGGACCTCGATGAACATGACCGGTGCGATTTCTGAGGCCAGGAGTTCTATACCTTTACTCTATAATATATATATATGGTGAAAAAAAAATGTTTTTTTTTTTAAACTGTATTTTGCTGTTATCACATGCCGGTAGCCTGTGTTTCAAACGGGCGTATAATCATAATCACAATCATGGTCTTGATCAGTAAGTAAGTTAAAAATAAGTAAATTGTGTCTTGCACATCTACACTTCAGGCCTAAAAAAAAAAGAAGTTTGTTTCCTGTAACCCGACTAACCCTGAGTTTCTTGCACCGACCCATTTTTTTTATGGCTAAAAAATCATTCGTAAAAAAATGAAGACGACAACGATATTTTTAATCGCATTTCGTACACTATGACGACAGCGATAATTTTAGTCGTCACGAAAACCTTGCTCGCGGTAAAGCTAAAATGCCACCGGACAACAAACAACAATGTTTCCCAAATGATTTTGAGCATCAATCATTCAGAGAACATTCAAAGTATCTATACAAACGCCCATAAGGACACACCTTGTAAGAGATACTCGGCTTGGTGCCCGGTAAGTATGTGCGTCATCTGACGACAACGTGGATTAGTTAATAATATTACATGCATATCAAAACGTCAGTGTGCTGTCGACTATCCCACGTAAATATAATCTACGTAGCATTTGTTCACATGAACGATTCTGTCATGTAATATGAACTGACTAAAACTATTTTTACTGATACACTAGGCATGTTTTCGGAAAATAAAACTACTTTCGTTTTTGTTTTCAGAAACTTTCGTTATCAAACACATTCAAAGTACTGCATAACTTCTATACAAACTATAGAAAGTTGCATCATTTAGATGTATTTATCTAGGGTCACACATTTTTTGAAAACTAGGGGTGACATTCTGAAAAAAAACAAGAGGGCCACATTGGCCCTTTATCGCTCACCTGAGAACCAAGGCCAATAATCAATGACCAGGTAATATAGTTTCCATCTCGTAAAACTCATTTTTACGTGGATTTTGAGATCAAAACCAACAATGAATGTATAATACTGTTAAACAAGCTAAAACGTAGCAAATTTTCTAATCCAAGGGTCCATAACTCTTGAAGTTGTGGTCCGATTCCACCCATAACTTAACATGTCCAAAACCATAAGGTCACACACATTCATTGTAAATATGATTAGGATCAGTGTATAAATGAAGGCGCTAGAGTGTAAACAAGCTAAAATATAGCAAATTTGCTAAGTCAAGGGCCCATAACTCTTGAAGATGTGGTCCGATTCCGCCCATAATCGAACTTGTTCGAGATCTTTTGGTTATATTCATTTACTGAAAATATTATTAGGATCGGTCTATAAATGAAGGCGCTAGTGTGTAAACAAGCTAAAATATAGCAAATTTTCAAAATCAAGGGCCCATAACTCTTGAAGTTTAGGTCCGATTCCGTCCATAATCGAACTTTTCCAAGATCTTTTGGTTCTACACATTTACTGAAAATATTATTAGGATTGGTGAATAAATGCAGGTGCTAGAGTGTAAACAAGCTAAAATCTAGCAAATTTTCAAAGTCAAGGGCCCATAACTCTTGAAGTTCTGGTCCGATATTGCCCATAATCGAACTTGTCCAAGATCTTTTGGTTATACACATTTACTGAAAATATGATCAGGATTGGTGAATAAATGAAGGCGCTAAAGTGTAAACAAGCTAAATATAGCAAATTTTGTAATTCAAGGGCCCATAACTCTAGAAGTTATTATCAGATTTTGCCCATAATCGAACTTAGCCGAGACATTGTAGCCATATACATTGTGAGCAAGTTTAATCAAGATTCGTAAAGAGTTGCGGTTGCTAGAGTGTAAACAAACTAATTGTGGCCGGACGCTGGACGCCGGACATTCACCGATCCTAAAAGCTCACCTGATGAAATCAGGTGAGCTAAAAACCCTACCAACCCAATTTTTTTTTCAGCATGTTACAGGAAACAAAGCTTTTTTTTATGCCTCATAATGATGACATATTTCAAAATGGGAAATAGTTTGCTCCACAAACTTGTGAAATAGTATGCGGATGGACTGCCCGTCCGACTTACAGAGTGACTCCAATATACCTCTCTCTTAACTTTGTTTGCGGGGGTATAATAATACCCATCTACAAAAGACATTACTTACTCGAGCGTGAAATCTTCCTGCCAGATTGTATCTGAGATATCAACTTCACGAGTTCGACATACTTTGACATTATTTAATGTTATATAACAGAATGGGTGAGACAGATATTTAGGTGGTAGGTTCTTGCATTCAATCACCTCCACTGAAAGACTACGAAGTTCTTTAAGAACGGTGGATCTCTTCTGTATCCGTGTCATTTGGGTATTTACACAGTGCTCCTTTAGTATATTGATCCAATTCTGAAAAAGACAGTTACAGTCAGTCCTGTGAACAAAGGCCATCCTTTGGAAAGACAAATTGTGGCTTTTTATTGACATGTGGCCTTAATTCGTTCTTAATAATCAAGGATGGTTTTTAAAAGAATAGCCTTTATTCACAGGGTGGCCTTTATTCAGATATGACTGCTAACACAAGTTTTATTGTACATGTTTTAGACAGCACAAACAAGTTAACAGATTAGCACATACATATCCATGCTAATTGACAATTCATACTAAGTTATATTTATCAAAATTCCCATCCTTGAAAACTATTACAGGAAAGTATTACCAATTATCATACTTCACATCAAACTAATACATTCATTGATTAGTCAAACAAAATAACTGACAAGAAACAATAGAATGAGAAGAATTGAAATCATCAATGGTGCAGACATATTTTATTCCCTATGATAATGGATATTAATAAAAATTACCCAGTCTTCGAAATTAGCACAGGACCTTGGACCGAGTCCACCAAAATGGCCATCAGTCCAGTAAATTTGAAAAGGTCAGTGGTCCAAAGGTCCAGTAAATTTTTCAGTGATAAATTTACCATGTTGCAGACCAATAAATGAAATCTTTTAATCACTAATCAATAAAATATGTCTTTTGCCAAATCATAAGAAATTTTATTTGTACTCTTTTTGGTCCACTATAAGATCATTCGGTCCAGTAAAGTTTGCATTTCCACTGGACTGAATGTCCAGTTCTTAAAAAAAGTTTTTCATGAAGTCTGATTACTGCAGTTTATCTTGTATAGGCACTCACCGTTGCTAGATCAGCATTTTCAGCACACAAATAATATATCTGATAATTCTGTAAGGCTTTGAGCACAAGTTGAAAACAATTAGGCCTGCAATATAATACATAGTCAGAAATAAAGGGAGACAATAACATTAACATTTAAGATAGTTTCTTAGCTTTCACCCACCAGTACAAATACCAGAATCTCATCTCTCAACTAGAAGGGCCATCCTTAAAAATGTTTTGTTTTGGGTAACACTACCAACTCACCAAATCAAAGGCCTGAAGGCCTGAAATGAGATGAATTTTGTGATGCAAGGATATCTCTGAGTTGATACAAAATTTAAAACTGTATCAATAATTCTGTCCAAAACGAGGACCTAGTACTGAAGGCTACTGTTTATTCAATCAAATAATTATTAAAGTACAAGGATCATGTTGGCTGTTTAAAAAGAATTATTTCACCACATGAATTATCAAGGCCTTTTAACATATCCTTAATATTAGTATCAAAGAACTCCTGGGTCTAGAAATCACGAAAATATACACCAATTGTGTTCACCAGGTAGTTTTATTTACCTATGTCCATCAAGGCCGTGATATACCAATTAAAAACGTTTTTAAACGATGGTCTTATACTACGCAGGAATTCTTTTTCTTAATGCAACATTTAATGTTATATATATGAATATATTGTTCTTTACAAATTTCAATCCTTCAGACGAAATTTCTTTCCCGCACAAAGGCAATTACATTGTATTAAATTTCGTCTAAATTTCTTTCTAGTCCTTTGCGAACAGTCAAGTTAAAGCACAATTTATAGACTGAATTGGGAAAACCGTGTACTCATCTGAATATTTAGAGGATTATTCATTTAATCCAGGATAGAGATGATACTCAAAACAAAAATTGATACATTAAACCAATTCAGGACGTATTTATAAGCAAAATGATAGCCTTTAGAAATGGGTCCTAAACGCTAAAAATAGAAAATCGATATAGTTACCGCAACGATGGTATTTACTTAACTGACTGTGTGTGAATGAGTGTTTGTACTGCATGCATTATCGCTCTGTTAGCGAGTCTGTAGCGATAAAGACCAAAAAAATGTAGTATGAAGCGCTACCTAAGATTACTGTACAGAGCAGTGCAGTGTTGAAATTCATAGTCTGCGTGATCGCTATATGAGAAGAATTTACAAGTACCTACCTACCAACCCACCCACCCACTGAACATTTTCTGGATAGGGTTACTGCAAACAAACATTTTTTAAGGATGACCAAAACCTGTCACTCACTAACATAATTACTACAAATTTATGAACTTCAGTTTAACAAGGTTTATATCGCATGTAAACAATACATTCCTATACATTATTCTAACACCAGTAACAACAACCAGTATTTTATTCACAACCATAGACCTAATAAATAATTGACACATAACAAAATAACATCAACAAAATAAAATGAGGTAAACATACCTGCCAAAGTAACTATCATCTACTGGATAAAGTTCACTACAATTAAGGTCAATTAAACCTTTTGATTTTGAGCGCTGAAAAAAAATTAACAAAATATGTAAATCCAGTTTCACCAACAAACCTATGATTAATCAACTGGGACAATAAATCTGTACAGGATGTCTTTTACTTAACAACACTTATCTCTGTGATTATTTAGCATTACAAATTTTGATATATGCTTGTCAGGTCATTACAATGATAAGCTCTTCAATATAATCTAACATTTGTAATAAATATAATCTTGAGTTTGTAATAAATATAATCTTACGTTTGTAATAAATATAATCTTTCGTTTGTAATAAATATAATCTTATGTTTGTAATCTGAAAATAAAGATCAAAGTAAAAAAAAAACCTTGAAGATCAGTCTATGTTATTATTTATCTGTTGTTTAGCAGTCTATTTGACTGCTATTATCATTTCAAAGCCACCCAGAGAGAGAAGGGAGATAAGATACAGGAGAGAGAGAGAGAAGGGAGATAAGATACAGGAGAGAGAGAGAGAAGGGAGATAAGATACAGGAGAGAGAGAGAGAAGGGAGATAAGATACAGGAGAGAGAGAGAGAAGGGAGATAAGATACAGGAGAGAGAGAAGGGAGATAAGATACAGGAGAGAGAGAGAAGGGAGATAAGATACAGGAGAGAGAGAGAGAAGGGAGATAAGATACAGGAGAGAGAGAAGGGAGATAAGATACAGGAGAGAGAGAGAAGGGAGATAAGATACAGGAGAGAGAGAGAAGGGAGATAAGATACAGGAGAGAGAGAAGGGAGATAAGATACAGGAGAGAGAGAAGGGAGATAAGATACAGGAGAGAGAGAGAAGGGAGATAAGATACAGGAGAGAGAGAGAAGGGAGATAAGATACAGGAGAGAGAGAGAAGGGAGATAAGATACAGGAGAGAGAGAGAAGGGAGATAAGATACAGGAGAGAGAGAGAAGGGAGATAAGATACAGGAGAGAGAGAAGGGAGATAAGATACAGGAGAGAGAGAAGGGAGATAAGATACAGGAGAGAGAGAGAAGGGAGATAAGATACAGGAGAGAGAGAGAAGGGAGATAAGATACAGGAGAGAGAGAGAAGGGAGATAAGATACAGGAGAGAGAGAGAAGGGAGATAAGATACAGGAGAGAGAGAGAAGGGAGATAAGATACAGGAGAGAGAGAAGGGAGATAAGATACAGGAGAGAGAGAAGGGAGATAAGATACAGGAGAGAGAGAGAAGGGAGATAAGATACAGGAGAGAGAGAGAAGGGAGATAAGATACAGGAGAGAGAGAGAAGGGAGATAAGATACAGGAGAGAGAGAGAAGGGAGATAAGATACAGGAGAGAGAGAAGGGAGATAAGATACAGGAGAGAGAGAAGGGAGATAAGATACAGGAGAGAGAGAGAAGGGAGATAAGATACAGGAGAGAGAGAAGGGGGATAAGATACAGGAGAGAGAGAGAAGGGAGATAAGATACAGGAGAGAGAGAAGGGAGATAAGATACAGGAGAGAGAGAAGGGAGATAAGATACAGGAGAGAGAGAAGGGAGATAAGATACAGGAGAGAGAGAAGGGAGATAAGATACAGGAGAGAGAGAGAAGGGAGATAAGATACAGGAGAGAGAGAGAAGGGAGATAAGATACAGGAGAGAGAGAGAAGGGAGATAAGATACAGGAGAGAGAGAGAAGGGAGATAAGATACAGGAGAGAGAGAGAAGGGAGATAAGATACAGGAGAGAGAGAAGGGAGATAAGATACAGGAGAGAGAGAAGGGAGATAAGATACAGGAGAGAGAGAAGGGAGATAAGATACAGGAGAGAGAGAAGGGAGATAAGATACAGGAGAGAGAGAAGGGAGATAAGATACAGGAGAGAGAGAAGGGAGATAAGATACAGGAGAGAGAGAAGGGAGATAAGATACAGGAGAGAGAGAAGGGAGATAAGATACAGGAGGACTGGATATTCATGTCACTACTCTTATTTCGATTAGTTCTTCCTGGTTCTTTATCCTGCCTGATGTATAACATTTCATAACCAATGTTAGGATTTTCATTCTGAATTCATTGAAATTAAATAGTACTACTTACTTTATCACTTTCAAAGTAGCATAACTCACGATTACTTCCATTCAAAATGAAATAAAATGATTTCCATTTCTTATTTTTATTGCCTGAAAGAAGAAGAAAAGTGAGCTACAATCATAAAATATCAATATATCACTAATTAAAATTATACTAAAACAGAATGATATGTAATGCACTTTATGGTGTGACATTATAATGTCAACTTAGAAAGGGTAAGATGTAACTATTACAACATTTAAACAGTACACAGTAATGGAATGAACAACATTTAAACAGTACACAGTAATGGAATGAACAACATTTAAACAGTACACAGTAATGGAATGAACAACATTTAAACAGCACACAGTAATGGAATGAACAACATTTAAACAGTACACAGTAATGGAATGAATCTAAGTTTTCCATAGCTTGCAGTATTGAAATACTATTTACAGTAAAACCTCGATTATCCGAACTCGGATTATCCGAATACCTGGTCTTATCCGAAATGAAATCTCGGTCCCATTTGTTTCCCTATATATTTCAATGTAATTTAACCTCGATCATCCAAATCGTCTAATCTGAATACCATGGCTTATCCGAAGTGATAAACAGGTCCCCACAATCATTCGAACGCGTATTTTCGCACCTTTTATCCGAAGTCGACAATTAACTCTGATCGACCAGACTTTTTGTTTGTAAGATTTCAGTAACCTGTCAAGAGGTGTGAACAACAAAATATCAAACCATTGTGAACAAAGGATTGTTTGTTTGGTTCATTGAATCATTGTTTGCAATAATGGGAACAAAATTGGCCTATTACGATACGGGAACGGTTAGATCATTCACATTTAATTTTCGCTTGATTAATAAATTACATTAATGATATCATAATTTGACTTTAATAAGCAATTAACATTTAAAAGTGTTCACTTTATTTTTCGAAGTTTGTTAAATTGACATGAAATGCTAAAAACAATACACTTGACCAATATAAATTACTGGCAGTTGATTTCAAAATCATTCCATTTTGGAAAATGAATATGAACACAATAACCAAAGACATCTTAGCTGAGGAATTTGGTGAAGGACCCGGCAACGGGGGGATAGCCAAATCAGCTTCTATCAGACATTTTGTCCGTACTGAGCAATCCAGAGAAGGACCCGGAAACGGGGGGATATCTGGATCAGTCACTGGGAAAAAAGGTAATAAAAGGAAGAAAGAGATGAAGAGTATTGATGAGAATTATGCCGTGATAATGGAAGTTGAAAAGGGAGGATTGTCTAAGTCAGAGATTGCTAAAAAGCATGGAATTCCCAGCAGTACGCTTTCAACTTGGTTGAAACAAAAAGAAGAAATTAAAGATGGTTTTCAAAAGTTTGGACCAAAGAGAAAATGTTTGAAAACGTGAAGCCATGGCAAGTTAGAAGCGGTATTATTGAAATGGTTTACTACCATATGGTCCAATAATATTCCTATCTCTGGACCTATGCTGCAATCCAAAGCGGAAGAGTTTGCTTCCAAAATGTCTGTTACTGGATTCAGTGCGTCAAATGGTTGGCTGGATAGGTTTAAAGAGCGCCATGGTATCACATTTAAAAAGGTCTGTGGGGAGGAGAATGCTGTTAATATGAACTCAAATGAAGTAACAGCATGGACTGTCAAATTACAACAGCTCCTGTTCATACAGTTCAGATGATGTCTACAATGCTGATGAGACAGGGGTATTTAATCAGCTAATACCAGACAAAACACTTGAATTCAAAAATGTCCAATGTCACGGATGGAAAAGAAGCAAAGCTAGGCTTACAGCTTTACTTTGCTCCAATATGTTGGGTACTAATAAATTGCCTATCTTGGTTATAGGTAAATCTGAAAAACCCAGGTGTTTTAAAAACGTGAAAAGTCTCCCCACAGAATACAAGGCTAACAAACAAGAGGGCCACATTGGCCCTTTATCGCTCACCTGAGAACCAAGGCCAATAATCAATGACCAGGTTATATAGTTTCCATCTCGTAAAACTCATTTTTACGTAGATTTTGAGATCAAAACCAACAATGAAGGTATAATACTGTTAAACAAGCTAAAACGTAGCAAATTTTCTAATCCAAGGGTCCATAACTCTTGAAGTTGTGGTCAGATTCCACCCATAACTTAACATGTCCAAAACCATAAGGTCATACACATTCATTGTAAATATGATTAGGATCAGTGAATAAATGAAGGCGCTAGAGTGTAAACAAGCTAAAATATAGCAAATTTGCTAAGTCAAGGGCCCATTACTCTTGAAGATGTGGTCTGATTCCGCCTATAATCAAACTTGTCCAAGATCTTTTGGTTATACACATTTACTGGAAATATTATTAGGATCAGTGAATAAATGTAGGTGCTAGAGTGTAAACAAGCTAAAATATAGCAAATTTTCAAAGTCAAAGGCCCATAACTCTTGAAGTTCTGGTCCGATTCCGCCCATAATCATACTTGTCCAAGATCTCTTGGTTATACACATTTACTGAAAATATGATTAGGATTGGTGAATAAATGAAGGCGCTAGAGTGTAAACAAGCTAAATATAGCAAATTAAGTAACATCAAATACCCACTCAAATGTTGAAGAAGACGACGATGATGATGACAACAATGTTGAAACTAACCAGACATGGATTCCAACAACAGGTAATTTGTTACAATCAGTATCTAATCTAAGCGCGCATTTCAGGATGTGTGCCGACAGTAGTGATTTTTTGAGTTCTTTATGTAAAATGTCTGACAAATTGGTGAAAGATGACTTGAAAAAGAAATGTGCGAAACAATCGAAGATAACTTCATTCTTTAAGTGATTAAGTGTATAATAATATCATGACTCCCATCATCACCAGTACATGATAAGGACTACAACGATTTGAGTGACGTTCGTATATGATTGTGACTATAGTAATAAAATGAACTTTCGCGATGGATTTATATTTTATTTATGTTTCTTACTTATTGAAACAGTGTGCTTATTTTCATATTATGTGTATATTTCATTCAGGATATAATTTCTCATGGATTAATGTGCTTTGAAACATGACATGTGCTACTGTTTTTGTATTCATCTATACTCCTAGTTTCACTTAGCAATCCTTATGACTTTGATATATATGTTAGACATATAAAAACTTTATCTTAAAATGTATTTTCCGTTAATAAAGTATGAATTATAACACAAACATTTTGTTGTTATTGTATCTTTATGTGTACGACGTAATATATTTGGGAGTGATCTCCCTTTATTTTCATAAAATCGTCCAGATTTCCCTTACCCTGAATTATCCGAAACCCCGGATTATCCAAAGTAATTTTTATCGGGGTTTTACTGTACTTACTTTTCTTTTGGAGGTAGCCAGTTCTTTCTATTTTATCTTTTCTGCCCATCAATCTATTTGGACCTGTACTTAAACGTATTGATGCATATATATCTTCAGCTGAGCTCTGGTGTTCCAGTTTAGCAAGAAATGGTGATTTATCCGGTATGTCAGACTTATCCTGGATAAAAAGACACCACACCGTAACATTGATAAAGTATTTCATATAAAACATATTACATCTTGACAGTTTTATGTTAGTGTAAGCAAAGCTATTCTGAAACAATGCCTGATTGTAATTTCTGAGTTCATTTTCCAAAATACTGAAAGGGAGGTAATTCAGAGTTTCCCTTTCAGGAAGTCCTTAGGCAGATGAAATTTGTACTTTAATTATGAGGAAATATAAAAGTAAGGAAATAAATTAGTTTTGACTTTTTACAACAATCTTAAATACATAAATGCATTAACACTGCATTGATCAACAGATAATTTCCTTGTTGAAGTATTTGCAGGGCCTGATCCAGCAATCTTGGAAATGGACCCTGGTTTCAATTGGAAAAAAATTCACATAATATCTACTGATGTGGGACATGCTTTGCAACATCCAGAGATAAATCAGTGCAAACGGATAAAATTAGAGTATCGCTATCTCATATCTGGGTCACAGCTGTAGTGGTGTCATTCTAAAGTATGCAGGTTTGTAATGATCATATTTATTATTTTCCCAAAAAAAATTCGGCTGTTAGGGACTTTTTTTAAAATTGGGAAAAAACTCGGCTATTTTGGACTGGGATATTTTCAGCCTCTGGTGATAGGGCAAAAATGCCCTGATTAGTCTTTTCTTTGAACAAGGAAAAGTTATACAACTTCAATGTAGTGAAAACTTACCCTACATACAGGAGTACACAATGTATGACCTTCAACAATTTCTTCTGTTTTGTACCGTCTAATGATGGTGTCCATACTAAAATATAGTCAAACATAAACAAGAGGGCCAAGATGGCCCTATATCGCTCACATGACAATCACTGTTCACTCATTAAAACATTGTTTTGAAACGGTGACCTAGTTTTTGACCCCAGATGACCTATGTTCGAATTTGTCTTACATATCATTAAGACAAACAGTCTGACTAGGTTTGGTGAAGATACGATCAAAATTTGACATCTACAGTGTTAATAAGGTTTTCATAAGATTTGACCTTGTGACCTGGTTTTTGACCCTAGGTGACCCATATTTGAACTTGTCCTTAATATCATTAAGACAAACAATCTGACAAGGTTTGGCCAAGATCCAATCAAAACCAAGACATTTAGAGCTTTTACAAGATTTTTACCTAAGATTTGACCTTGTGACCCAGTTTTTTAACCCGGCTGACCCATGTTCATCCTTGACCCACATATCATTGAGGCAAACATTTTGACAAGGTTTGGTGAAGAACCAATTAAAACTGTGACATCTACAGTGTTAACAAAGTTTTCCTAAGATTTGACCTGGTGACCTAGTTATTGACCCCAGATGACCCATATTTATACTTGACCATTGTATCATTAAAACAAACGATTTGACAAAGTTTGGTGAAGATCCAATAATAACTGTGAAATCTACAGTGTTAAAATGGTTTTTCATAAGATTTGACCTAGCGACCTAGTTTTTGACCCAAGATGACCCATGTTCGAACTCGTCCAAGATATTATGAAGACAAACATTCTGACAAGGTTTCATGATCATCCAATCAAAACAGTGACTTCTAGAGTGTTCACAAGGTTTTCCAGCAATTTGCCCTAGTGACCTAATTTTACTACAGAAATGACCCATTATCAAACTTGACCTACATATTATTAAAATAAACATTCTGACAAAGTTTCATGAAGATCCAGTCAAAACAGTGATTTCTAAAGTGTTCACAAGGTTTTCCCTTATTTGGCCCTGGTGACCTAGTTTTTGACCCCAAGTGGCCCAATATCGAACTCGTCCGAGATTTTGTTGATATTAACGTTCTGACCCAGTTTTGCTAAAATTGAGCTAAAAATGTGGCCCCTAGTGTGGTCACAACATAAAGTTTGATGACGCACGACGCACACCGCACGACGCCGGACGGAGAGTGATCCTAATAGCTCACTTTGTCACTTTGTGACTTTGTAAAAAGTTCATCAATGCAATTAATGACTAAATGAAACACACAGACATACACTTATATCAAAGGTTCAGCACATAATACAAAGAAGACCGTAGTTATACTATACGGAAAGCAAATAAACTACAGAATTGATAAATAGAAAGTCACTCAAAGTACCAAATAAGCAATTTCTTAACAATTACCTTTCAAAGTAACTTTGAAAAGGTACCATAATACATAAACCAACTCCTTATTAAAGATGTATTCCTCATTCACTTTAGTTCTCATTTATTATAGGAGTAGTGACCACATTCAGGTGGTATCCAGGGTAAACAAAACCAGAATATTATAGGATCTAGTATCCAAGGGTATGACTGCAGGAACAGTAAGTGGACGAATATACCTTATCTGGCAAATGCATAAATTTTAAGCAGATTTCAAAAGATTTTATCATTTAAGTTTACAATGTACATTGAAAAAATGATATCCCCGGGTAAGAAAATACCCGGTTAGACAGCATTACTTACTCATCAAAATACCTTCCACCCATAACTAACTGGCGACCAGCTTTCTCAATCTTAAACCTCTGTACTGTCTGTTTACACAAGAAGAAGAGTGTATAATTTCCTGGAGAATTATCACTTGGTCTGACAAGAAAACTGTTAGGCCCAGCTGCAATGATACAAATATATATCGTCCATAAATAACTTCACATCTTAACACTTACTCCCACACCTCCGATGTAGATACACTAATAAATGATAAGATTTGATCTTTATTTCAAAATGAACAATTAGCATATCTTACAGCCGAGCCCAGTAACAAACTCATATATTCACTAATGTTCAGTTTTTACTCTGTGATTTTATATCATGACAAAGACAGTCCTATGTTTTTACTCAATTTACTCAATAGCAATGCATGGGTCATTTATCCTTTTTTCAATTGGAGGTGTGTACAATTATCATCTTTATATGATTATTAATCTTAATTTCTAAGCTAGCTAGACCAATCATTGATAAAATGCAAACATCTAAGTGGTAAGTTTTTATCAATGGTAAGTTTTCATCAGGAATACAAACAATGTTAGAACTGCCATATTGGGCACTTGAGGCTAACGTCCATCTAAATCAGCCTGCTCAGCCCAGCACTTACAGTATAATGAATTAATAATGCAGTTGTATAATTTCTTCATATGACTTGATTTCCTCCCAATGGCGCTATTTTCTCCCATTTTCCCCTCCTTTAATACACTATTTTACTTAGTTCATTTAGCCCTGCCACCTCCCCTCCCATTTTCCCCTCCTTTAATACACTATTTTTCTTAGTTCATTTAGCCCTGCCACCTCCCCTCCCATTTTCCCCTCCTTTAATACACTATTTTTCTTAGTTCATTTAGCCCTGCCACCTCCCCTCCCATTTTCCCCTCCTTTAATACACTATTTTTCTTAGTTCATTTAGCCCAAATGGTAAAACAGGAGGGCAAAGTGGCCCTGAGATGCTCAACTGAGAAAATGAGTTATGCAATATCACTTACAAATTTGATTTAAGTCTGTGTTTGTTTGTTTATATCGAGTTTTACCCCCCTTTTCAACAGTCAGAGTCATATGAGGTGGACAGTTCACCTAACCATCATTCCTGGAAAGAACCAGTAATGGACACCCATCCTCCATAAGCAACTGCCTACTTTCTCACATAAAGAGACACGGTCGGTAGCGGGGCTCGAAACCATGACCTTTTATCAGTGAGAGGTTACAGTGATTTAAGTCAGCGACCTTAACCACTCGACCACGGAGGCGGGTTTAAGTTTGTGTAAGTAAAAAAATATTAGAAAATAGACCTCCGGGATATTATTATAGCAATTTTGTTAGAGGGCCTCTACACGCTGCTCCATGCCAAATATCTAAGCTCTAAATATTGTGCCTTCTACAGGGCTCGACACCTACTTATCTTCCATGGTGGCCCAAAGGACCACCAGCTTTTGAAACTTGCTGGTCCTACAGAATTTCAGGTGGTCCTTTCACCTATTAATATGTTATTTGTTATTTACTACAAAAAATTAATTCTCCTCCAAGAATTTTCAGTGGTCCATCGGACCATTCAAATTCCATGAGGTAATGGTCCTGCACAAAAAACACTGGTCTCGGACCAGTGGACCAGTGTTAGTGTCGAGCCCTGACTTCAGACAGGGACAATTTTTTATCCTTTTTCTTTATAAATCTATATAAAACATGTGAACCCTGGGTGGGGCTAACTATGACCCCAGGGACATTATTTTAGCAACTTTGTTAGAGGGTCTCTAGATAGTGCTCCATGCCAAGTATCTAAGCTTTAGACCATGTGGTTTTAGACAAGAAGATTTTTTAAGTTTTTCCTTTCGTTAGCCATGCAAACCAGAGTTCAACATGGAAAGACATTCTTTCAGCAAATTTTGTAAAGGACCACCCAAAGATCCATTTCTGCGGAATTACTTTCAATTTGACACAGCCATTTCAAAGACGAAGTTGTTTGAAGAATTGTGGATGGATGGAAAACAGACAAAATAGTATACTTATACCTCACCCTGAGCTTTGCTCAGATGAACTAAAAACACAAATGTATGCTTAGATAGATATAAAATCAATATTAATTACAAAAAAGTGAAGAAGATAATTACAGACCAGTCAACAGAATCAGCAAAGGGCCATAACTCTACCATGTTTAGGACAATAAAGTAATCACACCTAAATGTAAGAATGTCATTCAACAATTGTGACCTAGTTTGGAGTAAATAAATACTAGAGCAGGGTTCTAGCCAGCCTAATATCGCATGTCGTCCACGACATGCCTTCAGGCTTACAGTCGTATATTCGACATCCTTTAATTCCACCGACATCCCTTAATTACGTATACGACATGGCTTGTATACACAACCAATTATAAAAGCAACTACATCCGAATATGTGCCGCGTGCTGACTCGTTACGTCACTAAGAACAGTGTCAATCAAATATCAATAAACCAATGACAGTCTCGAATGCATGACGCATGTCGCTGACAAAATCGTAGCCCCGCCTTACCACGTGTTTCAACTAAATACTCGATGTTATGACCGTGAAAGTTTAAGCAAGAGTGTTGACAAGATTTTCCTCTAATTATCGCAGCATTGTTTTTCACGAGTAGCTATCATAATTATGATTCTGAAAGTTTACACAATTTATGCAGCTCTTATTAATATGCAGTCAGCGGAGTGTCGCTTGCCATGCATATTTCGCATAAAGTTAAAAATATGAACGATACCTGTGGTACACACACAATGATCTTAATATGACAATTTTGTTTTCAACCCGTTATGCAGTTGCCTCAATATAAATTGACACATTCCACTGTTAGTGACGTCATTCGGTGATAGCAACTTATTTCGGAATGAAATTCATTGTTGATGACGTATCGTGTGTATCTAGATTACACATTTCTTGGGCAACATATGATTACTATGCCTCTGCGAATGATTTATATTTAACAACGACGAAAAATGCATAGATCTACAGTATCGGTGTGCAAATAATAATTACTGATATCATGCGACATAACCGTGAAATTAAGACTGAACATTTTTAATGCACGTAGATCTATACGAAAGACGAGGATATAAAAAATACGCGTTAGCAAATCGATCACCGAGGAATCTTTGAGCATTAAAAACGAAATGAGACTCATATGAGTCAATGGAATAACATTATGAGTCGATGGAATAACATTCATGATGTGAGTTCTGATAAGAAATCCGCAACGCCGATCTTCACATAATCCAATCTTTAGATCCTAAATGGAAACATACGTTTCTGTTGATGTTAGTTTCGGAAAACGGTAACTTAAATATCATTATCTATTAAATTTTAACAGAAGTTACATGCAGTTGATATCCCTAGGACTTTAAAAAAATGATTCAAGTTTAACTTATACGATCTGATGTCATAAAGGAGTGAGTATAGCTACTTCCGGTTAAAAAATGTCAGTCGACATTTTCTACTTTCGGTTTGAACTTTGGTAGTCACGATGTGTTATGTTTGTTGTCATTTTATTCAGTCAATAAAAAGTTTAATTGATTCAATAAAATTTCTTACTATGAAATATGCAATGATTGCTGAAAATACAAATAAAGAAAAAATATTCTAAAAATTTGATGTCAATCTAACTATGACTACAGAATGTAAACAAATGTGTACTGTAGAGTGTAGTGTATTGAGTTAATCTTATAGTCACTTGGCTTATCAGTTACTTGTCTGTATAGTTGCCTCTCTGATAGTAGGCCTATTGTACATCATTTATTAAATAGCCACTGAGCAATAAACTTAAAGTATAAAACCATCTCTGAGTTGGAGTTCTAATGTAAGTGCTTACATATAAAATAGAGAAACACTACATGTATAGTCAGACTCCATGATACCGGTGGCCCCATGATACCGGTGTAAACACGAATCTCGCGATATTTCCATTATAACGCCATCTAGCAGACTGAATATTTACAGGTAACTTTTCGGAAATTTTATTACTTCAATGCGTACAAAAAATTCCGTATAATTTGCTAACATAGAACGAACTCTGATGTTCATTTATTTTACCTCAATTTCGCTCTATTTGCAGTCAGTTACTAACTAAATCCTACCCTTACTCTCCATTTTATATATTTGTCTCTTTTGCAATGAAATATTACACAAATCTGACAGTTAATGACGTCATCAACAAATGATAAACAAATGTAATCAATTTCGGCGGGAAAAATCGAATGATGCAATAAATATTTAGTCATTTGTTTACGTGTACACCGGTTGCATGGAGTTGTCTCCCGCCACGATCTTTCAAACGTGTACTATTATTGACACTTAAAACATCGACATTTCGATAGTCAGAAAGTTTTCACCGATCATGAAGTAAATATAAGATGTGAGTAAATGAGTATGTTTAATATTTTGTGTATATTAGTCTAGCAATTTCTTCATTTAAATGACATTTTCTATTAGTACACCGGTACCGTGGGGACCCATCCTACTATCAAAGGAGACCTAAGAAGTGCGTGCCTGATAGAGCAGTATGGGTTGACATTCCATGTACTTACATAAAAAGAGCATCCTGTCAAAACCATGGCGCCTCGGATTCACACAAATGATTTATTTGCAAAACTGATACATGTATCTTAATTCCTATTGATTTGTGTATGATATGTTATATATTTATAACCCTTTTTTAACAGTTCTGTCTTTTGACTTTAAAATTCACTAAAATATGAACCACTTAAGTTGTTGGACTTACCCCCCCCACACATTCAGTCATTCACCGTACCGCTCACGGGTGACTCAAATTTGTATTTGCAACATGCCTTAAAAAAATCCTGGCTAGAACCCTGTAGAGGATCTACTAGACAGACATTGTTAAATAAGTGAATCTGACATCATTGTTACTAAGACCATTACTCTTGCTGCTTATTGACTTTATCAAAGTTTTATCAGACCATGAATATGAGACAGATCTCAACTCAAGATGAAGTTATTATGTTGTAATGATACAACTTATTTGTTTGACCATGTAGTATCCATGTAGTATCCGGCCCTATAATATACTGATACACAATTCCAAGTGTTAGACAAGTTTATTAATGACTAAGATATTTCAATGTTAATTAGGAAATTAATTTTGTTCTAGGATAATGAGGTTACAAGACTACCGTATATACTCGGCCATAAGTAAGTCGAGGGCTATACTTTGGAGTGAAAAAAAAGGTATTTAAGCTAGACCCGTTCATAAGTTGAGTGCAAATTATTGCTTCAGTTCAAAGCAGAAATTTCATCTCTCCCGACGTACGAAACAGAAAGTAGAATTTAACAAGGGGAGTAACTTCTACAGACTGTTGATTAGTGTAATTATATCCCATAATGCACAGTAAGACATTAATCTGCGATTCTGAAATGCCCCCAGGTGATGTTAATATATACTAGACGCCTTGCCATCATTTTCCGCTTAATTGCTTAATCAATAGCAATTAGCAACAATTATATAACACAGACTGTAGTCTTGACAAGTTGAGACATAAAAGATGTTAATTTCAATGGATTAAACGAAATTAACACAAATAACAATGTGTCAAACTTGCTAATCAGTGACCAGGCAGCCTGAACAAAAGCCAGCAAGATAAATCAGGAAGACAAAGATGTGCATCGTACTGAATAAAACTCTATTGATTTACTTATAAAACTATTTTGTCTTTAATCAAAATGATTAGATTTACAACAGCAGGGGTGTGACTGCTCCAAGAGCAAAAAGGCTGAAATACCATAACCCTACCCCTTCATGCTTGCAAAAACATCATTTTTGAGTAGGTCAGACTGAATCTGGACACTTTAGTTTCAAAGATTTTAAGACAAAAAAGAGGAAATCAGCTGAAAGGAGGAAGAATCACACCCCTGAACAGCTTCGTACCTTACTTAAATCATCCAGTCACAAATTATTCACACAGAAAAATATCCATAATTGTGTGACACATAAATTACAAAATTCCTGTTCAACTTACAGGAGTAAAACAATAACCTGAAAGTAAGATATACGTCATTTGATTGACAGTTAGCATCATTGATGACGTTTAAACCTAGTAAATTTTCACAGCGCTAAAAATAGAAAATCAATATAGTTCCACTCTCTGGCAATTGCACCAGTTCACCACGTTTGTGTAAAAATATGTGTGGACTTAAATTATTGTGTTTTAGTTGTCTGTAAGTGGCTTAATGATAATACTTTTTTGGGTTACTCAGCCATAAGTCGAGTTGGATTTTACGAATAATTTCAGGACCCATATTTGGTCGACTTATGGCCGAGTATATACGGTAGTTATCTACCATCCAGGTTGTTTTCAGAGAGAAGCATTTCATTTGATAATAAGGGTACAAACAGTGAACAGTAAACAGTGGCACTCAGAAAGAGTCTAGTTTCATCCGACATACCTTGTTTCAATTTGGCAACGGCAACATCTTTGGTAATCTTTGGATGGAAATATGTCAAGCTCTCTACAGGATCAAGATTTCCGTTCTGTGAATACAGCAAATAAGAAATGTTTTCAAACATCAGAAACTGATAAGCCATGTTGTTGCAGTGTAAAACATTTACAAGCAATTATGTAAAATTGATTAATTGCTAACAGGGCTTGAAAATTCCACTCGCCTGCTCGCATTGGCAAGTTGAAGTTGCCGTCAGGCTTTTAGATTTTTGTAAACGGTATCACGCTAAATTTAAATTAAAACTGAAAACATCTCTGTCAAATTCGATCCGAATCAATTTAATTTCACGTTTAGTTTATTTTAAATCCGCGTTCGCAAAATGCTTGCACTAGGGAATAAATACGTATAGAACCTCAAGCGATAGAGATCAAATGATAAAAAATAGATATATGATTCCTGTCCTGTACCCGGCATATATAAAACCGCTGTGTTTTAACTGCGACAATGCGTCATTAAATGAAATTTTGTTTTTTAACATTTGCCTGCTCTTCTATTTATTTCAAGAATGAAATTTCCTACTTGACAAATTAGTTAGATGCCTGGATTTCTGACGGTCTCGTACCGACGGACTTGAGTAAATGATTATCTAACTATGTAACCTGTTTTCTGAAAATAAACTCTGTCCGTTTCCCGAAAATGAACAGAAAGCGAAAGTAGAAGAAGCATTCACAATAAATTTCAATGTTGCTTCTTGAGAGTCGGCTGTAGATGTACATGAATCATCGTGATCCTTGGCAATTAAAGATTACTGTCTGATAAAGTCATAAAACGCGGTGGAAGCAAGTTCGATGTCGCGAAGAAAATCACCGCTACGGCTGATAACAGAATTAAATAGCCTTTAAAGTTTTAATCATAACTCTTAAATTATACAAATACAAAAGATACTTAATTTTCTCAAGGGCGAGTTGGTTCCTCTAAAGGACGAGTAAGTATTTGCAGCTACTAGTCCTACAGGACTAGTGCCGTCATGAAAAATTTTCAAGCCCTGGTGCCAAATTCTTTAATTATAATATATTTACTAGATCAACTGTTTTATTTTAATCGGTCAATTGACATTAAACGTAGTACAAAGGAATAATCAAACTGACAGAATGAGATTCAGCATGGCTAAAACAAATACAATGGATGTAAACAAGATGAAGATGATTTGTCCCAACTTACGAGATCTTCCACAAGTTCCTCAAACACTTGTCCCTCCTCCCCTGTGTCAGGTGACATCACCCACAGCCAACCATCTCCCATCTCATTGTTTACAACAAATATATCTCCCTTCTCAAAACTGTAATATCACAAAGTAAAGTCTAGGTTATCGTTTCATTTCATAGTAAGAATTTTCCAACATCAATGATGACTGACAGTATCAATTTGTCAGTAAATGAGGCACATGTACATATAAAATACCTTATATACCGCACAGACTCCGGCATATGTCGAATTTGCTCATAAGTCAAGGGCTCTGTATCAGTGTAATGAGCTGGTCAACTAGAGCTGTCAGTAGGACAGCACCCTCGACTATTCTCAGTGCTTGATAATGAAGAGAAAAATGGTTATGGGCCTTGGATAGTGACTTACAACTTTATTCCCAAAGACATGAGTTAAGTTTCAAGTAAATACCTTCAGTAGTTTTAAAGATTGATGCTGCACCCAAAACTTTAACTAGGAATTTCATAAGTTTACAATGTTCCATAATTCAGTCAAAATCCATATAAGAGTTATGGGCCTCGGATAGTGACCTCCAATTATGATCTCAAAGACATGTTTGAAGTAACAAGCAAATATCTTTAGTGGTTGATGAGATATGAAGTTGTACACAAAACTTTAACCAAGTGTTATGCCAATACCAATGCCCAGGCGAGTTGGATAGCCCACGATTCGAAATATTCTTCGAAGTCAAGCTAATATTGGTAGTTGGCATTTGCTAAAGGTAAGAAATACTTATCAATGCTTTTTTTTTAAACTATGCATCACTTTCAAAATTTGTGGGTGTTGCATAAAAACCACTTGCAGAATCTGATATAGTGTATTTCCAATACCTGAGTTCATCAGTATCTTGCATCTTACAATATGGAAACATGGCAATCACCTTCCTCCTATCATCCACTGGCTGAAATCAAAACAAATTATAATCATACAAAAATATTTCAAAGCATTGTTCTGAGTATAGTGTTATATAACCTGGGTAATACTTTAATCTTGACTTCATGAATTTACCAATAATTTTAATATAAACAATACAAGTTTCATGGTAGTTTATTAATTGACATTTAAGCCACTGAAATGGACTAGATGTACATACCTCAGGCGGTGGTACAGGTGCCACTAATTGTTCTCCTTTCAACAAGAAGGATATTTTTGTGTAGTATCCAATAAGATCTGACAATGTATCAAACTCACGACCACCAATGTAGAAGTCACCTGACATGGCTGTGATCCTGTTACAAAGTATGATAACTTTATCATAGGGTAAGACAACACAGCTTTACATGTTCATTTTGACACATTACTAACAGCGCTCTAATTACATCTAGGGGACTGGGGCCATGAGTCCTCAGCTAGGGAATCCTGAATTGTTTTAAAGAAAAAGGAGAATTTTGTCTTTCAACAACAACCCTATTAAAAAAAATATTATGCCTATTACAAAAAAAAACAATTTCAAGCCTTAACAGCTCCTGTATAACATTCACACATGTATGTATTTCCTGGACACAAGTTGTTTAAAATAATATATGTACAAAAAAGTTTCTCAGACAGGGGATTTTTTCCAGAAAATGGGGGGGGGAGGGGAAGGAAATGTCCATTCATAAAGGAGGGGAATGGGGCCGAAAATGCTGATCAATTTCAATAAAGATAAACTACAGTCTTCTAATCTTCTTTGAAAAAACATAATTCACACTATCAAAAAAATGTGTTTGTCACTTGTAAAACCAATTATTACCGAAAAGTCAAAGAAGAATGTGCATTCAAAAATGACCCTATAACGCGCGCGTCGGTATTTGTATGTATGTTTGAGTAAAAGGTTTACAGCCTTTTATTGACGACAATGATATTTCCGATACGTCTGAGAGTTTAACTGAGCATGTGCGCTGCCTTTCAAGAGAACATAACATGAGCAATACTTACCATTTCTGTTTGCTGACATTTTTTTCAGCGAGGTTTTCGGTTTTGACAGATCCCGAAAGGGTGGAGTTGTGAAAATGACAAATAATTTCAGAGGCCGAAATCGGCAGGTTTGGTAATCTTGAAATGTGTTTTTTTTAAGTAAACTAGCAGGATATTTTGTAAATATTTTACAGGGCTTTCATTAATTGATTTAGGCATGAAAATGATACGAATTTGATTGCTATTCGAGACGCTTCAGTTCCAGGGCATGCCCCTTTAAACATGTCTGTCACTGATACATTCTAACAATGTTTTGCATGGGCTGAACAAATCAAAGAACATATACAGCAGGGTTCTCAATAACAACTGGCCCCTGGCCGATTTAGTCACTTAGAAACGAGTTTGGGCCATTTAGAAATCACTAATTCTAAATTCTAAAAATATTGCTGAAAAATGCCTGGACCCCCTGGCAGGTCTCGGGGTGTCAATAGAGCCAAACTAAAAATTCTGAAAATAATAAGTGGCTGACCACTTTGGCCAAACAAGAGGCCTTCAACCACATTATTTCCGTATCTAACTCAGTTTGTATTAAAGAAAATCCTTCAGAGCAGATTAAATTGACCATAACTTTGCCATTTCTTGAGATATTTTTATCAAATAACTTTTATTTTGCTCAGAAACCACAGCTCTTTCAGGACAGATAAATCAGGATTTTCGGAATATTGTCACCCCTGAGGCCTGTTATTCTAGCCTTTGGGCCTGTTGGCCACAAACTTATCAATTAAGAACCTAGCCAGGGCTTCTTTTCCAAAAATTGGGAACGGACCTTAGCCTTTCATTTAGGGAAATTCAAGCATGATTTTCGACCAATTTTGGAGGTTAGACAACTAGGTAAGAATAGCATTTTATTTTTGGGAATTTCTTTCCCCAATTTGGAAAAAAGAGCCTTTTTTGAACTGGGAAGTATACGAATTTTGGCCTCTGTTACAGAAGGGAAAAAAATGTCCTGCTTGCATATATAATATCATTGCTATACACTTTAATTATGATAACAATATACCTATGTTTATAAATGAGTACACTGATATGAATCATGTGATATCAGCAGCTCACCTGAAGTGATTTATCCCAGTCTTGCCATAATAAGACAACACATACGATCCGGGTTTGCTCTCACTTTCCCTAATGAGATAATCGCCTGGAGTTTTACGTTCATTTAGTCGCATCTCAGCAGTTCTTCTGTCCAATCTTCCATGATACCACCTGTAAAATAATATGGAGTTGAATTCTATTTTTATAACAAAATACGAAAATTATCAGACAATGATTAAAACAACAGTTACAGCATTTACCAGGGATATAGAATACTATGTTTGCAATAATAAAATCTGAAGATTTTTAAGCAGCAAGTTACACAGACAATTTCTTCTTGATGTGCATGCGTTACTTGATTGCCACTCTTCACATAGATATCACTGATTTTGTTCATACTAATATTCTGCATAATATACAATCCTTAAACTTACAATGACATGCTGACCAAGAGAAATGTAATTTTATTCATGTTAGTACTATTTCCAGCATCAAGACTGGACATTCAGGAGATATGATACAAGTCTTTGGCTCAACCATTTCAGGGCATTTTCGTCCAAATATCGGCCCAATTCCCAATCCAAAATAACCTATTTTTCCCCCAATTTCAAAAATAATTGGTGACCCAGATATTAGCAATTTTACGATTGTCACCGACCATCGATTAGTCGTCGCTATAATGTTGAAGTCGTCGACCATCGATAGTGCACTGGAACAATGGATAGTCGCCAGTAAATACTACATGCCTCACCTTTTTGGAAAATTTTGATATGAATTTATTTATCTAAATATTTGCCATAATAATTAGATTAAAGCAACTGTTTTGAGAGAAGTATCGGTGAATTCTTGTCTAATCATATTGATTTACACTTTGAACAAAATGGCAACATAAACATCAAGTTCATGTAATATAGCATCCATGGTTTAATGCAGTGATGTACATGTATGCATACAGTTCAGTTAAACTCACTAGTATTGGTGTTGGTATTTACTGGTACTTATGTATTGTTCACTTGTTTGTGTACTGTATGATGCTGCAGGGTTCTCAATAACAGCAGGCTGCAGGCCAATTTAGCCGCTTAGAAATGTGTTTGGGCCGGTTAGGAATCTCAAAAGTTTATGAAATATTGCTAGAAAATGCCCGGACCCCCCATAGCAGGCCTGTTAGTCTAGCTTTTTGGCCTGTTGGCCACAAACTTATTGAGAACCCTGATGCTGTTGTTCATTAATTCTTCGGACAGATGCATTCATTTCATTATTTTGATGAATTGCCAATGTAAAAAAAAGTTCAAAAAGGGCAGGTAATTTTTCACTTAATAACAAACCATTTGAAATTGAACAGCTATCAAGCTGATGTCATTCAAACTTTTGATTAAACAATCAATTAATCAATCGATGGTGGTATGTCAATTCAATTTGATTATCAATAGCAATTTTGTTCCAATTATGGAACACTACCAGATATCGGGACATATGTGCTGCAGAAGTCAGATGTTCTACTACTAACTAAGCTATAATCAGGCTCGACCCACGGAAATTGTCGCGACCCAAAGCGCGTTTATCATTGTAATCGATAAAGTAACCTAGCAGAGAACCAGTTATCAAGATGGAGAATCATGCTGTCTGCCTTTTCGTGCGAGTTAGTCAGATAAATTGACAACTAAATCGTTAATGAAAAAGAAGATAACCAAAGTAAGTCCAAAATTGACTTTATATTAGAAATATTATGAGAGTAAATTGCCGAGATTGTTATAACAAGACAGGTAAAAGATCCCGTACGAAATTATTCATTTAGCGTCAATATGTACGAAATTCGGAATAATCGGAGCCATTTACCATCGATCCTGACGACACTTTACCAACTGCTTCCCTTTTATTTTAATGTCTGACACGTATCTTTAATCTCTAATTTTCGTCAACCAATTGCATGAATTATGACTGTTGAATTCGAAAAATTGTACCCGGCATAAATTTATGATTTCACTGTGTAAAATATAAATATTTCCAGGGCATCAGGAATGACAGACTCGTAGCACAGAATGTCAGTCATCTGTAACAAAAATCTGAACCGGAGGTAGCCCTTTATGTAAGGAGTTGCAACAGTTATGTGGCTTAAGAAGAAAACGAAAAATAATGCACTTACGTGATGTTTTCCTAGTTCGAATGACAGAAAATGCGCTTGTAACAATAACATTGTGACGTCACTAGGTCACGTGGATTCCCCACACTGTTAGTAATGTACTTGTTCATTTGTATAAGAAATCAATAAACATTTCCAAATACTACTGACTAAGAGCTAGGCAGTAGACTGTAGAACAGTCGATACACAAAAAAGTAACAAGGGCTGTGGATTGTTGGGTAAGTCAGTGATTTTTCACCTTCTATAACAGTGGCCTATTACAGGCCTCTACCCAATTGAAAATTTCTTTAAAATCATGCTGTTTTCCAAAAATCCAAACTTACACCAGCTATTTTATCTCCCAAATCAGCAATTTTAGCGATAATTCTTCCCAAAATCAACAGACTTAGGCCTCTTCCCAATGAAGAGAGAAAAAACACTTAAGTGGCGATCCAATCCAATCCACGATTCAACACTTATGATCCACAAATCGAATCACAAATCTTTTGTTATCAAGTAACCCATCTAAAACTTTTAACATTGCAGTCCTGAAGACAAGTGCAGGTAAATTTAATTTTCTTTTTTTCTTTCAGGAATAATGAAGTAAATCTATATAAATTGTTCTATGGCTTAAATTCATACATACAGTGTTCAAACTATTTTTTTAAAGCACTAGCCCGAACTATATGTGGACTGTTGAAAATAAACAATTTACCACTAGCCTGACTCCCCCTGGGTATCCAATTTTTAGAAAGTTCACTAGCCCGATAAGAAATTTACTAGCCCCGAGCTGTGGCAGGGCTGTGGGCTAGTGGGTTAGCGTGAAGACTGTACATACTCCCTTTCAATTAATGGATTTACCAGCATCATTTTCTGGTTTAAGCCTATGACCAATTATTTATAAAGATCCAATTGGACCTCTTGGCAAACAAAATAGTTCATGATGAGACAATATAAATATTCAGAGAAAAGGGATTTTTAAGAAAAAAGAATACACTTTATGTTAAAAAAAACAAGATTGCGAACCATGAATCCCAGTATTGACGATTATTCGTACTCAATTTTTCAATTTGATTCATGATTACCTGAGTACTCGGATACTCGCCCCACATATATATAAAAAATATGATGTATACAATTCAAGCAAATGCACATGTATGCAGTTTACTTGCAGGCCATAACATGTCTTTTTGAAGTTTTTCTTAATAATTTTGATAGAAATAAGTTACAATCAAGCAGCCGACTTAATGCCAGTGCTCTAGAACATCCCAGAGCTGTCAGTGTCAAAAACTGTTTGGTCAACTCAGGAAGTGAGTTTCAATGAAATGCCAGACGTGGTAGCGTAATCTATGACAACAGTTTTAGTAATTGGTATCCAATGGACCTCAATATATGTTCCAGCATCCGCATCACATCGTTAAATACAGCGCACAGAATACCTGAATACTTCAAGACAATATTCCTTGATGAAATAGGGATAGGCACTTTTCAATATGAAACGCTTTGCTTACTGATTTTCCGGTGGAGCAATCAATTGCTGATACACCTTTTCCTCAACACAATCAGCATGTTCGGAGTTTTGATCATCTTCGTCGGCACCTTCAACAGTCCCACTATCTTCCGAACTTCCACCAGGTGCTATCGAGGCCTCTTTACCATCGGCCATTTTTTCGTCAATGAAATCGAGGTCAATAAAAAGATGCAACCCGATTGGCCAATATAATTTCCCGCCAATCCCATATTGAGCTGTTTACCGGTTCGTAATATTCATTCATATATAAAAACGGTAACCAATGATTGATGAATGAATCTTCGTCAAGAGAGATAACACGTACTTTCACTTCTCTTCACTAGTGGTTGGTATAAAACGCAGACGTTTTACGCAGACAGGAAAAACGCAGACGACTAAGAAATAGAAGGAAATCGGAAAACGCAGACAATAAAGATATAAAGAGGGATACAAAAATAGCAGATGACATCAGAAACACGTTATCTATGTCTCTGATAATAGACACTTATTGGAGGCAACAAAGAATATTAGAAAAAACATCTAGTATTATTGATTATGAAACATTTTGAAAAGATTATTAAGAAATTACAACAACAACAACAATTGTTAAAAAAATCGAATTATCATTTGTCTGTTTAAGAAATTAAGTGATACTGTATAGATTATGAAATTATTCTTACGCATTTTTTTGTGAAATTGAGGTTTTGAATTTTTGGAATTAAAAAAAAGCAGATAAAAACATCGAAAGATCATGTATTCGTTTAATAAAATAGGGATTGATTATGAAATTATTGTGTTAAAACATCGAAGTGTCATTTATTTGCTAATAAAAAGAGATTGATTGTTGATATTTTTCTTCTTAAAAACAAGGACTTATATACATACATGTATGTATATAAGTCTATGTTAAAAATTAGAATTAGAGCTATTTCTTCAATAAAAAAAGTAAAGGATTAATTAATATGAAAATAATACGAAAATTCCATTTAGAATCTAGTATAAAAATGAGATAGATTACAAATTAATTTGTACGATTTTTTTCGAAATATCGTGTATAGGGTCACTACTAAAACACGGAACGGAACGGAACACTGAAATGTGATAAGTACTAAAAGACGGAACATGCCATATACGAAAAATGCTAAAGTACGGAACACTACGGAACATGCAATATCCGTTCCGTACTGTTCCGTTTTGTTCCGTTCCGTACTGTTCCGTTCCGTTCCGTGTTTTAGTAATGGTCGTGTATAGATTATGAAATTAATCTTATTCATTTTTGTAAAAATCTCATTTTCATTTATTTGTTTAATTTTGATTAAAATTGTGAAAAGTTTCATTACTTCTCTGTATTGCAATATGTATTGCAATATGGGTCAACTGTATTGCAATGAGGGTTATGCCATATCATTACACCCGCCCGCCTGGCTAGCTCATTGGTTAGAGCGTTTGCCCACTGATCGAGAGGTTGTGAGTTCGAACCCCTTGCGAGGCTCACATTGTCAGTGACAAATTTGACTGAAGATATTACATCCTATGTTAAATTGTCCTCCACCACTCAGAATTATGTGGGGTAGCTTGGCAGAAGCTTATGGATAGAATGTGGTTAGTATACTGGTTAATGCCTAAATGAAGTCCAGGAAAGCTGGTTAGTACAACTGATCGCCACGATAAGATTGAAATAATGTTGAAAATGGCGTTAAACCCTATGAAACAAACAAACAGATATCATTGCACCCCTAGTTAAATCATACTGAAAATTCATTTCACATTATGTCACGCCAACTATTTAAGAATCTGTATATGAATAAGTAGTTTCTTTTTAATGTTATCATTTACTGATTACGTGCAAGTCACACTTATCGTATTATTTTACTATGGTGGACGATTTATGCCATGTCGTATTTTCGCTTTGTCGTGGGACACGCAGGGACTACAAAGGTGACTTTGTAATGTTTTCGCATTTTCAAATGTCGTGGCGAAAAAGCAAAAATATGACAAAAGGACGACACCAAAAATGTGTCGTGTTTTCGCTTTACATATCTGTTATGTCTTTGCTTTTTCGTGGCGAAAATGCTCAAAGTTGAAGTGTTTAGCATTTTTGCATCATTGAATTGTCACAATTTCGCATTGTTGCATTTTTGCGTTCCGGTTGTACAAGCGCATGCGCACACCAATTACACAACAATGCTTAAACAACAATGGTTGGCGGTAGTATCCTTTTCACTGTTCTTGTTGTTATCTATTGAGTGAGCATGTTTAAATTGTATAAGGTATATCTAACAGAACAGAACAGAACAGAACATATACTTTATTAACTTGTACAACATGTACATCGTTATAACATATATACAGAATATATATACACAAAATCATACATATTAATCTCTACACAATAACATAAATACACACGTCATATTCTTGAGGATGAGCAAATTACTTTAATATAAAGTGAAACTGAAACTATATAAAATATGTTACCTATTAATTAAAGTATTTCTACGATTGAAAGAAAGTTTAATAAATTTACTCAATTTTAGAACAGTGTTTCTATCATTACATTTTAACAATTCAATTAGTTTTTGCACACTTGTTCTTTGGTAAAAATACTTATCAATAAAAATACATCTAAGATCATGAAAACATGGACATTTACAGATAAAATGAAGTTCGTCATCTATATCATTAGTATCACAATAAATACAAATACGTTCATTTCTTGGTATTCTATTTGTTCCATATCTGCCTGTTTGTACTCTTAAGGAATGCGATGAAACTCGAAAACGGGCAAGACAGTTTCTCAAATCATTAGGTAAATCGTCAAGATAACTTTCATAACCAAACACTTCTTTAACATGATCATACAATAATAACATCGAACTAGAAGATTTTTTATTATACCATTCTTGCAAGAAACAATCGATTAACCTTTGTTTAAACAAATTCATAAATTGCTTTTGATTTACACCAAATGGGTTTTCAAATACATAATTGAATCCATGATCACATAACAACCTTTTAATATTTGACACCCAATTTTTATTTCCATTCATACAATCTACATAAGACAATTTATACACATTTTTTTATAATAATATTGTCTGTATTTATCACTTTAAACCAATATTTAATTATACGTAAAAATCTAGATATATACAATGGATGCCTCCCTAATTCCCCATAAACGGCTGCATTAGATGTACTCATTTTCACATTAAGATTTTTTTAAAAACTTTAGGTGTATTCTTTCAATTTCTTTTGCTTTACCAAAACCCCAGATTTCTGTAGAATAACTCAAAATAAATCCGACAAAGGAATCAAATAACTGACAAAGAATTTTTGGTTTCATCTTAAATTTTCTATAATTAATTAAAGTACATTAAATCTTTAAGGCTTTACCAGTTAATTGCTGTTGATTCAAAGAAAAATTACCCGTATAATTACAAAAAATATCTAACAGACGTCTTCTCTTCCAGCGCATGCGTAACCGGAACGCGAAGATGTGAAAAAGCGAAAAGACGACAATATGCATACTTGTAAATGGTTGTTGATTAAATTTTGCTGCAAAGTATTCAGCATTTAATTAGAATAACAAAATTTATACTCCCCATTCATTAATTATAGGGAAGATTACCGCCACTTCACATACCATGCTGATCCACAAACACGATCACTCCTGCTATAACAATATTTCTGGTTTTGGAATATACACTCTTTCCTTTAGGCATCTCCATAAAAAGAAATCCAAAGGATTTAAGTCCAGCGAGTGAGGAGGCCAAGCAAAGGTGGTCTTCAGCGAAATGACCCGATCGCCAAATTTCTCTTTAAAATCGCTTATCTTACTGTTGCGACCAAACATTATCCATAGAACATTTTCTTGCTTAAATGAATTTTCCATTGACTAGTTTAATGTATCTTTTGTAACTGTGATATTTTCATTTTCTTCTTCATAGAAAAATGGACCGATTATACCGTGCGTACTCAATGCCGCCCAAACTGTAACTTTGTCACTATGCCATGGTCGTTCGTCGTAGAATTCGGGATTCTCAATCTGTTATTTGCTGTTCCTTCTGTTTCAAATTTAGAAACTAACCTTGTGATTTGTTGTGCAGATCGTGTAGCTTCTGAGTACAATTTTTCAATTTACGCTCAACACGTTTCTGTGATTTGCCTATTTTACAGTTTCTGTTGTTCCAGCAATCTTGGAATCACTGAAAGGTATGACATCATCGATGACGTCATTGACGTCACGTTGTCGTCGCATGCATTTATTCTTCATATCCAGCGAAATTCTGGGCTCATTAGCTTTGTAGTAAGGGACAAACCACTTTTCTATCATAAAAACTGACAAAGTAATTTATGTTATCATAATATTAATGATCACCCTGTATTTTCAAATGCATTACTTTTTGATTACAGTTAAAAGTAATGTTACATGTATAATATTAAACTATTGATTGATTAAATTATATATTAAACAATGTGTTAGATTGTTTACTAAATGCAATGATCTTTTCTCTCATGTTGTCTACAATTACAGATGAAATAATACAAATTACTAATTAATTATGTAGGAAGGAAGAGCTTGATTGTACATGTTGTATAATTATTGAACTATCTATTCCAATATATTTTTGCTAAAATTGCATTTGCAATTCGACTCTCTATTGTTTAAATTGTAATGCTATGATTTGTATTTTGGGCCGGAGGCCTATATTACGTGAATAAACTATTGTATTGTATTGATTTGATAAATTTCAATCAAAATTTCAAGTGATTTCTTCTTTCAACCTGAATTACACAGATAAATCAATCACAAAAGCAATCAATCAATAAATCATCAATAAATCAATCAATCGATCAATCAATTTATCATAAAATAAAATCAATCAACCTGTTATTCTATATTTTCCACATAAATCATTACCGATATTGTACTCTGAATGAAACCATTCTATTTTTAGATTTAAAAAATCTGAATTTACAAAAAAATCTTAACACAAAATAACATTCAAGGGCAACAACTCAAGACTTGACAAAATGAGAAATAATACATGTATCAATGAATTCTACCCCCAAAATTGCAATGTATATTATATGATTTAATGACATAATCAATCAACACTATTGAAATAAACAAAAACAAGCATACATAATGACAATATAATGCATTCACATCTGTTAATTCAGGGATGCTATATTACTAATACATGTACATAGCATCCCTGGTCAATTATAGAGACAAAATGTCATTGTGCAGCATTGTCATAGGTCAATTTAGGACTACACTATAAGGTTTAATCAATCATGTTTAAAACTCAGATGTTATATATTACAAGGAATGCTTATACCTGATTAAAAAACAACAACATTATTTGAAAAAAGATTAGTCTCGCTTATCATATACACATCGTTAATATGAAATAATTCTCACAAAAAATCATTTTCATTGAAAAATATCTAAGTCAAGATAACACAATCTTTAATCGCAGGAAAGAAAATATATTCATTAAATACTCATAGAAATCAAACAAGATCTAAAACTATAACACATACTCTAAAACGGAGCCTCAGCATCGTTCATCTCAACATATACAAATTTCACTTGAGTATAATACTCTAAATAAAGCCTCAGGTCCATTTTCACGTCCTATTCCAGATTTTTCAAATCATCCAAATGGGACATCAACATGATTAAGATTGTAATTATTTACATGCAAAGATCCAGCTTTCATTTGTGCTATCACTCGATGTGCTCTCTTCAAATCACTGAAAGACATAACAAGTAGAATTACGATTTTAAAGCAGTTTTGACTTATGCTACCTGAGTCATCATTGCTCCCACTACATTCCCTTCCTGCACTAATACCAAGTTCCTGACAATTAATATAAATTAAAATTTCGAGTTTTATAACCTTACCATATAAGTTGATGGAATGAATACACTATTAACAAGGACTTACATACATACATGGATTCGCAAAGTTCTGCTAAAAATAGCTAAAACGATATTGAGAGACGATCTGACAATCCATTGCGATACTCGACAATTTCCGAGTTTACAGACTTAATATAACTAGAAAACTCTGGCAGTTTGGCATGGGGAATTGGTTGGGATGCAACAAACTTGATAAAAATCCACTGAAAATCCACACCTGTAAGCTTATGCATTGGAAAAGGGCATTAATTGAGTATTTCAAATTCCAACATGGCGGACATTTAATATTATCCATTTATCTCCGGATAATCACATACTAGTATATTTTTCGCTGCTGTAACTTGTAAACATTCGGATCATCACGAAAATCCTGTTGATTCATGAATGTCACTTCGCAGGATTTGATTTCTTCTAACTGTAAATAAGGAAGCTACGAATCCATGTATGTATGTAAGTTTTTGCTACTCTTATTAAGAATACAGATTGTAAGATCTATCAACCCTTAACCAAGAACTCTCCTTTATTAACCAAAATATACTTAAAAATCTATAAACTGAAACGTGTATCTTTAAAAGCAAACATTTAACTTGATAATGATCAGGAGTAAAAAATATATCAAGAAATCATAGAAAACATCAGAAATTTAATAAATCTGAAACCAAAGGCAAGTCTTATTCAACAGAACTTTTTTTATTTATCTGTTGTTCAATGGCCCATTTGACAGCAATGGTTGTTTCAGAGCCACCCAAGAGAGAGGGAAGAGAAGATACAGGTGAACCCTACTCTTTTTAAATAGTTTTTTCCTGTTGTTTTTTTATCATGCCCATTATAAAGCACCAGTACAAGCCTCGTCCTTTTTCCCGTGGTTTCTATACACTGTACTTGGCTCTGTAGTTGGGATGGGGGGAAGCATCTTCACTTTCTGACCCTCTGATGATATGGCATACATGTATGCATCCCAGAGAAAATTGAAAGACCAAGCCAAGAATCGAACCCACAATCTTTCTTTTAGCAGTCCAGTGCGTTACCATTCAACCATCGGTCACCACTTAAATTAACAGTATAATTTCAATGATAGGCCACTAAGAAAGCCAATCATCCAAAGGTATATTGTTTCAGCTTTCTTTGTTAAAACACCACCAGATAGACCAAACACTGTTTCATTGGCTCGTTTTATTACTTCCTTTTCACACTCAAACTCTAAGACAGACATTAATGTACAGTGGATATGACTAAATACGTAATTATTTAGCTGACCTTACATTAACATTTTAAGGCGCGACCTAATTGAACTGCTAGCGATAAGTTGTGTTCACACGGTACTATAACGGCAATTTAGGAATTTCATGAAATTTATACTTTTGGTTTCAGCAGTGTAAAATAACATTAAAGAAACTTCGCGACAGTCTTCTTAAGGACATTTCTTGTTCCTATATAAATCAAGTCACCCCCACTGGGCGGGGCTATTTTGGCCAATGGCCATCATTTTCCTCATAATCCTAAACCTTTTTATTGAAGAAATAATGATTTTTCGATATTTCCAAAGGAGTAATTTGAATAACCAATCGCTTTTTTATTAACAAATAAATGAAAGAGGCACATAAATAATTATAAATGAAAAATCGATTTTTTTTTATAAAAATGCGAAAGAATAATTTCATAATTTATACCCGATATTTCGAAAAAAAGCACAGTAATTATTTCGTAATCTATCTTATTTTTTATACAATTATAAATGGTATTTTCGTGTTTTTTTTTATATTAATCCAGCTATTTTATTGGAGAAATGATGATATTTCATTTTTTTAAAGAATAATTTCATTAATCATTTTTTTTATTAATCTACCCCCTTTTTATTAAACAGATGAATGATCTTTCGATGATTTATCTTCTTTTTTTCATAAGAACAATTCAAAACCTATCACATTTTTTATTGAGATCGATTGAAACTTCGATTTCCAAAAAAATGCGTCAGAGAAAATTAATGATCTATCACTTTTTTGTTAAACAAGTAAACGATATATATATATATTTCGATTGTTTAACTAAATCTTTTTTCATAATATTTTTTTCTAAATTATTGATGTCAAATTTTCAGTGAAACTTAATTATATACATACAGTATACGTATATACATGTAAGTCTTTAATTGGTATCAATTAATGAAATAACATATATATAACGCTGTGAGATATATTCATAGTTATTCATTATAACTACAAATGTATAATGTAATCAATTTATGCAAGTCGCAATATAATAACTTGGTACTAAAAACAAATCAACTAAAAAAAACCTGCCAGAAAACAACATTTATTTTCATGTATGTGTTCCAAATCCAAATAATTTCATATTATAATGTTGCAGTTGAAACAATTCGGATTCTATATGGCCGTCAAATAAAGAGCAGATGAGACCTGGACCCACCGCCCCTCCCCCCTGCCAATCCCCGACCATAGATAGAAACAGGGATGCTATACGTATGTAATATATAGCATCCCTGATAGAAATGAAATATCATTTGAAAGGAATTGGCATTCAATTTTCAGTCAATTCCTAAATATATATAAGTTATTCTTCAATTATCACGTAGTGCCAGGGGCAGGTAATCCAGACTAGTTTTCTCAGAAGCTGCAGAGGACAAAGGTCAGACTCGATGGTCAAGCTGACCACTCCTTTGACTTTGTACGATCATTATGTTGCACACCGACATGATATGAAGCGACCACATATCGTTTTGATTGGTAAGTATATATATAAATGCAAAAATGATTCAGAACACATTTTGCAAAGGGGTCGTTATAATTTGGTGTCGAAGTATCTGACATCTGATACGGATATAGCTCAGCGAGTGGACTCGTATAAGAAGTTACATCACGGTTCGACCTGTCTATAAGATCTTGAGTTAACCTGTGTCACAAGTAAATAAAAGTCTTTGTTTTTGTATTTTGAAGACATGATGAATGTTAAAATTGTTTCGGTATAAAGTGGTGTAGTACTCGGATGTTAATACTCGGATACATAGTATTTTTCTCACATATGTCTGTTGTAACCCATGATGTAAAATTGGAAATAAACGAACACTTTCATTTGTTTATATATTGATTTAGTGTAAAGTGATACTTCCATTGTTTAATGTATTAAATTTTTTTATTAGACTTGATTATGACATGTATTCAAGGTCAATTGTGGGCATTTAACTAAATAAGTACCTATAAATTAATATGATCTTCATTAATTACATAACTCTCACATTTTGCTTAGGTTTTCAAAATTTTATTATCTGATTCCACCCCACATATCCTGCAAAGTATAGTCACTGAATTGTTAGTATGTATGCATACTTATGATAGAAAGAAATGTCCTGGAAATTGTTCAGCACTGTTTGGTGATTTGTCAGCAAATACATTATAGCTGCAGTTTTAGAATTAGGGTGATTTGATTTTTTAGCCATTGTGTTGAAAGTGACGATGACCATCACTGCTGATGAGGAAATAAATCACTGGATTGGGGTGACTATCGCTTCTAATCATGGTGATACACAATATTGCTTCTCTAAACTTGCTCATTAGACATTACTGGTCGTTAAAAGTGTTATTCACACATGTATTAAATGTGCTTTTGAGAGCAGTTGTTATACAGTAAGTGAAAAAAAGTGTTGGACTGTTGGTGTAATTTAGAATCATCGAGTGTTGAGATCTTAAGAGAACTGATGAATTTTTGTTCTGTCAGTTTTTATTTATTATCTCAATATCTGATGTCAAGGACTTATATACATACATGGATTCGCAACTTCCGTATTAACAGTTTAAAGTAATCAAATCCCGCGATTATAAGACGTGAATCAACGGGAATACAAGGTATTGTTTACAAAAGCGAAAATACGAAAAAATCCGTGATATCCGAATGATAATAACAGCGAAAATATCCGTGGTATTCCGAATGTTTAATCTCGGAGACGAAAGGATTATAATAGATGTCCGCCATCTTGGAATTTAAAATGTTCGACTGATGCCTTTTTCGATGCTTATACTTAGACTTTGTGGATTATAAATGTATCTCAATATCTTTAAGGAATTTGTTGCATCCTTTACCAATTTCCCGTGCCCAATTGCCAGAGTTTAATTAGTATAATCAAATTCGTAAACACCCAAATACAGCTGTCGGACATTGCCGAGTATATAGCAATGCATTGTGGGATCGCCGAACGATATCGTTTGATCTATTTTTAGCAGTTGCGAATCCATGTATGTATATAAGTCCTTGCTGATGTGAAAGGCCCTCCACTAAATCTTCACATGGCAAAATAATATAACATACAAATATTGGAACAGTTTTATTGATTCGAGGGTGGAATATCAAAGGAAAATATCCAAATTACTGAGAAAATCACAGGGAACTGATGAGGCATGTATCGGTGGTTTACATCGGCATGATGAAGAACCCAGAAAAACTACTTGTTGTATGAGTAGGCATATAAATTAAATCTTCTCTCCCCTCCCTCTGGGTGGCTCTGTCAAATAGTTTGTTAAACAACAGATGCACTATGATATATAAATACCACTTATAATTATCAATTTATGTAATTCATCATTTCCTTGTAGGACAAAGAAAATTGACTGCATGTGTCTGGCAATGAAACCGTTTGCATAAATTCTTGTTCATATCTCCTGAAATCATGCGTACAAAAGCTCGATATTCAGAACTACATATCAACAATGTCTGTGTTAAAGCTGGAGGAAAGACATTGTTGGACAACGTTACAGCCAATGCTTACAGTGGGGATATGTTGGCTGTGTTAGGACCTACAGGTGTTTTTCTACTTGAATTAGTTTTAACAAATTTAAATAGATACATGTATTATGTAAAATGATGGAAAATTATTTGGTTTACAGTATATATTTAATAAATAAAGGAATGGGGTAAAGTTTTTATTCTATTATTGTCTATATCTATCATTCATAATGCTAAAAATTGAGTTATTTTGGAAGCCTTTGTTTATGTTCTCAATATAAAAACATATCATATATAAATTCCAAATTGTTTTTTCTTTAATTTCTAGGAGCTGGGAAGACAACATTATTGAATGTAATTACGGGGAAGTTAAAACCATGCAAAGGTGACGTGACACTGAATGGGGAGGACTTCAGCAAGAGACTAAGACGTAGACTTGCTTTTGTACAGCAGCAGGATGTATTCTTCTCCCAGCTTACACTGTGGCAGACATTATATGTAAGTTATAGTATTAGTACATTTTGTACATGAACATTATTATGTGAGAAAGTATGCAGTTGCTTACGGAGGATGGGAGTCTAGTACTGGTTCTTCCCAGGAGCGATGCTTAGGTGAACTGTCCGTCTCATATGACTCTGGACGAATGCTGTGAACAGTTGACATGATGATGAACTATCCAGAGTGTTGTATTAACTTGGATACTTACATACTAATTGTATATTATTATCAATAATTTGATATTCTGAAGGATAAATCGGTCTTTGATGGTTTAGAAAAAACACACTAAAAATTGAGACAGATTGACAGCATTCATTTACTTCAATGAATTATCTGCTCAAATTATTAAAGAAAATATCGCAGTACGTTGATGTCGTATTGCAGTACATATTTGCCCAATGCTGTATCGCAATATACCGGTATACTGTTATATTGTTGCATCACTACATGTAGTAGGTAGCGTAACCCCAAACAAAATATTTTTATAATTTTTAAGGATGGCCTCAACTGTGCATATTTTTATAATTTTTAAGGATGGCCTCAACTGTGCATATTTTTATAATTTTTAAGGATGGCCTCAACAGTGCATATTTTTATAATTTTTAAGGATGGCCTCAACAGTGCATATTTTTATAATTTTTAAGGATGGCCTCATCTGTGCATATTTTTATAATTTTTAAGGATGGCCTCATCTGTGCATATTTTTATAATTTTCAGTTCACAGCACAACTCAGATTACCAGATAGTTTTTCTGAAAGTGAAAAGAAACAGAAGATAGATGATATAGTTGATACTTTAGATATGAGGAAGTGTTTGGATACAGGTTCAACTTTTATGATTTCTATGAAAGTGAAAACTTTCTAATGTGGAAGTTGGAAGATATAAAAATTGCCAACTAACAGTTCGTTATACAGTGTATATAAGAATACTGTAGAACGCTTTAATTTCGCGAGGTCCAAATTTCGCGTTTTTTGTTAAAAATCAGCTGTTTTCTTTATTCGCGTATTTATGAATTCGCGACGTCGTCAGTCAGAATTAAAGTGCGATCAAAGACACAATGTCGTTACTTTGATATTTGTGTGTCACTCACACCTGATCAGTTAGATATTTAAGTTGTGATTCAGTGTTTTATATCTAATAAAGTATAATAACAATAGATTGATAATAGTTTGCGATTGTTGTGGAAGTTATGTTTTACAAACAGTAGGTAAGTGTGAAAAACTGTTACTAGTATGTTCAAACGATGTCCAAAATTGTTCAACAAACAATAGTTTAGTAAAAGCAATATTATAAAAAATAGATTGCAAATATTAAAATGTTTATTGTTAATATATTGCTTTCAACAGATTAACTAAACTGATTATTCTTCGATAAAATACTATTACAGAATTAAGTATTTTCGGACACACTCATTTTCGAATGTGTAAAAGTCAGCATTTATTCCCGACATTTATGAATTCGCGAGGTATTCGATTCGCGAATATAAGCGAAAATAAAACTAACGCGAATAAATCCAGTTCTACAGTAGTATTTCTGTGAATGGAAAAATGTATTTTTTCTGGTCATTGATTATTTTATAAACAAAATTTTTTTTAAGGTCAATCTGCTAACAAAATATGTAAGGATTCATAAATACTCAAGTTAGAGTTGTGTATTATAAGTGAATATTCTTATGTTTCAGTGATTGGTGATATATTTATACGAGGACTGTCTGGTGGAGAAAAGAAACGAGCGAGTATTGCCTGCGAACTTTTGACTGATCCTGACATACTACTTATGGATGTAACTATCCCTTCTATGATATTGTAACTGGTCGATAAAATTGTGTTTATCTATTATACCTGATGATACAGACTTTGCGAAAGGCAAAAAAATCTGCCGGACATTTGGTCCAACAAGCTTGAAAATTCTGTCGGACCGAAAGCAAATCTGCCAGACCAAAAACAGTAAACAAGTATAAATGTGTATACATCAGGTAATAAGTTGCCGGACAACCGGTCCGATGAGATAAGATTCTTTATCGGTCCGACACACAATCCATCGGACATATCCTTCGGTCCGGCAACTTTCGCAAAGTCTGTAATACTGGTACATTTTATCAATGTGTAGCCAAATTTTTATGACTGGCATGTAACTGTGTGTCTACTGATGCGTGGGTATTGAGTTATTTCCCCTTGTGTATGTTGTTGTTTCATGTGATTTTTCCTGCCGCTCTGTCAGTTCTTACCGGTCAGTTTGTCAGAAATAAGTTGTTTGTCAAAGGGTGTGGTTGGTTTTGTCAGAGCTTAGTAATATGTTGTACTTAGCCGTATGTGTTTATTTAGATAATTTAGTTATGTTTATGAGGCTTTGTCATTCTCATGTTCTATTGCGTTCATATAGTAACCTTTCACTGTGAGCTAGTGATGTGAATGTGTGTTCATCCAGTTACCTTTCACTGTGAGCTAGTGATGTGAATGTGCATGTGATTCAATGTAACTGGAACTCTTTGATCCACAATTGTGCTGTAGAGATCTAGTTATAGCCTATACATGATGTTGAAGTCTGTTATAAAATACGTAGGAAACAGATTTGAGTTGGTTAATTATCTCCCCTACCCCATACAAACCTATTGTTGGACACTCTATTTGATCTATGGAATGAACAATAGTACAAGATGATTTGGTTTATTTTGGAGATGCACATATACATGGATATAAAACATGATGGCAAATATAAAAATTACACACATAAAATAAGGTCCATGACATGTACATCAAAACTGAGGATGACACAAAAAAGAGACAAACTCTTATTTCCATTGTGATCCTCATAACAAGGTATTATTTTCACAAACAATTCAAAACAATAACAAACTGCAGATCTGAGATCATTTGAACAGGGATGAGAATTTTCCGCAAATCAGCGGATTTCCGCTATTTTCAGAGTTCCGAATTGTTTTGAGATCGGAAAGGGGCCTAGGTGGCCTCCTTCACCCCAGTTTTTCAGATTTTTTTCTCATTTGTCATTCTCACCCCTGATTGTAATGACTGATTGCACTGACATCTGACATAAATGCTAAGAAAATATAGTATATGATTACTATAAGGTTCTAACAATTACATGGCAAGAAGGATGTGTCTTTTTTATATGCTAATTAAGCATATATATATCTCCCATGGGAGACATGTAACTAGAAAGTTGAATATTTTGTACATTTTAGGAGCCAACATCGGGACTGGATTCTAGTACGGCTTTATCCATCATGCAACAAATGAAGATGTATGCTCTTCATTATAATAAAACCATTATAACTACCATACATCAACCATCAAGTCAGATCTATCACATGTTTGACAATATACTTCTTCTGATAGAAGGACATGTGAGTATTATATCTAAATAAGGCCATCCTTAAACAAATGTTCGTTTGTTGTAACCCTACACTGAGAGTTTTCAGTGGGTAGGTAGATAGGAAATATTTTTTTACAATTTAATTTTTTATTCAACCCAAAATACATGCCAGAATGCTACCAGTATTTTTTTCATTAAAAGAAATTTGACCCGAGAGGCAAAAACAGTTGGGTAGGGGCACTTTTGTGAGTAAGTAGAGTTACGGCAAACATAGTATTTATTTACTGATGGCCTGATATATACAGTCAGTGAACTTTCTGTATTCCAAATACAACATGTATGGTAAAACCTATGATCAAGAGTAGGGCTGTGGATCATTGGGTAAGTGGCGATCTGATCCAATCCACGATTCAACACTTACGATCCACAAATCGAATCAGGGTTTTTTAAGAACAAAGAATACACTTTTTTTAATTTGTTAAAAACAAGATTGCGAACCACGAATCTTAGTAATGACAATTATTCATACTTGATTTTTCAATTTGATTTGTGATTACCCGAGTACTCGTATACTCGCCACAGCCCTATTCAAGAGTCTCTGAACTGGGAGAAGGAATATCACAATTGTGGTTTTTATATACAGAAGTTAATTTGGTTTATTATAAAAATAGATGTTTGATCAAGTGAAGCAGTGATCAATAGGGTGGCCTTTGTTCACATGTGGCCATGAATTCAGGTTTGACTCCATTTAACATTTTCATAAACTATGCAGTTTATCTTCCTACTGTTGCAAAACAATACCTTGTGTTACATGTAAGTATTAGTATGAAGTATTAATGGATGAAAACAATACCTTGTGTTACATGTAAGTATTAGTATGAAGTCTTAATGTATGAAAACAATACCTTGTGTTACATATAAGTATTAGTATGAAGTCTTAATGTATGAAAACAATACCTTGTGTTACATATAAGTACAAAATGTATTAGTATGAAGTCTTAATGTATGAAAACAATACCTTGTGTTACATATAAGTACAAAATGTATTAGTATGAAGTCTTAATGTATGAAAACAATACCTTTTGTTACATATAAGTATTAGTATGAAGTCTTAATGTATGAAAACAATACCTTGTGTTACATATAAGTATTAGTATGAAGTCTTAATGTATGAAAAATTAAATTTATTGTTTTCTGAGAACTTTGGTCCAGTGATTTATAACTTTCATTAATTCTTTTGATGATACATACGATTATACAATCAATATTATTATGCCCCCTTTCAAAGAAAAATGGGTATATTGCTTTGCACTTAACGGTCCGTCCGTCTGTAATCAAACCATGTCCAGGCAATAACTAGAGAACTATTTGCCCTAAGCTCTTCAGATTCGGTTTGGAGGTTTTTCAACACATGTAGATGACCCCTATCGATTTTGAGGTCAGTAGGGCAATGGTCAGGGTCTTTCTATCTGGTTGGCCTTTAGGGGGGGGGGGGGGGGGGCATCCGTGTTTGACAAGCACTTCTTGTTTCATATATAGTTATTGGCATATTTCTGTTTTATTTAAACAGATTGACTTGCATTGAAAGTTAATGTATTCAAGTTAAAGTTAAATAATCTGTTTAATCATTATTCAGGCTGCTTATTTTGGACAGAGTGGTGAAGCTCTTCCCTACTTTGAACAGTTAGGACTTTTCTGTCAACCTCACTTCAATCCAGCTGACTTTATCTGTAAGTACTGTATTCATCATGTACTATTTATCTGTCAGTACTGTATTCATCATGTACTATTTATCTGTCAGTACTGTATTCATCATGTACTATTTATCTGTCAGTATTGTATTCATCATGTACTATTTATCTGTCAGTACTGTATTCATTGTGTACTATTTATCTGTAAGTATTGTATTCATCATGTACTATTTATCTGTCAGTACTGTATTCATTGTGTACTATTTATCTGTCAGTATTGTATTCATCATGTACTATTTATCTGTCAGTACTGTATTCATTGTGTACTATTTATCTGTCAGTATTGTATTCATCATGTACTATTTATCTGTCAGTACTGTATTCATCATGTACTATTTATCTGTCAGTACTGTATTCATCATGTACTATTTATCTGTCAGTACTGTATTCATTGTGTACTATTTATCTGTTAGTACTGTATTCATCATGTACTATTTATCTGTCAGTACTGTATTCATTGTGTACTATTTATCTGTCAGTATTGTATTCATCATGTACTATTTATCTGTCAGTACTGTATTCATCATGTAGTATTTATCTGTAAGTATTGTATTCATCATGTACTATTTATCTGTCAGTATTGTATTCATCATGTACTATTTATCTGTCAGTATTGTATTCATCATGTACTATTTATCTGTCAGTACTGTATTCATCATGTAGTATTTATCTGTAAGTATTGTATTCATCATGTACTATTTATCTGTAAGTATTGTATTCATCATGTACTATTTATCTGTCAGTATTGTATTCATCATGTACTATTTATCTGTCAGTATTGTATTCATCATGTACTATTTATCTGTCAGTACTGTATTCATCATGTACTATTTATCTGTAAGTACTGTATTCATCATGTACTATTTATCTGTAAGTACTGTATTCATCATGTACTATTTATCTGTAAGTACTGTATTCATCATGTACTATTTATCTGTAAGTACTGTATTCATCATGTACTATTTATCTGTCAGTATTGTATTCATCATGTACTATTTATCTGTCAGTACTGTATTCATCATGTACTATTTATCTGTCAGTATTGTATTCATCATGTACTATTTATCTGTCAGTATTGTATTCATCATGTACTATTTATCTGTAAGTACTGTATTCATCATGTACTATTTATCTGTCAGTACTGTATTCATCATGTACTATTTATCTGTCAGTACTGTATTCATCATGTACTATTTATCTGTTAGTACTGTATTCATCATGTACTATTTATCTGTCAGTCTTGTATTCATCCTGTACTATTTATCTGTCAGTACTGTATTCATTGTGTACTATTTATCTGTCAGTATTGTATTCATCGTGTACTATTTATCTGTCAGTATTGTATTCATCATGTACTATTTATCTGTCAGTACTGTATTCATCATGTACTATTTATCTGTCAGTATTGTATTCATCATGTACTATTTATCTGTCAGTATTGTATTCATCGTGTACTATTTATCCCTGATGCACTCAGTTTTAACAAATTTAACTGATGATGGTATCTATACTATCACATAGATGAGACCATCCTTGTTTGTTTGAGGTAAACCCTACCCAGAACATTTTCAGTGGGTACAAATGTAGGTAGGTCAGAATCTATTTTTACAATTTATTTCTTATAATGATTAAACCCAATAAAGATTATTTTTTTTAATGATTAAACCCAAAATACATGTTAGAATGCTATTTTTATTGAAAAAAAATCATCAAAGAGGTCAAAGAAAACGTTGGGTAGGGGTCTTTTGTGGTGAGTAGGTAGCGCTACTGCAAACAATTTTTAAGGATGGCCTGAAAATTGTGAATTTCTTGACAAAAGTAACAAGTTAATAAGTGCAGTACATAATGTTTACTATTGAGTCTGAATATTGAAGCATGTGTTCTATGATTAATACAACAATACATATAACAGTCAGAAATATTTTCATAATCATATAAAATGACGAATTTGAAATTGTACTATTGACAGGAATGTGAATCAATCATGTAGATCTGTCTTATGCACACCTAAAATAATAATCCTTAATTTAACAGCAGGGAAAAATCTTATTTACAGCATGTTTGATAAACATAACTTACTCAATAGAAACTAATAATCAAATGTGTAAAAAATGTAACACATCTATATACATGCATATATTTGGCATCAAGTGTCATTTTCTGTGTCTTCGTGGATATTTTAACATAATTTATTCCTAAGGTGCTTTATTGTAAATCTTTGAAAGATTTTTCTATGAACTCTTTCAGTACAAATTGCTAAATCTGATGAAGAAACTGTGGCAAAAATATTGGATGCTGCTGTAGATTCCAGGTATGTATGTTACTATATAGAGGCTATCTTCTTGTGTATGTCTAAAAATACTGTTATAGTTTGTACGGATCAGACTAACAATACTGTTATAGTTTGTACGGTTCAGACTAACAATACTGTTATAGTTTGTACGTATCAGACTAACAATACTGTTATAGTTTGTACGGATCAGACTAACAATACTGTTATAGTTTGTACGGATCAGACTAACAATACTGTTATAGTTTGTACGGATCAGACTAACAATACTGTTATAGTTTGTACGGATCAGACTAACAATACTGTTATAGTTTGTACGTATCAGACTAACAATACTGTTATAGTTTGTACTGATCAGACTAACAATACTGTTATAGTTTGTAAGGATCAGACTAACAATACTGTTATAGTTTGTACGGATCAGACTAACAATACTGTTATAGTTTGTACGGATCAGACTAACAATACTGTTATAGTTTGTACTGATCAGACTAACAATACTGTTATAGTTTGTAAGGATCAGACTAACAATACTGTTATAGTTTGTACGGATCAGACTAACAATACTGTTATAGTTTGTACTGATCAGACTAACAATACTGTTATAGTTTGTACGGATCAGACTAACAATACTGTTATAGTTTGTACGTATCAGACTAACAATACTGTTATAGTTTGTACGGATCAGACTAACAATACTGTTATAGTTTGTACGGATCAGACTAACAATACTGTTATAGTTTGTACGGATCAGACTAACAATACTGTTATAGTTTGTACGGATCAGACTAACAATACTGTTATAGTTTGTACGTATCAGACTAACAATACTGTTATAGTTTGTACGGATCAGACTAACAATACTGTTATAGTTTGTACGTATCAGACTAACAATACTGTTATAGTTTGTACGGATCAGACTAACAATACTGTTATAGTTTGTACGGTTCAGACTAACAATACTGTTATAGTTTGTACGTATCAGACTAACAATACTGTTATAGTTTGTACGGATCAGACTAACAATACTGTTATAGTTTGTACGGATCAGACTAACAATACTGTTATAGTTTGTACGGATCAGACTAACAATACTGTTATAGTTTGTACGGATCAGACTAACAATACTGTTATAGTTTGTACTGATCAGACTAACAATACTGTTATAGTTTGTACTGATCAGACTAACAATACTGTTATAGTTTGTACAGATCAGACTAAAAATTTCAAAATAAAAATAGTGTTGATTAAGGACAGTAAAATCTCTTACAGTTGTTAGTAACAGTGTATTGAATAATGCCACCATATGATTCAGGATCACTTTTCCCCTCATATTAATTGATATTCAATGCTTATTTGCTTAACCTCCAATATAAGTTCATCTGTTTGTGCAGCAGTGTTTTTTGGGGGACTGATTTGGACCCTTTCCCCTGTCTATAAAGTACAAATTTTCCCCCTAAATTCATAAAAATCCCATTCAGTAGAATTTTATTTTTCTTGAAAAAAATTGGTAAAAAGATCATGAATTATTCTGTAGGATAACTCTTTGTCAGTTATAACATGTTGATAATTAAATGTTGGGAGGATATGCATGCATTATCATGTTATTGTTCCCCTCCTCCCTCAAGATGCAATTTGCCCCCTTTCTGAGTGCCCTACAACCTTTCCCTAAAGGTGGAATAACACCAGTACAAGTTAATTTCCTATTTTATGGTTTTGTGTTGGATGGGTAGCATTGATCTATGTGACTGTGTAACTCTGATAGAATTAAGCCCACCTGGTTAGCTCAGTGGTTAGAGCATTGGTCTACTGATCAATAGGTTGTGAGTTCGAACCCCGGGTGAGGCTCACACTGTCCGTGACAAATTTGACTGAAGATATTACATCCTATGTTAAATTGTCCTTCACCCCTGAATTATGTCGGGTAGCTAGGTAGTAGCTTGGGGATAGAATGTGGTTAGTACCGGTTAAGGCCTAAATGAAGTCCAGGGAAGCTGGTTAGGATAACTGCCCGCCACAATATAAATAACTGAAATCATGTGGAAAATGGCATTAAATCCGATGGAATAAATACAATGTAACTGACTGAATTACAGCTCATATCTTGAGAAGAGAAAGTCAATCAGTAAGTATGGAAGAGGTAATGAGTCTTCAGCAAGTATCAGCCCAATGGACAATGACATGGATAATGGTTCTGCATCCAAGGATGGTGCAACTAAAGAAGATCAAACAGATGAAGTTAAACCTGATACTGGTGATACAACCAAAGAGAAAGATGATACCAAAGTATTGTTAGAGATGGATGATAATGTAGCAGAATCTCTTCTAACTGAAGAAAAAGGTTTTACCTCTTACTGTTTAACTGATTTTGAACTGTTTAAGAAAATTTGTATTGTAAATGATTAATTTATTGTTTGCTAGGCCATCCTTAAAAATGTTTGTTTGGGATAACCCTGCTCAGAGAATTTTCAGTGGGTAGGTAGGTAGGTAGGTAGGAAATATTTTGTTTAACTATTTATTTCTTACATTGAACGAAATTGCCTGTCAAATTGCGATTTAAATATATTGAAAAAAATAATTTTTACCCAAGAGACCCAAAAAATTTGGGCATGGCCATTTTTGGTGAAACTCCAAACAAAATATTTTTTAAGGATGGCCATTTGTACAATATTATGATGGTCTGACATCTTTATTCATTAAAAGAATGATGTTTTTCCTTTAGCGGAAAAATTCAATGTTTCAGAGAGTTAACTGTTTTTAGCTCACCAGAGCACGAAGCATTATAGTGGACCTCTAACAAGTTTGTTCAAGTTATTGCCCTGGGGTCAAAATTGGCCCTGCCCTGGGGTTTTCTCTAATCTATTTAGGAAAATTTTAAAAATCTTCTTGTCCGAAACCGAAAGACCTAAAGCTAAGATATTTGGTATGTAGCATTGTCTAGCGGACCTCTACCAAGTCTGTTAAAAGTATGGCCACAGGGTGAAAATTAGCCCTGCCACGGGGTTCACATAATTTATATAGGCTTATATAGGATAACAAAAAAAATCTTCTTGTCCAAAACCTCAAGGCCTAGAGCTTACATATTTTGTATGTAGCAATGTCTGGTTGACATCTACCAAATTTGTTCAAATTATTGCCCTAGGGGCAAAATTGGCCCCGTCCTAAGGTCACTTAATTTTACAAAGACTCATGATAATTTTCTCTCTAAGTGTCTTTATCTGGTGAGCGATATAGGGCCATCATGGCCCTCTTGTTTGAAGTGTCTAACAGCGCTTACTGACTTAATTACAATATTAGAAAATCTTCCACTTATACAGGTAATTTAACTGTGAACAAATGTTATAAAAATATTTTTGACTCTTTTGTTACCATTGGATTACAGTTGGCTTGAATGCTTCAGCAAATACTTCACGTTGGGTAACGTCATGGTGGACACAATACTACATGTTGTCATGGAGATGTTTGACACAAACTAAAGGTGTACTACTCCAGGGTTATGCTATCGTACAAACACTAATAGTCACCATTGTTGTTGGTATACTGTATTGGCAAATAGAAAAAACAATAGGAACTGTCAGAGATGTAATGGGCTTGGTAAAATCATATTTTTTATTATTCAACCTATTTTTCTATCCATGTTGATGTGTGTTTTCAGCGCATTATTTTTCTGAAATAAATCCATTTGAATTACCGGTACAAATGTTCGTGATGTTGACATGTTAAGTTATGAACCATGCCGCATATTATTTTTGTATTTTTAGAATTGATTTAGATAGAATTGTTATACATGTATCATCATCACAGTGTATGTAGAAATTTTGGTCTTCCAAATTAGGTTACTAGGTGAAGCATCTGGTCTGTGCACAATAAGCCAAGTTTGTACTTTGGGTGTAGCGCATATTCTTAGTGACAATTTGGTTTCAGACATTTCATCTAAAGCCACTTGTCCTCCACTGCTGATACTAGTTATTGATGAAGTATTCAAACACTTGAGTAGAATGAGACAAGTACTTGTATAAATATCTGGGACTGGCTGCTCGCCAGTATGTAACTTAGAAATCATTGAGAGTGGAGTGGGCAAGCATGGGTATCGGACAATGACTACATGTATATATTCTTATTGTTTGTTTCAGCTATTCTTTGTTGTAACTTACTGGACATTTAATCCAGCGTTTGAGGCTATAACCACATGTAAGTAATCTCTTAAATGGTTTCACTTTTCTGGAAATATTTGAATTGCTGCATGATGTCATTAACATCATTTATAATATATGCCTAACAATCTCTGGATATACAGAAAAAACAAGAAAGATATGTTTGTGTTCTTAGTACTTTGCTCTTGAAACTTATTTAAAACAATAGTTGGAAGCAATTATTTTATACATGTTTATGAAAAGTTCATTGCCAAGATGCTATTGAAAGAAATTCAGTATGGAGTAAATAGCACATTTTCCTTTTTACCTCTAGAGCTTTAATATAATGATGTCTACTTCAATATTCAGAGTGCAAAGAGTTGGAAGTGAATGTGCAGTTCAATTTTTTTGGAACTGAATGGCAGTTCAGCTTTCCAAAGCCGTCACTTGCTCTGCATGCATTAATTTTTATGTGGACAAAAGCACTATGTCTGCTGTGCAATTGTTAAAGTAGTTGCAGTGCAAGTCTATGTTTGGTTTCCATGAGTACTTTCATTACTTTGATTAATATGGTAGATTTAATCTTTGTTTCACCAGATCCTGCTGAAAAGGGCGTGATAGCTAAAGAGAGGGCTGCTGGAACATACAGATTGTCAGCTTATTACTGTGCCAAGATGACCAGTGAACTACCACTTCTGTTTATCTTACCAACTGTCATGTATACTTTATTCTTCACCATGTCTGGTATAGGAGGAGTGGCTGAATTCTTCATGACCTTTCCAATCATTCTTCTACAGATTCTTGTATCTCAGGTAACTAATTAACTTCTAAAGGTAGATGCTTGTCAGGTAACCAATTAACTTATAAAGGTAGTTGTTTGTCATGTAACTAATTAAAGGTAGGTGTTTGTCAGGTAATAATTAACTTATAAAGGTAGTTGTTTGTCATGTAACTAATTAAAGGTATTTGTTTGTCAGGTAACTAATTAATTTATAAAGGTAGTTGTATGTCAGGTAACTAATTAACTTATAAAGGTAGTTGTTTGTCATATAACTAATTAAAGGTAGATGTTTGTCATGTAACTAATTAAAGGTAATTGTTTGTCAGGTAACTAATTAACTTATAAAGGTAGTTGTATGTCAGGTAATAATTAACTTATAAAGGTAGATGTGTGTCAGGTAATAATTAACTTATAAAGCTAGATGTTTGTCAGGTAATAATTAACTTATAAAGGTAGTTGTATGTCAGGTAATAATTAACTTATAAAGCTAGATGTTTGTCAGGTAATAATTAACTTATAAAGGTAGTTGTATGTCAGGTAATAATTAACTTATAAAGGTAGTTGTATGTCAGGTAATAATTAACTTATAAAGGATGTTTGTCAGGTAACTAATTAACTTCTGAAGGTAGATGTTTGTCAGGTAACTAATTAACTTCTGAAGGTATGTGTTTGTCATGTAACTAATTAACTTATAAAGGTAGTTGTATGTCAGGTAATAATTAACTTATAAAGGTAGTTGTATGTCAGGAAACTAATTAACTTATAAAGGTAGATGTTTGTCAGGTAACTAATTAACTTCTGAAGGTAGGTGTAACTAATTAACTTATAAAGGTAGTTGTATGTCAGGTAACTAATTAACTTATAAAGGTAGATGTTTGTCAGGTAACTAATTAATGGTAGTTGTTTGTCAGGTAACTAATTAACTTATAAAGCTAGATGTTTGTCAGGTTATAATTAACTTATAAAGGTAGTTGTATGTCAGGTAATAATTAACTTATAAAGGTAGATGTTTGTCAGGTAATAATTAACTAATAAAGGTAGTTGTATGTCAGGTAACTAATTAACTTATAAAGGTAGATGTTTGTCAGGTAACTAATTAACTTCTGAAGGTAGATGTTTTTCAGGTAACTAATTAACTTCTGAAGGTAGGTGTTTGTCATGTAACTAATTAACTTATAAAGGTAGTTGTATGTCAGGTAATAATTAACTTATAAAGCTAGATGTTTGTCAGGTAACTAATTAACTTATAAAGGTAGTTGTATGTCAGGTAACGAATTAACTTATAAAGGTAGTTGTTTGCCAGGTAACTAATTAACTTCAAATTATGGCCTTGGCATCATCATCCCACTAGTCATGAAGGGTTTGAATTGGCTAAACGTAGATGGGTGAGACGTTTTTGTATACTTGAATTGAACAAAAATGTGAATACTGATATTCTTGCATCAGTTATATCTCAGAAAGCACCAAAGGTTACAGACATGACTGTTTTTCTATCCCGTAATAATCCACATAAGGTTGTGATAAGACTTAACGTACAGGATAACGAGAAAGCAGAACGATTATTAACATCAAAACTTCTGGCCAGAATATGCCTCATGTTATTGTAGACCATGGCGATCAAGATCATCTAGGATTCGAGAAACACCACCTAGATTACAGGCGAGGAATGAATGGAGACCGAGCGATAGGTATACTGGAACTGTAGTTGATTCTTATGTGAATGAAAACCAGTATGAGATGTTATCTATTTGTGTAGATTAACTGTCATCCTACACACATTCATAATCTTCTTTCATATAATAATATCTGATCTGTCTTTGAATATCATGTCATGGAATGTTTCTGGCATTATGTCCAGTGTCTCTTGTTTAAGTGATATTTTAGAGGAAGGTGTGGTTGATATCATAGGAATCTCAGAACATTGGTTGTTTCCTCATAACATGTATGTTTTACAGTCTGTTAATACCACGTACATGTATAGGTGTCATATAGTATGTGATAGTGAGCTTAATATCAGAAGACACCATGTTGGTAAGGAGGTGTAGCTTTCTTGTGGAAAAAGTCACTTGACAGTCGTATTTTACCTCTTAATATTATTGATGATCGTATTGTTGGATTGCAAGTGCAGATTGATAGAGATATGTATGTCTATATAATTCAGGTGTATTTACCATGCATAAATCATAGTATAGATAGATTGTGATAAAGGTATTGTTGTCATTATGGGTGACTTTAATACCAATATTGACAGAGGTTACGTATGTAAACGTGATCAGTGCTTCATGGACTTTTTATATAATTGTCAATTATCTTCTGTTAATATACTACCAATATGTGAAGGACCAAGGCATACTTTTGTTTCATATGATGAGTCATGTTTTTCATTGATAGACTATGTTTGTATGACTAGTGATTATTTAGATCTGTTGTCTTATTGTGAGGTAGGCTCTGATGTATGCTTAGACTACTCTAGACATAGACCCATTTTTATATGTTTATGTATGAGCAATATATCACCAGGTAACCCTGTAGAGGGTTCTAATAGTTCTTCTATGATAAATTGGAACAAATTTACAAATGATCATGTAAAACTATATCAAGATTTACAGTTGAATGATAGTGATATGGTTTACTTATCAACAATGATCCCTGATCGTAGTAATGTCACCAGCAATTATATAGAGAATACATGGTTGGTGCCGAGATGGAGAAGGATTATTAGGTGAGGCTTAGAAAGCTGTAATGGGTGAGCCTCTGTGTAAGAGCTTTCTCCATCTCGGCACCAACAATGTATTCGATTTATTCTGTTTCTACAACAAAATATCTGTTTCTACAACGAAATAAGTCTCAAAACTCCATTTACTTGGATTTAAAAAATGCATGTCATGCCTCTCTTTAACAGTGTCATAACCGTTCAGCAACATGACACAGCAATTAAATAGTCCCGTACATTTGTCACGCTATTTGGAATAAAAACTCAATGAAATATGTTGAGAATTCAATCGTCCACTTTATTTATATAACATTGTATCATCTTGTTATATTAAAACACACGTTGTTGTATAACGAGCAGACTACGGGGCGTAGGAATACAAAGTGACGAAATAAAGCAAACCAAGTGACCTAGTGACGAAATAAAGCCAGGTTTATCCAGTCACTTCTTTATTAAGTCTAAAAACAATGTAGAAACAGTATAAAAGAAATTATGTAGTTCTCTTTTACACTGTGCTAATGAAGTATTTCCCAAGAAATCTACCAAGCAACATCTTAAACCTTAAAGGAATAATACGCTCACTGAATTACATGTTAAAATTTGGTACAACTTTGAACAATGGTGGAAATTGGGGAGACCTAGAGATTCGAACTTGTCCATCTTTAACGTATCTGATAGGAAAATTTAAAAAATCTTCTTCTCCAAAACCACAAGGCCTAGAGCTTAGATATTTTGTATGTAGCATTGTCTTGTGGACAACAATGTTAATCTCCAAATGACCTTTTCTTCTGGTGAGCATTTATAGGGCCATCATGGCCCTTTTGTTAGATTATGTCACAAGTATGAACTTTTATCCTACTTTTATAACTTTGTAAAAGTGGTTGGTTCTCATCCAAGTATCAGTGGAAGAAATCATTGTTTAGTAACGTCTTGAAATGAGAGAGGTCAATTCAGCATGGACGCGTTTCTTCATATCTGAAAGATACCTTGTCATCAAATTTGTTATGTGACGGATATTGTAGTCCGCTGTGGTCAATTGCTCGTGATTCTGACATATTAAGATTGAAATTTGCGTGTAAAACCATCATACAAGCGATAGCAACATTCTTCCCTAGACAACATATACGTAAATGTGAAAAATGTCTTCTTCTAACAGACAACATCATTAGGCACAAAGTATGTTTCTGTGATAAACTTAATCAACATCGTGAAAAACTGTGGAATATTTTGTTACAGACCAAGGGTTATGCCTGGTTTATTTCTTTAATTAAACTTAATTGTGATGATCAATGCTGTGAAATTTTCAGAATTGCAACTACCAATGACAGTAAAAGGTTTCATTATACAAACATAGTGTTGCAGTAAAATCTTTACTTACCTAACTGTGGGAATTAAGTAGGGTGAAATACGAGGGTCATCCAGTAAAGTTCGTGGACAACCTAATTTTTTGGGTTATAATGATGTCATGGTTTTAAAAATTTGTCATGGCAAGAATTGACATCTATTGTTTCAATTTCTGTTTCTAAATTGTCACTTTTACACGTAGTCACTGGTTACAAGTTACCAAGGCGACCCTATTCAGCATTCAGCGCCTACGGAGCACTTTGAATTTTTTCAATTAAGCGGGTTCATTTTGTAGCAATCTTTGTGCTGTAATTTGATAAAAATGATCGGATGTGTACAGAATGACGTTGGACGCCGAAGCAAATATTTGTGATGTCTACCACCAAATTTTGACGTCTTTGCCAGCGTAATAACAAAGTTATCGCGCATGGAAGAACTGTACTCGTATATGCTACTGTTTTCTTATAAGTATGTTATTACCATGCATGTGCATGTGAAATATATACATGAATGTATTCAGTTGTCATTTACTAGTGCTTGCCATTGTATGTTTATTATCTATAACTTGTAAATATGTTATACTCTCCATAATGGAGGATGAATAAATATATATGTAAACTTTGTGCTCAGGGTGAGCTTTTGTGATCAGTCTTTGTCTGTCATCTGTCATCGTGCGGCGTCAAACTTTTACCTTGTGAACACACTAGGGACCACATTTTTAGCTCAATTTTCACAAAACTGGGTCAGAATGTTAATATCGACAAAATCTCAGACAAGTTCGAAAACGGGTCACTTGGGGTCAAAAACTAGGTCACCAGGGCCAAATAACGGAAAACCTTGTGAACACTAGATAGAAATCACTGTTTTGATTGGTTTTTCATGAAACTTTGTCAGAATTTTAATGATACGTAGGTCAAGGTCGATAATGAGTCATTTCCAGTAAAAAACTAGGTCACCAGGGCAAATTGCTGGAAAACCTTGTGAAGTCACTTTTTTATTGGATCTTCAGAATGTTTGTCTTTATAATATCTTGGACGACTTCTAACATCTGGGGTCAAAAACTAGGTCACTAGGTCAAATCTTATGAAAAACCATGTTAACACTCTAGATTTCACAGTTATAATTTGATCTTCACCAAGCATTGTCAAAATGTGTGTTTTAATGGTCTAGGTTTATGTAGGTCAAGTACAAATATGGGTCATCTGGGGTCAATAACTATGTCACCAGGTAAAATCTTAGTAAAACCTTGTTTACACTGTAGATATCACAGTTTGATTGGATCTTCACCAAACCTTCTCAGAATGTTTGCCTTAATGATATGTGGGTCAAGATCGAACATGGGTCAGCTGGGGTAAAAAATTAGGTCACCAGGTCAAATCTTAGTTAAAAACCTTGTTAAAGCTCTAGATGTCACAGTTTAATAGGATCCTCACCAAACCTTGTCAGGTTGTTCATCTTAATGATGTTAAGGACAAGTTCGAATATGGGTTACCTGGGGAAAAAACTAGGTCACGAGGTCAAATCTTAGGAAAACCTTATTAACACTGTAGATGTCAAATTTTGATTGGATCTTCATCAAACTTTGTCAGAATGTTTGTCTTAATGATATGTAAGACAAGTTAGAACATGGGTCATCTGGGGTCAAAAACTAGGTCACAAGGACAAATCTTAAGAAACCCTTGTTTATGCTGTAGATGTTATGGTTTTGATTTGATCTTCACCAAACATTGTCACAATATTTGTCTTATTCATACATAGGACAAGTTCGAACATGGGTCACCTGGGGTCAAAAACTAGGTCACTAGGTCAAATCTTAGGAAAACTTTGTTAACATTGTAGATGTCAGTTTTGATTGGATCTTCACCAAACCTTGTTAGAATGTTTGTTTTAATGATAAGTAGGTCAAGTTCAAACATGGATCATCTGGGGTTACCAGGTCAAATCACAGGAAAACCTTGATATCAGCAGACCTTGACACAGGTTCAAGGTAAACAGTGATTGTCATGTGAGCGATATAGGGCCATCTTGACCCTCTTGTTTTGAGATGTGGCTAAAGAAAGGCATTATATAAATATTGTTTTAGAGCAAATAAAATATATTTCTTATATTTTACTATCATTGTATCGATCTATTGCTTTGTATTACTAAATTCAAAAAGCTAATGGGCCTTTAAATCTGTGTTTCAGGCATTTGGATTTGCTGTAGGAGTTGCTTTCAATGGAGAGATCAAACCTGCACTAACTACATTTGTTAGTTATTCATTGTGTGCGTTTATGTTAGGTAAGTGCTAGTTGACTCAGCCATTTTATGTACGAGTTCTTCATCCTAAGTATGGTCAATTTTGAATAAAAGACGTAATTTGTCTTTAAATCTCTTTGAGTTTTCCTTCTACAAAAATAACAAGATGAGTTCTATTTTTATTTCATATTAATGTTTATGTATAATATGTATGACAGCTATATAAACGAATGTTTTAGTACTTTGAAATTTTTTAATGATTTCAGGTGGATTTTTTACACAGAAGGTTCCATTCTGGTTACAATGGGCAAAATACCTGTCTACTATTATGTACCCTTTTGGGGCAATTAGTACTGTCATCTTTAGACAATATCCACCCTTTTTGTAAGTATTTAAACATCCATGCAGGATCTTTACTTCTCTTATTTTCGGATTCACAGACATAATTCAAATTGTGTATTAACTAAATTTTGAAAACTCCAACATAATAAAACCAATTAGATTTTTTAGCTCACCTGAGCAAAGCTTAGGGTGAGACGTTAGCATGCTCTTTTGCCCGTTGAAAAAACTTTTGTCTGAAAGCACAAGTTATTTGGCATAAGGTAACATCTAGAGACCCTATAACAAAATTGCTAAAATAATGTCCCTGGGGTCATAATTGGCTTCGCCCCAGGGTCACATTTTTACAAAGATTTATATTGGAAAATATAAGAAAATCTTCTTGTCTAAAAGGTTTAGAGTTTAGATATGTGGCATGGAGCAACATCTAGAGACTATCTAACAAAGTAGCCCGCCCCAGGGGTCACATGCTTTTTATTTATAGATTCATAAAGGAAAACAAGGAAGTATAAATCTTCAAATGTTTTTATATGTGTTACGCTATTAAAAGTTATTTAAGTGTATTAATGATTCACAAGACAAATTTGTAGACATTTGTCAAATTCAGTAATCTACTTAGTGTATGCATTAAACACAGTAATATACAAAACAATATTTACATTGTTCTATATGACGCCAGCACTTGTGTACTTACTGGGTCATTGTTTAGTGTCTATGTGTATATAGAAAGTACTCACTTTCCTTCATAAACTACAAATAATCATTAGTTAATTTAAATTAGCTTTGAAAATTTTGAATGATGATGTCACGTCCGTTGTTTGTTATTATGTATTATTCTGACGAAGGCTCAATGCCGAAATTTTAACATGTGTTGTTGTTGTTTTAACTGTATTGTAACTTTTTGGATGTTAAAATTCAAGTAGGTCTTATTTTACCTAGAAAGATGTCTTAATCAGTGAAACTGACATTTACTTGCAAAAAAAACATTCCAAAATTTTCTTTTTTAATCATGAAGTATGTATACAAAATGTAGCTCAGTATTTTTTCAATGATATTGCTAAATAAGAAAAAGCATCTGGCAACATTTTTATGAGATGTGGCCAAAGAAAGTAAATGTAAATTATGTATATATTATTTTAGAGCAAATAAAATTTATTTCTTGTATTTTATCATTTTATCTATTGTTCTGTATTACTAAATTCAAAAAGCTAATGGGTCTTAAAAGGATGTAAATCCAACATTTTGTATTATTTATCATTTCAGATGTAATGATACAAGTGTTTCAGAGTTCCCACAGTGTGAAAACAATGCAACAAACATTGTAACATATGAAGCTATATTATACAAGACTGGCATACAGCTACCCATAGAGTTCTATATCTTTCCTGTGTTTTTGCTGATAATTGGTTTTAGAATAATTGGGTATTTTATTCTAAAGTACAGACGACCTAATCTCCTGTGATTTTGATGTTATCTGTTCCTGGTTTATGTGAACAATTACATATGGCTTAAATTTGTTTTTTTTTAGCTCACCAGAGCACTATGTGCTCAAGGTGAACTTTTGTGATCGCCTTGTGTCCGTCATGCATTGTGAAGTTGCGTCCATTTTTTCTTTAAACGACATCTCCTGCTAAATCACTGGGCCAATTGCAACAAGTCTTTGCTGGAATGATTCTTGGGTGGTTTGCTTTCAAACTTCTTAAACAAAATTTATTTAAAACTCTGGTTGCCATGGCAACCAAAATGAAACACTTTAATAATCTTCATCAGAAACTGGATTGCCTAGAGGTTAGATATTTGGTGTAAAGCATTGACTAGTAGACCTCTACCAAGTATGTTCAAATCTGCCCCTAGGTGACAATTGGCCCTGCTAGTCCTAGAGCATAGATATTTGATGTGAAGCATTCATTGTCAAATAAATTTGTTCAAATAAAGCCCCTGGGTGATAAAGGCCCCCACCCTAGGGGAGCTTTTATATATGGTGTGTAGCATTGTGTAGGGAACTTCTACTTAGTTTGTTAAAATCATGGCCCGAAGTCAAAATTGGATCTTCCCAGGGGTCACTTGATTTTACAATAATTATTATGCTTATGTAGGGAAAACTTGAAAGATCTTTTGAAAGCAATTTGTTGATAAATCATCTACCCTAATTTTTATTCTAAAATGATTTCTTTGGTTTGCTGGTGTTTTACTCTCCAGATCCAAATTAAGAGATTAAGATGGAAGTAGCCACTGTGTTTTTTCTGGTGAGTGATAATAGGGCAGTTATTCCTCTTGTTGATGATTTTTATGTTGTTTTTAGCTCACATGTCACAAAGTGACAGGGTGAGCTTTTCTGATCAGTCTTTGTCCGGCGGCATCAAACTTTACCTTGTGAATACACTAGGGGCCACATTTTTAGCTCAATTTTAGCAAAAATGGGTCAGAATGTTAATATCGACAAAATCTTGGACGAGTTCGATATTGGGCCATTTGGGGTCAAATAAGTGAAAACCTTGTGAACACATCAGATCTTCACCAAATTTTGTCAGAATGTTTGTTTTATTTATATGTAGGACAAGTTCTAACATGGATCATCTGGGGTCAAACACTAGGTCACTGGTTCAAAACAATGTTTTAATGAGTGAACAGTGATTGTCATGTGAGCAATATAGGGCCATCTTGGCCCTCTTGTTTATTTACACCTATGACTCGTCTGTTTCTAGACATATTACTTGTAATAATGACACTGTTGACCAGTCACTTTGTGGACAAAGTAGTGATATTTGTTTGTTTTATTTGTCAAATTCACAAATTCTCAGATATGTTTTTGTGTTTTAAATGTTGAACTGTCTACAAGCTGAACATTTTATCTTATTTGTTTGTGAAATAATTTCTTAGAGAGTTTGTATTATAGTTTGTTAGACATTTCTTATAGATGACATAGATTGTTGATGATTAATACAGGCAATATTATTACCCTGAGAATCAGATATAACCGGTGAATTAACAATTCCTTTGCTGTTTTCGATCCACACTGTTGTTAGATGTAAATCTCAGGTAATACAGATTTATGCCTTATTATACTGATGCATAGTTGATCCATGTTGTACTACATCACTCATGTTAATTGTCTGCTGTTTCTATGTAATCGTTGCTCCATTGCAATCATTGATTAGTTTATGAATATTGAAGTCTATTACTTGTTTGTTGACAACCCAGTGTGGTTCATTTGTTGACCGTAATCATTGAGTCCAGAAATCCAACTATTATATGATTTATAAATAAACACATTTTGATTGGGTTAAAGCCTGATTCAACGTATAACATATATGTCATATTTAATGGTGTAACATGATATTTAATGGACATTTCTGAATATCCCAATCTAAGAATGGAATCAGGTCAATATTCATCAATTTGAATAATTAGTCGTTATTTGTGATATATTCATCTTCCTTTATGATTGATGTACATCGCTCTTTTTCAAATGATGGATTAAAACTTGATATGAATCAAAATGTTATCATCAGTTGGTTTTTAATACAAAAAAAAATCATAAAATACATGTAGTTGTTGACTAGTGAGCCATTGAATATGATGTTATATATATATATAAACAAGTGACTGACCTAGATTTTCAAACTTTACATATTTTTATCTTGTTGATGTTTATGCTTTAGTTATTTTGTTAGTAGCCACATGCAGTTATATATATTTGTTGTATTTACCAAACAAGAATTACTGGATGTATAAAATAAGGGCTTTAATGTATCCACATTTTATTATTTGTATGACAGCTTTGGTATTGAGTCAGACATTTTGTTCCATTATTTTATTCAGCCACTTTTGTATAGATTTTTGGGCATTTTTGTCTTCTATCTGAGTGTAACCTTAAGATTTTTGTGTGATGGTAGATTTAATAACATATAACCTGGAGTTTAACTTTTATTTCTTGTTTCAATTCTATAAACCAGATTTTTTATCATTTTTAGTTCACCTGATACAGTCAGGTGAGCTTTTAGGATCGATGAATGTCCGGCGTACATTGTACGTCCACAATTAGTTTGTTTACACTCTAGCATCCACAGCTCTTAACCAATCTCAATCAAACTTCGTCACAATGTATATGACCACAATGTCTCGGCTGAGTTCGATTATGGGCAAAATCGGACAAGGACTTCAAGAGTTATGGGCCCTTGACTTAGAAAATTTGCTATATTTAACTTTTACACTCTAGCACCTTCATTTATTCACCAATTCTAATAATATTTTCAGTAAATGTGTATAACCAAAAGATCTTGGACAAGTTTGATTATGGGCAGAATGGGACCAGAACTTGAAGAGTTAAGGGCCCTTGAATTTGCTATATTTGAGTTTGTTTACACTCTAGCGCCTTCATATATTCACTGATCCTAATCATATTTACAATGAATGAATATGACCTAAGGTCTTGGACAAGATAAGGTATGGATGAAATCGGACCACAACTTCAAGAGTTATGGGCCCTTGGAGTAGAAAATTTGCTATGTTTAAGCTTGTTTAACGGTATTATAGCACCTTCATTGTTATTACCTGGTCATCAATTGTAGTGTCTTTGTTCTCAGTTGAGCGACCTAGGGCCATCTTGGCCCTCTTGTATTATATACTATCTGATGGTCATACCTCACCATCTTACACTCTTATCTATATCTTACTTTATGGCACTTAAGGAAAACTATTTTATCCTGCGTAATATTTTAACTTGCACTTTTTAAGGGCTTTGTCTTGTAGATGATAATTATATTATCTGTCAAGTTAGATTTACTAAGATTTGTTTATCAACTTGTTTAAATAATGTTAAGGATCTGTGATGACCCCTTCAAATGGGAGTCATGAAATCATTAATTTTTAGCTCACCTGATTCATCAGGTGAGCTTTTAGGATCATTGAATGTCCGGCGTCCGGCGTACATCCACAATTAGTTTGTTTACACTCTAGCAACTGCAGCTCTTAACGAATCGTGATTAAATTTGCTCACAATGTATATGGCCAAAATGTCTCGGCTAAGTTCGATTATGGGCAAAATCAGACAATAACTTCTAGTTATGGGCCCTTGAATTACAAAATTTGCTCTATTTAGCTTGTTTACACTCTAGCGCCTTCATTTATTCACCAATCCTAATCATATTTTCAGTAAATGTGTATAGTCAAAAGAGCTTGGACAAGTTCAGTTATGGGTGGAATCGGACCACAACTTCAAGAGTAATGGGCCCTTGGATTAGAAAATTTGCTACATTTTAGCTTGTTTAACAGTATTATACCTTCATTGTTGGTTTTGATCTCAAAATCTATGTAAAAATGAGTTTCACGAGATGGAAACTATATTACCTGGTCATTAATTATTGGCCTTTGTTCTCAGGTGAGTGATAAAGGGCCATCGTGGCCCTCTTGTTCTTGAACTAGTCTTGCATAATTCATGGAGCAGTTCACAAAGTATGATTAACTATTTGGCATGGGGTGCTGATTTAATCTAAAAATAACGGTGTTACTTTTGTATGTGATTTGTGGTGTAATTCTAATTATCTCTATTTATATATTATTATTGACTCTTATTTTAGTTATTTATCAATTAGTGTAACTTAAAGGTGCTTTCATAAATATTGCATCATTTTTTGCCCTTTCAGCTCCTTTAAGCTGTAATTCCTTATGTAACGGAAGTTGCACAATATTTGTTGCCTTATTTAGATGGTTTTAGATATGACAAAATGTTTATTATTCTACAATGTTAGCCATTGATATTTTTGACAAGTAAAAATAGCTTAAATCAGTCTAATTTTATTACACTATCATGGTGTGAAGAGTAAAATTGTTAAATTTTGCTTTTAAGTCAACCAGTTTCAAAAATATAAGTTACACATTAATAGTGGAACATATCAGTGATAATAGATGACTGCTGTGTGAGACTGTGATACATGTATACTTAGTTATCTTACTTTTTGTCTTACTGCTAATTTATGTTGCTCATTGTTTAGTATTGAAGGGTAAAATAATGTACATGTATACAGACTCAGGATTATTTCTTTTACTGTAATATACAGAAAACTCCTGAATACTGGACACCCAGAAAACCTGTATTCCCATAAAATCAGACAAATTTTCAAGTCCTTTTTTTAGCTCACATGTCACTAAGTGACAGGGTGAGCTTTTAGGATCAGTCTCTGTCCGGCGTCATGCGTCGTCAAATTTTACCTTGTGAACACACTAGGGGCCACATTTTTAGCTCAATTTTAGCAAAACTGGGTCAGAATGTTAATATCCACAAAATCTTGGACGAGTTCGATATTGGGCCATTTTGGGTGAAAAAATAGGTCACCAGGGCCATATGAGGGAAAACCTTGTGAACACATTAAAAATCACTGTTTTGATTGGATCTTCATGAAACTTTGTCAGAATGTTTATGTTAATAATATGTAGGTCAAGTTTGATAATGGGTCATTTCGGGTTTAAAACTAGGTCACCAGGTCAAATCTTAGGAAAACTTTGTTAACACTGTAGATGTCACAGTTTTGATTCAATCTTCACCAAACCTTGTCAAAATGTTTGCCTTAATGATATGTGGGCCAAGGTTGAATATGGGTCAGCCGGGTCAAAAACTGGGTCACCAGGTCAAATCTTAGGTAAAAAGCTTTAAATTGCATGGTTTTAATTGGATCTTGGCCAAACCTGGTCTGATTGTTCGTCTCAATGATATTAAGGATAAGTACAAATACGGGTCATCTAGGGTCAAAAACTAGGTCACGAGGTCACCTAAAAAAACCTTGTCTGTGCTGTAGTTTTCATGGTTTTGATTGGATCTTCACCAAACCTTGTCAGAATGTTTGTCTTAATGATATGTAAGACAGATTGGAACATAGGTCATCTGGGGTCAAATACTATGCCACAAGGTCAAATCTTAGGAAAACCTTGTCTATGCTGTAGTTTTCATGGTTTTGATTGGATCTTCACCAAATTTTGTCAGAATGTTTGTCTCGTTTATATGTAGGACAAGATCTAACATGGGTCATCTGGGGTCAAAAACTAGGTCACCGGTTCAAACCAAAGTTTTAATGAGTGAACCGTGATTGTCATGTGAGCAATATAGGGCCATCTTGGCCCTCTTGTTTCGGAAATTTTCAAAAGTTCTCTTAAAAACGGAATTCTTAGCCAAACCGAACCTTCGACCCGATCCGGAAGAGGTCCCATTTTCAGGGGATAACCTGTACAAGTACATTATCACAGATTATATTACTGTATTACTGTATTAAATGTTGATGCTGTAGTTATCCAAGTAGCACTAACAGTCATTCAAGGTGATATATAATTATATGTATGCAATATTTGATCTTTATTCAACATGTACAATTAGGAGTGATATTTTTACCAAGAATCTCAATTCTTCATGAATTTATTTACTGAATCTAAGTTTCTGATCTTGTATTATTTTATTTATTTCAAATTTAATCCATTATTCATAAGCTATAATTTATTTGTCAGTACTAGTTTGTAACCTAGGAAACCCACATGAAAAAGAAGAAAATTACTGGTAATGTAAGTTATAAAATCATGCTTTCTCATTTAGTAAGACAGTTTAAACATGTGTGTGTTACCAGTTACTGTATCAAACTGTCAGGACAGAGTTTATGCTATGTATAAAATGTATACATGTTGTAAGAATCTCATGACTTTGTGATTTTATTTTTGAGTCTCATTTGCTGTTTTTTTTAATGTTAATGTCTCATTAGTTTCTGGGTCTTACCATATGCAGGGGTAAAAATGTTCAGGTTTTTGCCTTAAATTCTTTATTTTAATGTCCAGAAAGGTCATTTTTCTAAATTACGTAAATCCGGTAAAAAATTTGAGGGATCTGATTAGATGGGCGGATGCTGACAACGTTGGTTATTTTGCTTTTTAGCTCACCAGAGCACGAATGTGCTCAAGGTGAGCTTTTGTGATCGCCCTGCGTCCATAGTGCGTCGTGCGTCGTTACGTGGCGTCCATGTTTACTTAAAACAACATCTCCTCCTACACCGCTATGCCGATTGCAACCAAACTTTGCTGGAATGATCCTTGGGTGGTCCCCTTTCAAAGTTGTTCAAAAAATTAAATTTCATTAAAAACTCTGGTTGCTATGGCAACAAATAGAAAAAACTTAAAAAATCTTCTTGTCCGAAACCACAGGGCCTAGAGCTGAGATATTTGGTATGTAGCATTGTCTAATGGAACTCTACAAAGTTTGTTCAAATTATTCCCCTAGGGTCAAAATTGGCTCCGCCCCGGGGGTAACTTGATTTTACATAGACTTATATAGGAAATTTAAAAAATCTTCTTGTCAAAAACTACAATGCCTAGAGCTTTGATATTTGGTGTGTAGCATAGTCTAGTAGACCTCTACCAAGTTTGTTCAAATTATTGCCCTAGGATTAAAATTGGCCCCGTCCCGGGGGTCACTTGATTTATATAGACTTATATAGGAAAATTTTAAAAATCTTCTTCTCCGAAACCACAAGGCCTAGAGCTGAGATATTTGGTATGTAGCATTATCTAGTGGACCTCTACCAAGTTTGTTCAAATTATTGCCCTAGGGTCAAAATTGGCCCTGCCCTGGGGTTTATTCTATTTTATATAGGAAAATTTAAAAAATCTTCTTCTCCGAAACCACGAGGCCTAGAGCTAAGATATTTGGTATGTAGCATTGTCTAGTGGACCTCTACCAAGTTTGTTCAAATTATTGCCCTAGGGTCAAAATTGGCCCCGCCTCTGGGGTCATTGATTTATATAGACTTATATAGTAAAATTTAAAAAATCTTCTTCTCCGAAACCACAAGGCCTAGAGCTAATATATTTGGTGTGTAGCATTATCTAGTGGACCTCTACCAAGTTTGTTCAAATTATTGCCCTAGGGTCAAAATTGGCCCTGTCCCGGGGGTCACTTGATTTATATAGACCTTTATAGGAAAATTAAAAAATCTCCGAAACTGCAAGGCCTAGAGCTTAGATATTTTGTATGTGGCATTGTCTAGTGGACCTTTACTAAGTTTGTTCAAATTATGGCCCCGGGGTTAAAATTAACCCTGCCCTGGGGTTTATTCTATTTTATATAGGAAAATTTTTTAAAATCTTCTCCGAAACCACAAGGCCTAGAGCTAAGATATTTGGTATCTAGCTTTGTCTAATAGACCTCTTTTAAAAAACGGCCCAGATGGGTCACTTGATCTTACTTGGACTCGTATAGAAAACTTCAGCAATGTTAATCTCCAAATGACCTTTTCTCCTGGTGAGCATTTATAGGGCCATCATGGCCCTCTTGTTTAGTTGTTGAGATTTCATGCCAAATTTTTTTTGGAATTTTTTGGAATTTCCAACTTTTACCACTACATATATATACTGTTGATGGTCAGAGTAAAACCCAGCACTAATGACTCAACATATACTTGAAGTTCTCTGTGTTTGGCAGAACTTGTTAGGACATCTTATCCATGCACAAACATTTCTATAGTTTCAATTTGGTTTATCATTTCATAATGTTAAGGGGAACAAATTCTACTTATCCCTTTTACTACCTTCTAATTTAATACTCAAGTGACCATGTGTAAACAGCAAGTATTTGACTCCAGGTACAGTGGTACTGTTAATACTCTATCCTTATATTTGTTCTTCTTGTTACTTGTTAAGCTGATCATTTATCATGTTACAATTTAGTGTTTGGTTCATTTTTAGCTCACATGAGCACAAAGTACTCATGCTGATCTTTTGTAATCGATCTTTGTCCGTCGCCAGTCATCTTGCGGTGTGCGTCATGCATGAGGTAGTCAATTTTTTCCTTGTGAACATGATAGAGGCCACTTCTTTAGTTAGATCTTCATAAAACTCGGTCAGAATGTTTATGGATAAAATATTGGACAAGTTCGAACATGGGTTACTTGGGGTAAAAAACTAGGTCACCAGGTCAAATCACAGGGAAATTTTGATAATTAAAGACCTCATGACACAAGCTCAGAACAAAGTTTTCATCAGCAAGACTAGTAATGATTTTCATGTGAGCGATACAGGGCCATCTTGGCCCTCTTGTTATGATAAAAATTGGTATTTTCAAATTCCTTATCACCATCCAAGTTACTCTAAGAATAAAGCAATTATCATCTGAAATAGTTTTGGTTATTTATGAGTATATAATGGTGTTTAGGTGGATTGCTACATGCAGATTACTAAAGTAGCTGGTAATTTAGTTGATGGTCATCAAAGTATTTAAGCTGCTCCTGGGTAAGGAAACGTCACACATTAAAATTAAAAGGTCTATCTGCACTTCATACTTGTCAGATAGGCCCTTTTAATCCTGAGGTGACAACGTGATCAATTTGATAATACATGTAATTAAATGTAATGATCATTAATAAGAAATTTCAATCCAATATCATAGATCGACTGAAAATTAATAATTTTATTCACTGGACGCGTAAGCATTTAATTAAGTTAATTGTTCTGGCTATAAGTTACGCTACTAAATGTTTGATACATAATAGTGCAATTATAACAAGTGATAATAGGCTATCTGTTGCTACACAGGAAATGTACATGGTATTTCTTAAGCAATATAAGTTTCAACTGCAATTTTGATAACATTTCCAATAAAGGATGTGACCCTTTTTAACCTAATTTGAAGCAAGGTCTACAATCTGTATTTTTAGCTCACCTGAGCACAAGGTGAGCTTTTATTGCCCTGCATCGTTAAGTTGGGTACCACTTGACCAACATTTCTTTAAACAACATCTAAATCACTGGGCAACAGAGATTGGCAACTTAAAATATCACGCATGACATCATTTCATAGATTCTATATCAGATAAAACTCAAAACGCCATGGTATGGTGTTGAGTATTGGTAGACTGTATTTAGTCCGGGTTTTATACACATACGAAAACTAAATAACATACGTATATAAATTATACATTTTCTGAAAGTTTAAACATTTGACTTCTGCTGGAAATAATATTTTATTACATTTTCTTACTAAATTTTTAGCTATACCCACTAGAATTTAATCAGCCTGAAAAAAATTGGTACCAGTAGATATTTTTTAGAAAGATTGCATAAGTAGGTAGTATAAACTGGGCTCAATAAAACTATCAATCAAAATTGATATTTTAAAAACTTGGCAGCTATAATAAACTTTCAGAAAATGTAAAATTGATGCATGTGTTCTTAGTAGGTAAGAAGTTTTACTTGCTACAAAGTCAGCAATTTTGGGGAAAAGTGACGGACATGCATGATATGGATTACAGTCAACTGGTACCCAATGTCAGGTGGTACCCACTATGTGGCCAAGTGGTACCCACTATGTAGTCAAGTGGTACCCACTATGTAGTCAAGTGGTACCCACTATGCAAATTTTATATTTAATTGATAATTGGGTGTAATTAAAAAAGTGATTGCTAATTTATCAACAAACTGTTATTTATATGTTATTTTCTATCAATGTATGGTGCTTTTTCTTTGTTAAAGTCCACATTCTAACACCACTAAGTGGGTACCATTTGACTTCATATTGGGTACCACTTGACCAAAATATAGTGGGTACCACTTGACATTGGGTACCAGTTGACCAGCTCCCCATGATATACATAGTTCCCACATCTACAATATTTACCTCCCTTGGCAGCCATCTTGAAAGTCTAATTTGACTAGCATTGATAGAGGATATTTATATTTTTGTTCTGATAATTCTAAATCTAAAATTTTCATATGTGACAACTACATTTTCTTAAACCTGATATGATTATGTTTTTTCCAACTTCATGATTAAGTTATATTTTGTAAATTGAGTTGTTTATAACCACTTTTTTGTTTTTTTTCTATTTAACACATAAGAAATTTGACTTTCAAGATGGCCGCCAATTTAAAACAAGGGAGGTAAATATTGTAGTTGTGGGAACTATGTATTACATAGGTAATGATTTAACTGAAGTTGCTTACCTCTGTTACGTGTATCTAGCTATGTCTCTGGCCTGATATGCTCTCCAAATCAGAGATTAAGATGAAAGTAGTCACAGTCTTTTACCTCTATGTAATGTCGACCGAGAATGTTGAAGTAGTATTGAAGTTTTCTCAGGTGAGTATATAATTATAGGGTAATCATGGTCCTTTTAATAAGGCATAAAAAACGTTTGTTTCTGCTTACCGGCCTATCCTAATTTTCCTTGCAATCTTAAGACTTTTTACTAGCCTGAGGAATGGAAAATCAACTTTCTCATTTGTTAAACGTTTCCACACTCAGTCAAGATAAAAAACGAGCCGACCTAGCTTGTAACCAGAAACACACAAACCTATTTTTTAGACATTTAATACTGAAGACTACTAGACGGATATTTCGTCTACAACAAAAACGAATAGTTTTTGCTGAATGACATTGTAAAGTATCGTGTATTCTATAGTATGAATGCTCGCCGAAAATATTTATAGTTATCCCATTCAAACGGAATGAAATGGGTTAGGTACAGAACGGCGAACTCCTCACACCGGTTACCTCACGCTTTGCTAACATGTTAAAGGGCAACGCAATGTTGACTTTTCAAGCGCTTAGTCGTGTAGAACTATTAAAGTTATGATGATTCCTGCATTTTAAAAAAAAAAAATCCACCATTTAACAAAAATATTGATGATTTAATATTGTCATTTAGTGATTATACAAATCTCCTAGGGCGCCGCCAATTTGAAAGAATAGTCTCATGTCGTGACGTCATATTTCACAAAGTGTAAAAGCCAGTACACCCGTTCTGCGAGCACTATTATAAAAGATACGGCCTTAAAAAATAGTGTATTGTATATTGTATTATAAATGACAATATTCTTTAACTATTAGCCAAATCAATGGTTACTAGCCGTTCGGTTCAAACAATTTAACCTTGATATTTGTTTTGAATTTATACAAAAAAGATGTGATTGGTGGTGTGACTAACTTCAGTTAATTTCGAAAATTATCAACTTTTTTATGTCATACCGACGTTATAATTATTGATTGTTAAAATGTGCAGAAACGCATTATATGTTATGAAGTTTGAACAAATAATGATGGTGCAATTATTTTGTCTGTATAATAAAAAAAGATGAAAATACGATTGTTAGTGATATTTCATAATGGAAAATAAATAATAAACAGAAACATTTCATGAGATCAAAATAAAACTAAGTATGAGTTTTATATGTAATTCTTAAATTTACTGATACTGTAAAATATCAGATAATGATTCAATAATTCTTTCAAAGTATAGACAACTGCATGACACTACTTGTTTATTTAATCTACGTCACGTACCTAAAACAATAACCAAGGTCCCAATTTGCTACTATTACTCCAATTACACGTGAAACTTCAATTAACAATCAGATAAGCGGTAAATTACACACCACCCTGTCTCAGCAAGTTTTATGACACCGAAATATGCACAGGACAATGATATGCGGAGACAGATGACTTCAAAAAGAAGCACCGACAGACATGTGTAATATGGCAAATCCATGTGTGGTCGTGTGATCAACTGATTAGCGACTTTCCATTGGTTGATCAATTAGACCTATGACCTAGAACACTATTTTTCAACAGAAGTGTAAGAAGTCTATGATGCAATATTATGTCTGGTTCTTGTTGTCTTGTGACGTAAATTTCATCAGTGTGGGAGATATTGATTTTTAAAGTGAGCGTACTGAAGGTGGAAAATAAATGTGTAGTGATTATGGATTGACAGTCTGAAAGGTAATTTTGGCAAAAGTTTATGAAGTAACTACACATGCTTTTGGCTTTTATGTTTGTTATATGATTATTAGGCATTTACGTATTTCATATTCTACTTTTCCCGAAAATAATGGCAAATTTCCACATTTTCCGTGCTTTCCCGCAAATCACACCAATGACGATAATATATATATATATTACCCCACAATTAAATGTGCAATACTGTTTAACTCCCAACTCAACACAAAATATAACTGAGCGTACGTACACCACTTTGTATAGATGTGATAATTATAATAATCTTCAGTGATATTGTAATTTGTAAATTAACTTTTACATGTTTGTATATAGATAGATTTACGATGGAAATTGTGTAAGAAAATACAACCAATTATAATGTTTGTCCAAAGACCTATACATACATGTATGTATAGGTCTTTGGTTTGTCACACTTCGATCGTAGTGTTTGATCTTAATTCTTAAAATGAAATATAACTATAATCAGGGATGCTATATTACATCCCTGCTATAATTAAGTTTTCACGTTAGTATTTTTCACGCAATTTATAAATATAAAAAATATGTTAGTATTAGTTTACGCAGGGTCACTCAAATAGTAGGGTCTGGACTCCGTAAATTAAAGCGTTGTGTAGCGATCATTAGATCGCGCGCAAGATGGCCGTCATTGTGAAACGGTGAAGATCGCATTGAAATAGATACCCAAATATTCACAAATTACTAATCATTTTATTGGTGTAGAGCTCCACGAAAAGTTAGATCGTAAGTATCTCCTTCTAATTTGACCAATTTCTTAGGACAAAATCCATTTATTTATGTTGAAATCCGACGGTACATAAATGGACGAAAACTCGTTTTAAGCCCAGATCTAAATTGTTGTCGCAAAGCGTGTATTTTTCGTAAGTAAATATAACCCTTTTAAGCTATAGAGTGATGTAGTCGGGATTAATTTCATGTCTTTTAAAGGTTGTTAAAGTAAATCATGCAGTTACTTTTTCATATTGATTCCGATGCTAAGAAATAATGATACATGAATTTGAGCCTTTTTGACGAAGTCGCCATTTTGAGTTTGACCAATTTTACTATTTATAGTAAGTGATTCCGTTTTTAATAAATTTCTATCGCCGAAATGCTTGCAACACATTTTAGAAAGATCAATACTCCGTTAATTTATGATTTTATTTAAAATTTTCGATTTCTTGTTTTTGACTAAATGGAAATAGAAAATTTGTGTGTTCTCTATACACACGTGAAAAAAGCTCTCCGATATGTATCGACAGCACAACTTGATGTTTATACAAAGATAAGTGCCTGAAGAGCACGAGTCCAGACCATTCAATTGAAAGACCCTGGTTTATGTCACTACAAAAATGGATTTAAGTGTCGAATGGAAAATTAAGCTTTGATTCTATTGAAGAATTTTATGGCTGTGAAAATTGTGTTTTGGTGGATAACGTGGAAAAATATGTATGCTGACATGTGATTCTAAAATACAAATGCGTGATTTCCTAAGCTTATTCCTCACAATTAAAGGCGATATCTATAATAATCAACTATTCTCTTTCACTCCCGCTTATTCGCCATATCCATGTTTGTGAGATATGACGTCACACGCATCTGTTAATCGATCAATGTGTACACTACGGTAGCGCTATGCACTGACCTGTGTTATTCTGCTCGGGGCATTATGGGTATTTGCAGGAACTACTTACAAAATGGAAATTATAAACAATAACATAGCGTGACGTCACCGTATGGTACACATTGGAGCCAAGCGTACTTCAACATTGTGTTTCATTGAATAATGAGTGTTATTGACGAAAGCATAAGAATAGAAAAGGTACTACGTATTCATTTTACATAACTAAACAAATTTGTTAATAACATACAACCGATATGGTTGTTTTGACATTTTTAATCCTTCCGCGGAACTATACTTTTAGCGTATGTATAACTATCTAAATGTAGATAGTAATCAGTTTTCTGTATAGAGGTTAGACAAACGTAGTGACGTCACGCTATTTATAGAACGTTAATCGATTGTAAATGGATAAAATGGCGGCGCCCTGTACTCTTTCAGATAGCCAAGTTTCTACGATATTTTCGTAAAATATCTTCAATGTGCGTATTTTAACGCTCAAATGATTTAATTTTTTCAGAATAATACTGAATAATTATTTAAAGGAGATTAATTCATAATTAGGGTTGCGTTGCCCTTTAATATACTGATCAAGGGAGGTAACCGCTGCGGGGAGTTTGACAGAACGGATGTGGTTGTCCGGGCTTAGGACGGTTTATCTGTCCTTTTATCGATCCACTGCTTCCGGGGAAAACACACCAAACATGCGTTTGGATAAATGTTATTTCTGTTCATCTACGTTGTACCCTGGTCATGGGATACAGTTTGTAAGAAACGACTGTAAAGTAAGTGTTTATTTGTACTGTTGAATTTATAGACAAAAGCAACTAGGATAAGTAATTGATTTGTTACCCAATTTCGCGACCTTCGTTGTTATTGTGCAATTGATAATGATATTAATCTATTTAAGGTGATATCTATTATTTTTTGCTATTTAAGTAACACAAGCTGTGGATTACTTTGTTGTTGCAAGTTACCTTAGCTATTCTAACCTTAGACTATTTGTTATAAACTATTTGAATTTTAATATTCTTAAATAAGACTTGTGATTTATGCATGATTTTATAATCGGTAAAATAACGTTAAATGATATTTTTCGTTGTTAACAAAAATTAAATATCATTCTTTAATACCAGGCAACAAAAAATTCTAACCGGACGCTTAAAAATGGTGTTTTATTGCGATAAATACTGCACCCCTTTATCAAGGACTTAAGTTATATACATACATGGATTCGCAACTTCCGTATTAACAGTTTAAAGTAATCAAATCCCGCGATAATAAGACGTGAATCAACGGGAATACAAGCTATTGTTTACAAAAGCAAAAATACGAAAAAATCCGTGATATCCGAATGATAATAACAGCGAAAATATTTGTGGTATTCCGAATGTTTAATCTCGGAGACGAAAGGATTATAATAGATGTCCGCCATCTTGGAATTTAAAATGTTCGACTGATGCCTTTTTTGATGCTTATACTTAAGACTTTGTGGATTATAAATGTATCTCAATATCTTTAAGGAATTTGTTGCATCCTTTATCAATTTCCCATGCCCAATTGCCAGAGTTTTATTAGTATAATCAAATTCGTAAACACCCAAATACAGCTGTCGGACATTGCCGAGTATATAGCAATGCATTGTGGGATCGCCGAACGATATCGTTTGATCTATTTTTAGCAGTTGTGAATCCATGTATGTATATAAGTCCTTGCCTTTATCGACTTTTCCTTATCAGCATTAAACATCTCTAACGTAATGTGCATTGTATTGGTACCATATGATACGATTAATTCATTAATGAAAAAATTTGTTATAAAATCTCTTGCTAGACATCAAACCTGGGCATGGTTTCAATTGTTGAACCATAAACATAAGTGGTTTTGATTGGCTATCAAAATTGAATGAGGTGCGTCAAATTCGTCGATTTCATGAGACGATAATGATCTGACACTTAAATTGTTAATTGCTCAGCTTAAAAAACACAGTAGGTGTTATTTTCGAATTAACATTGCCGTTTTATTTGATGACGGATTTCAAAGCGGTTTTCGGTATTTTGTAGCCAAAATGTTAATCTAGGGAACCGTGCCTCAGAATTTTGATACTTTTTTTCATTTTTTATCTATGGAGTATTATGTAATAAACAGTGGGGTTTTAGGTATGGAATTTCTTTAAAGCCAAGTATCTAACTAACAGTTGACGTTATCAAAAAAACAGAGGCACGGTTCCCTGCTTTATACATTTATAGTCATTTTAAGGCTACTTGTTGTAATATATTCCTATAATAGTACAGTACACGCAAGGTGGGTTTTACAATTTCCACCTGTCATGGTGGTGACGAGTCTGGGTATCAACACAAAATTTGTCACCGTGAATACACCCAGATTCATCCAGATCTTTAAATTACGGTGGACGGCCACAGTGACCATTGCCACCGTGATCCACGGTGACAACACAAATTACGGTGACAACACAGTGGCGACACAATCTATGTAAAAGATGATAAAATCACTAAGCTTGCGGAACAATTACAGTTTAAGTCGACCAAATATGGATCCTGAAATTATCAGTAAAATCCAACTCAACAAAAAAAATATTATCAGACACAAAGTTCTAAAACACAATAATTTAAGCCTGCACATATTTTTGCACAAACAGGGTGAACTGGGGCAAATGTCATGCCAGAGAGTTGAACTACATTTGTTTATATTGATTTTCTATTTTTATCGCTGTTGAAATATTACTTGGTTTAATGTTAACTGACGTCATGAATGATGTTATCTGTCAATCAGATGACGTATATCTTGCTCTCTGGTTAATATTTTACTCAGGGCGCTCCATAGACTTCAAAAGTTGGGGGTCAAAATGACCCTTAGCTGATAGAAATATAAAGAGTCAACACAATTTTCTACTAAAGTAATAGTAAATTTGACCCTTTGGTTCCAATTCTCAAGAGTCAAAAACCTTATTTTTAAAATTTCAAAAGTCAAAATGCCATTTCAAGAGTCAAAGGAGAGCCCTGTTTACTCCCATAAATTGAACAGGAATTTCCTAATTTAAACGCGTAATATGTCAATAAGGTCAGACTTTATTGCAATTTAATCCCAATATGATCTACACACATTGTTTTGATGAAGTTGTGTTGAAACTGATGCTTAGCATGTGCTTAGCACGTGATTGATGAATGCTAGCATTTTCATTGGTTGTTTGTTTTCCAAACTGACCTTGACTGGTAAATTAACCTCCATTCAATTCTAGCTGTAACCCCCGCGCAATTGATATGCAGTGCTATTGACTGTTTGAGAGAATTTGTACCCTTCTTATTTATATAAATGCGTTATTAGTGTTGAAACTGAAGAAGTTAGGTCTTATTTGGTGACAAAACTTAGCGAAGTAACTATACAGTACGTCATTTTCTGAAAATCACTTCGAATTCATAAATGTGTTTAGTTTGTTAGAAAACACTGCCATCCCATTTTCGACATTAATGATTCAAATTTGGATTTACATGTAGCAGCATAGTAATGCATGTAAATCAGGCATGTAAGTGCGTATACCTAAGTAAATAATTCGCTGTCCATGATGATTTTTTTTACTTCGTTTAAAATTTGTAGCAGAAAAATAAACCACAGTCAAATAATCACTGTGAATCCACCACGTTCGTCTAATTTGACCACGGTGTTTCCACCGTGACCGTCAATTTTACGATGTACCGTGAAATGGCCACGGTGACAATTAGGGTGGCAATTTCTGTCCACGGTGGACACGCCACGGTGACATGCCACCTCAATTTTATTTCTGACGCAGTGGCTGGGTAGAAATTGGAAAACCCACGATGCGTGTACTGTATACTCATATGAGTATAAATTATTCTAACATACCTATTCGGAAAGGTGCATTAATGTTTTGTTTCCTCCCACTATTTAAAGTATTTTCCAACTGAAAACAAAACCGGTGTAATGGCAGTTAAATGCTGGTATTGTGGTAAAAATCGCCTATTATCAAAAATTCGCTTTGCTGATAATTTAAGGATAAGTTTAAATATGCTGGCATGTCAACGAAACGTTGGCAAGTCAAACTTAAATCAACTTTCGTTAATCCTAGGTATCCTTTATAAAGATAAATTTAGAATTGAATTGTCTGATGGTAGTTGTATATGGCTTGGATTTGGATGTGGCTAAAGTCTGTCGATACTGTTTATTACATGCATCGTAAACTATAAAGTTTAATATTTCAAATTTGACTATAAACGCAGATTATTTAAAGCACATTCATGCAGATTATTGTTATTTCTATCGAATCAAGTAAGTTGGACAAGTTATTGAAGATTTTTGAGGTAATGTGAATTTCTGCACATAAATATGCGGATCTTTGTAAGAGGATGACCCTTCCAAATTTGTTCCCGAAAATCTGCCAACCAGACAGCCGAATTAGTAGGGCTAATACATGTTGTACATCTGGTCATTTGCAATTTTTTGCCAAAGATGTTGTTCGGATCAAAATTTTTAAACTTACTGATCAAATACCCACTAATATGCATATAGTTTGTCATGCAAGTGATTAAACATTTGCTAGGTGAGTTATAGTGTAAAAATTATATTATATTAAATATACCGAGAAGAATATGGCTTATTTTCGTGTCCTGATCTATCATATGAGTGGTTCTTTAGGAGCACAAATTGAGTGCACTTTTTCAGCCTTGATGCAATGTAAGTTTCTAAGCATTGTCTATGACACAGGTATTGCTTTCAATCTTCACGAAAACCTTTTATAAGCACTGGACAATCGGTCTAGTGGAAATGCAAACATTACTGGACCAAATGAACTTGTAGTGGACCAAACTGAGTACAAACAAAATTCTATATAATTTGGCTGTAAGTCATATTTTTCACGAGTCATTAAAATATTTAACTTTTTGTTCTGCAACATGGTAAAATTATCACTGAAAAATTTACTGGACCATCGGACCAATGACTGAAAATTTACTGGACTGATGGGGCCAAATTTGAAGACTGATTTGTTGCCATTATTTAACTGGTTTGACTATTTGTTGGCTAATTTATTGCAGGTTTTCAAATTCTGTCGTTCAAAATGTCACAAAGCATTTAAGAAGAAGCGTAATCCAAGGAAATCAAGATGGACAAAGGCATTCAGAAAAGCTGCTGGGAAAGATTTGGCCGTTGATCCATCTTTTGAATTTGAAAAGAGAAGAAACGTCCCAGTGAAATATAACAGAGAATTATGGTCAAAAACAGGTAAAAAATTAAATAATGTCAGTCGAAAGAAAATTCACCATCATTCATTAATAAGAGTCTGTTAACAATTTTTGTTTGAATTCATACAAGATATACAGCCCTTGTTTACTGATGGTTAGGGCAGTATGTCAGCCGTCCTCTCAAATAGTATTGTTTCTTGAAAATGAAGAAAAATATTCTCCTAAAATAGAAAATATATGACCCATAAAAAATTCTTGTCACCCATATGGTCATACCTATGTAAGTTGTTTCTTCTGGTGAAAGTAAACATCATGTTGCACAACTTAAGTTTCTGTATTACTTGGGTTTGTAACAAGTAAATTGCGTAAATTCCCCTCTTCTCAAAAAATTCCTTGAAAATTATACCTTCTTAGTGTCCCTGTTCAATTCTACTAAATGTAGAGCCCTGGGATATGATTTCTATGTTTATTTATTCTATTTATCAGTTTAACTTACTTGAAGTAAGCAGTGAACAGTATGTTAATTTCTTTCCAGTATTATCAATACATGTACACTAAAACTGAACTATTTCATATTCTATAGTGAAAGCAATGCAGAGAATTACAGAAATAAAAACAAAAAGACAGAATCAGTTTATATTGAACAGGTAAGTAGAATGTGTTCATTTTACCTGTTTAGCTTTCAAATCTATCTTGAGGTCGAGTGGTAAGGTCGCCGACTTCAAATCACTGTAACCTTTCATTGATATAGGGTCAAGCTACTGACCATGTCTCTTTATGTGAGAAAGTAGGCAGTTGTTTACAGGAACAATGGTTGTAGGTGAACTGTTCGCCTCATATGACTGACTGTTGAAAAGGGGCTCAAAACTTGATAAACAAACAATCTTTATCTGAATATTCACTTTGTGATCATTGTTTGTTGAATTTACCAATTGTTTTTAGCTCACCAGAGCACGAATGTGCTCAAGGTGAGCTTTTGCGATCACTCGGCGTCCATTGTGCGTCGTGAAGTGGCATCCATATTTACTTAAAACAACATCTCCTGCTACACCGCTATGCCGATTGCAACCAAACTTTGCTGGAATGACCCTTGGGTGGGTCCCTTTCAAAATTAAATTTCATTAAAAACTCAGGTTTTTCATTAAAAACTATGGCAATAAATAGAAAAAACTTAAAAAATCTTCTTGTCAAAAGCCACAGGGACTAGAGCTGAGATTTGGTATGTAGCATTGTCTAATGGAACTCTACAAAGTTTGTTCAAATTATTCCCATGGGGTCAAAATTGGCTCCGCCCCGGGGTAACTTGATTTTACATAGACTTATATAGGAAATTTAAAAAATCTTCTTGTCAAAAACTACAATGCCTAGAGCTTTGATATTTGGTATGTAGCATAGTCTAGTGGACCTCTACGAAGTTTGTTCAAATTATTGCCCTAGGGTCAAAATTGGCCCCGCCCTGGGGGTCACTTAATTTATAAAGACTTACATAGGAAAATTAAAAAAATCTTCTCCAAATTCACAAGGCCTAGAGGTTAGTTATTTTGTATGTTGCATTGTCTAGCAGACCTCTACCAAGTTTGTTCAAATTATGGCCCCAGGGTCAAAATTGGCCCCGCCCCGGGGGTCACTTGATATTACTTGGACTCATGTAGAAAAATTTGAACAATATTCATCTCCAAATGACCTTTTTCCTGGTGAGCATGTACAGGGCCATCATGTTTGTTGGTCCAATGGAGAAAATTGAACTTTTATTGATGAAAGTATAAGATTATGATTTTAGAATAAGCATTACATTATATGTTTATCTCTCAGAATCTGTCTAAATCTTCAAATTACTTTTTCTGGATTTTTATGAAAAAGTTAATGTTTACAGATTAAAGAAAGGCAAAGAATTACGGAAGGAGGCTGACAAGAGAGAGGTTGAGAAACATATTCATCTCATTAAGTCACCAGCAGGTTGGTATCGTGTTTATATTTTTAGTCACCAGCAAGTTGGTTACATGTTAAGTCACCAGCAAGTTGGTTACATATTAAGTCACCAGCAAGTTGGTTACATGTTAAGTCACCAGTAAGTTGGTTACATATTAAGTCACCAGTAAGTTGGTTACATGTTTAGTCACCAGTAAGTTGGTTACATTTTAAGTCACCAGTAAGTTGGTTACATGTTAAGTCACCAGCAGGATGGTTACATGTTAAGTCACCAGTAAGTTGGTTACATGTTAAGTCACCAGCAAGTTGGTTACATTTTAAGTCACCAGTAAGTTGGTTACATGTTAAGTCACCAGCAAGTTGGTTACATTTTAAGTCACCAGTAAGTTGGTTACATGTTAAGTCACCAGTAAGTTGGTTACATTTTAAGTCACCAGTAAGTTGGTTACATGTTAAGTCACCAGTAAGTTGGTTACATGTTAAGTCACCAGTAAGTTGGTTACATGTTAAGTCACCAGTAAGTTGGTTACATGTTAAGTCACCAGTAAGTTGGTTACATGTTAAGTCACCAGTAAGTTGGTTACATGTTAAGTCACCAGTAAGTTGGTTACATGTTAAGTCACCAGTAAGTTGGTTACATGTTAAGTCACCAGCAGGATGGTATCAGGTTTATCTGGGGATTTAACAGCTTTAACTATGCTATTGATTTTGATACTAACTAGGATGATTGACAGGATACAGCCCTGTGGCACACCCATTACTTGTTTGTGTGGATCTGACAGATTGTTTCCCACACAAACTCGAGAGAGGCGTTCATTTAAAAAAGCCGCAATAAAAAGTTGGAGGCAGCCTCTGAGACCAATCTCATGAAGGTCGTTCAATATACCGTACTTCCAGGTGGTGTCATACGCACTTTCAAGTCAAAGAATACAGCTACTGCATGCGGTTTGTTTATAAATGCCTCTCTCAGAAAAGTTTCAAAGTGCACAAGGTGGTCAACTGTACCACGATGGCGAAAACGAAAACCACTCTATACATTGACAATTAGGTTGTTAAGATTCCAAGAACCAAACAAGTAGATTGTTCCCTGTTATTGGATGATTTTCTTATATGTTTTAAATCTTGGAACATGAACATCATCGAAAGACAACTCCAGCAATGTCTTAATAAACTTCAAACTGTTAGAATCAAAACGGTTTCAAATTTTCAAAACATAAAAACCAGTGTAATATATGTGGTATGCATCCAGATGCAAATCTCAACACACCAATTCAGGTTGTACCAGAATTTAAATTTTAGGAGTCATATTTGACTCAAAAGCTTTCATTTATTAAACATATTCAATCACTGAAAAAGAAATGCCAGAAGGCTCTGAACCTCATTAAAGTTGTTGCCCATACTGATTGGGGAGCTGACCGAAAAGTACTTTTATGATTGTACAGATCTCTGATTCGTTCCAAACTGGACTATGGATTCATTGTATATGGATCAGCAAGGAAATCATATCTAAAATGTCTTGATTCTATACATAACCATGGATTAAGACTAGTCCTTGGAGCCTTTAAAACCTCCCATGTAAGGAGCCTCTATGTTGAGGCAAAATTTAATGAACCGTCCCTTTATTTTAGACAACAAAAACTTGCCACTCAGTGTATTTTAAAACTTAAATCAAACCCTTTTAACCCTACACACGAAGTTGTTTTTAACCCTTTATTTAAAACTCGTATCAATTTTAGCTCCCTTTGACCTTTAGCTACCTTTAACCTTTTATCACTTGCAGCTAGATCAGCAAAACTTGAAAAGAAATTGGTGGAAGTTATTGAAGAGGACGATGATGAAAGAATGGAAGAGATGTAAGCCTGCTACTAATGTTTACCCGGAAGTATTGTCTGCATTGATGGCAGATGTAACATCATGACTTGTAGATCCAATATGTGTGATGTAGATACCATGTATGGTGTATTCCATTCAACACTTAATATTGTGTGATCATTTCACTATACAATACCAATCATACATGTTCTTATATTAGATTTTGGATATCTTTAAGCTACACAATAAGTTCTGATTGGAATCTGTTAATTTATTGAAAACTAAACAATTGTTCAGTGTCTGTAATTTCATTTAGATTAAGATCCACATCTTTAAGGCTCTTTCAGCATACAGTTGATGTAAATGTTAATGACAAATTTTAATGTACGAGTAAAATGTCTTAAAGAATAAATTCATCAACATAACCTTGGTTAGATTGTTACTGGTAGAACTATTTGTTATCATATAGTGCACAAACATTGTTTCATACACAAGTCCAGGGTAAGAGGTAATTTTTCGTAAGATTTTTTTCCGAACATTTCATGCAGAAGACCAGTACTAAACTGGTGATCGATTCAAACCAATTGTAAATGAAATGGTAATTAGAATGACTCAATGGGGATATCTACACCAAACAGCGGAAGTAACACTTGATATCTGTTTTTATAATTTATGGAAAATTTCTAGATACTTACAGGAAAACTTCAACCTGAAGGAAAATTTTATCCAAAGGATTCTTGGTGAATATAGTGTGATTCTATTAAACTGTCAAAGCTGAATATTTACATGGTCTCTGAATGCATTTATTTATAGCTTTGTACTACAGTTGATAGTTTATTTATTTACGGAAAGGGAAAGTTCTGTTTTACTGTAAGTTACAATACATGTACATTCAACAATCGGTATAACAAAGATTACAGACTAGTACAGGTCATGAAAGTTATCAAATCACATTAAAGCTAAAATAAATGCTAGCATTGACTGTGTAATGAAGCAGCTTTGACAGGTTAATAAAATCGCACAATACCAACACAGTATGTATATAAGAAATAAAACTTAAGACAGCTAGAGAGTAGAGATTATATATCTTTACTACAGTACACAAAACAACAGTATCACAAAATATAACCTAGTAACAATTCTAAAATAATATATCAAAAATACAACACTGTATACAACATTATTTTCATCAATACCTGACAAATCGTTTACATCTTGAACACCACAAAACTTGGTAGGTACATGTAGGTTGGCATTTTTTATGTTTTGTAGAAGGCACCCCTTGCCCTTAATATTGAGATAAAATGGAGGTGAAGCCTCTTGGGGAAAAATTCCCAATTGGTGGAATAGAATTTCAAGGATTAAATTGGAAAAAATAAGGGGAAAATTGCATGATTTCAAAAAAATTCCAGAGGGTAAGGCACCCTTTACACGCTACAATTATATAATAAAGCCCCTGACATCATACATGTGTACTAAATATGAAGCTGGAATGAAGATAAACAAATCTTTTGTCAAAATCATGAAAAAATGATCAGAATCAAAGTTTAACAGAGCTTTCAAGTGACCCTTTAAATGGTGTTTTGACCTTTGAAATTAGTGAACTTAGACTTCTGATGCTTTTTACCAAAGGGTCAAAATTGCTATAAAAATAGTAAGAAATGACCCTCCACTTTGGATGTCTAATGAGAACCCTGTTTGATATCTGCTACAAAAATAACCCACCATATATCTGGACACCAACAAAGTTCACAAAGATTAATGAAAACAGTCACTGTCAGTAACACTGAATCAATTAGGACATGACAATTTCTTGATACAAGGTTACATTAGGAATGAGATGATACAGAGAATATTGATACTGTATCTATACAACAGATTGCTAATACTTTTTAAACAAAATAATAAATAAAACATGAAACTGTTCTAATTACTGAATTGTTTTTCTATTTGAACTTAACTACCTGTATTGTATGGTAAAATATCATATTGGTATTTTGTATCGTATTGCGTGATGACAGTATCAACTCATCCCTGATCTAAGACAAATCATGACACAGAATGACATACAAACATGTATTTTAATATAGCCTAATTCAACTTAAATAAAATATTGAAAACTTGATATGAAAAAAAACAATTCTGATAAAAAGCAATGGCCGTCGCAATGATAATGAATTACATATAAAAATAATGCTGGCAAATAGATATTGAACAAACAACAATGTCACAACACTTGATATTATAATACATTCTACATGTAACAATATGTACTACCGGGGTATTTAATTTTACCGAATAAAAAGAACATGTAATTTTGTCTGACCAGTAGGGGCCTGCCAACCAATAACTATAAACAAATCTAATACAACGGTAATTTATAAACACAAATATCAGAGTGCATTAAACAAATGTAATTCAATAATTCGTCACAAAACAACAAATACAGTCACCATATAATATAGGCCAAAATAGTACAAAATGTACTTTTCTTTTTTAATCGTAATAATACATATCACTAGTCAACTGTCGGACACCTAAATCAGACTCAGAATGCCATTTAATTTCTCATTGCTTGATTTACGATCTTAAATATAATTGCGTAGATAAACTTGCTTACCATTGTGCTGTAGTGTTCAGGCTTAACACAGGGAAATCTTAAAAAGCAACATTAAAAGTGGTTTCAAGAAAAGTCATGTTCATGACAAATTAACATATTTACAAGTCCTAATATCATGTTAAAGAAAAATGCTTAACATTGTAAGAAGTACTTTCAACATTATACAAAGCAAATGGACATAACCTGAACTCTGTAATACAGTACTTGAAAAACAAGAGGGCCAAGATGGCCCTTTATCGCTCACCTGAGAACAAAGACACTATAATTAATGACCAGATAATATAGTTTCCATCTCGTATAACCCATTTCTACGTAGATTTTGAGATCAAAACCAACAATGAAGGGGTAATAATGTTAAACAAGCTAAAACGTAGCAATTTTCTAATCCAAGGGCCCATAACTCTTGAAGTTGTGGTCCGCTGCCACCCATAACTGAACTTGTCCAAGACCATAAGATCATACACATTCATTTTAAATATGATTAGGATCGGTGAAAAAATGAAGGCGCTAGAGTGTAAACAAGCTAAAATATAGCAAATTTTCTAAGTCAATGGCCCATAGCTCTTGAAGTTCTGGTCCAATTCCGCCCATAATCAAACTTGTCCAATATCGTTTGGTTATACATATTTACTGAAAATATGATCAGGATTGGTGAATAAATGAATGCGCTTGAGTGTAAACAAACTCAAATATAGCAAATTTTCAAAGTCAAGGGCCCATAACTCTTGCCCATAATCGAACTTGTCCAAGATATTTTGGTTATACACATTTACTGAACATATGATTAGGATTGGTGAATAAATGAAGGTGCTAGAGTGTAAACAAGCTAAATATAGCAAATTTTGTAATTCAAGGGCCCATAACTCTAGAAGTTATTGTCCGATTTTGCCCATAATCGAACTTAGCCGAGACATTGTGGTCATATACATTGTGAGCAAGTTTGATTAAGATTTGTTAAGAGCTGTGGATGCAAGAGTGTAAACAAACTAATTGTGGCCGGACGCCGGACATTCATCGATCCTAAAAGCTAACCTAATGAAATCAGGTGAGCTAAAAAGTTATTCTAAATCCTCCATAGTCAGGATTTAAACAAGGTCTTGTAAAAAACAATCACTGCAAATTTTTAAGAACTCATATCCAACCAAATACAACCGGTGAAACTTACACAAGTATACGATATAATAAAATCATTATCCGTAAGAAATAAGACACTTGAATGGAGAAAAAAAACTTTAGTGAGGAACTAAAAATATAACATTGTACTGAACTTAATAGTAACATAAAATCTGTAACACAAATTAAGATATACATTGTTGTTAACTCTTCAGCACCAGTATATGTATATCAAATAATTCAAATATGAAATGTATGACTTATTGACGTAAGACAAGTTGGTTGTCATAGCAACAATATAATAATATTTACTGTGACTATAGTAACAAATTTACAAAAATATAAAATGTTCTATAAATCCACAACAACCAATGAAAGCTTTTTCCTGAATACAATATAAACATAAGTTTGTACAAAAACATGGCAATATAAACGAATAATAAGCTTAATGATAAAGTTTGTATCAATTAAAATAATGGTACTTTCACAGACAGCCATAACCAGCTACTCTGATGAATGTAAGGTAACCAAAATATATCATACAATTAAATGATACCCCTCCAAGTACTGAATCATTAGTGGAAATAGTCAAAAGGTGTATACATATAACTCTACAATAACTTGTTTTAGTATATAATTAAAGAGGTTAGAACTTAAACCATGCTGGATATGATTTTCAAACTAAAACAAGATATATTCCTGTAGCGTGTCATTATGATAGAAAAAGAAGTCCAAAATAATATTGAAGTTTATCATAATTTTGTTCAATAACTAAAGATACAAATGTACTACCATATTTGTTAATTCACTTCTATCCCCAACTAACTTAAAATATCCAAGTACTGAAAACACATCTTTGTTGAAGTTTGATTAGAATCCATTCAAACTATATCTGCAGGTCCATTTATAAATATTTATAATATCAATCATCAGTAGTTACTAGTAAGTTAGCTTCAATAGAATCCATTCACCAACATTTACCAGGTAAATGGTCACACAGATTGTATAGACCTTGGTAAACAAAATATGTTACATGAATCTCTATTTTATAAAGACCATAATGAATGTATACCATAATGAATGCATACCTGAATGCATACCATAATGAATGCATACCAGAAATAAGTAAAAGGATATGTAAGTATTAAAATACTTAATGGTACTTTATAACAAACAAATGCATAGAACGTTAAATTTGTACAATGCTGACAAGAAATGACTTTGGTCTGTTACTTAGATACAAATAAAGAACTTTTACTGCTTGTCTAAAAATTCACGAATAGCAGCATTACATTCTTTAGGTGTATCAAAAATAACAAAGTGATTGGAATTCTTGATAACTTTCACTGTAAGATTGGTCACATATTGACCTGCTAGTTCAGCAAGTTCTGTATTTAAGGCCATGTCTGGATCTCCCCATACAACCAAGGTAGGCACTTCTATCTTTTGCTGACTGGGTTTCTTGGTACTGAATGCAGCACGATAGTAATTAATTGGTCCAGAAAAAGCACCTGTGAATATCAAACAAATATTTAATTGAAAGTGATTGTTTTGTTAATAGAGTACATTAGAAAACAGGGAAATCTGATAAATTAATAATGTTTTATTTTATAGAAAGTTAAATACAGTAAAACAAGAATAAATACTCATAAGTGTATATATGTTACCATGAGAACAGAGGCCATTCCAAACCTCGGAATACAGGCCAGCTTTGACAGACAGCTATATAATTATGTTCTGTCCTCATTTACAGGGTTGAACTTAAATAATTGATGTCTTGTTACTGGTTGACAGAAGTAAAACAATACTAGTAGTTGATACGCAAGTATGATGATCAAAGCTAAGATAGGCATAATGTCTTCTAGAATATTTTTATTAAGATTATATACCAAAAATCCTGCATCTACGTGAATCATATCCTTAAATAACGGTACATGAGCACTGGTTGGAATGCCAAGGACAAATTTGTCATCTCAGCCGCAGCACTAACAAAAGTTCAGCCCTTTTTATAAGCCTGTTTGAAAAACAGGTCGTATTATGGGAACACCCATGGTGGGCATGTAGGCAGGCGGTGTCCACAACAGTGTCCGCTCTCTAATTCAAACAGTTTTATTCGGATCCTCACCAAACTTCATGGAAATGTTTACGACCATGATATTTCGTTTAAGTTCGATAAACAGCTCAATTGGCCCAGGCACTTTTGAGTTATGCCCGGTTGACGGGTGTATTTTGTGACCTGGCATTTTTGTTGTTATTGTTTTGGGGAACAAATATCAGGGCCATTTGATAGGGTAAATTTGCGTTGTGAAACACCAAATTGGGGAATTTTTAAAGACTAACCTACTTTCTTTAGGTAGTATCTCAAATGTTTTTTTTTAATTATGGGGAAAGTTTTCTCTCAGTGGGGAAAAGATATACTTCTTTGCTTGGGGAACATGGCCAAATACTGGACCCAAAAATGGCATAAATAAAGGCCTGCAACAGTTTCCTAAATTCTGATTTGCAATAAGAAGACTACAAACCTGGTTTAGAGTATGTGTACTTGTAAGCTTCCACCACCTCGGCTGACTGTTTGTTATGTTTGATTGAACCCATCAGACGATCAAAGAATATTAAATCACTGGAGCGGAACACAAATTCTGGTACAAAGGGTACTTGAAAGAAATACATATACCTGGAAAAAAGATCAATATTTGAGTTTTAATTCTCATATTGTTCCAACATTCTTTAAAAAATTTAATTGCATGCAGCTACAAATGTGAAAACAGAGGCTTAATTAATCTCTTTCTTGATAAACGGTTGTACATACAACAAACAGACACAATTTATTTCTGTATAATGAGCTTAAGTTTGAAACTCAATCAGAAATTTCATAAAATTTCATTACACCGGTGGTAAATTCATTTTGGTTTAAACATGATAAGAATATGGTAGACAGGTCTGTGATACTCTGACTAGATCATAAAAAGCCATTAACTGTAAGAAGCAAACATTCTTATTCCTCTGTTATCTGGTACAAGCCATGATAATACAGACACTAGCCTTAATTCAATGTGATGGCTTACAGACAGTTATATGTTTCACAAGATGCTGTAACATTCGAGACAGTACACAATGAATCATCTGTATAGAATCAACAAGTATGTCTGAGATTCCCAAATATTGTATTACAGAGATTGAGGATGAGGTATTAGTACAGATAGAGGTTATATATTAGATCAATGAATCATTGACTGTACAGTAAGAGAAAAAAGGAGTTAGTTCAGTTCGTGTTATAAGTTTACTTGCTTTATTGATATAAATAATATGTAAACAGATTCTTAAAATATGAAGGATTTGTAATAATTCTAACAATTACATTCAACAAAATGAAACATTACATGACTTTAGTAATATTTTTCATGAAAAAAACAACAACAAGAAGTTGTTGCATACCATGACTTCTTGAATTGTGACCAGCTGCTGCGTAGATATTTCTGGAAGGTATCAGGATGAGGACAGTTACATACAATCAGTTGATCAACAATTTCTGGGTATTTAGAGACAACTTGCCATGCTACAGCACCACCCCAATCATGTGATAATAGAACACAAGAACTGTAACCTAGAAATATGCAGATATATCCCATTAAAATCTACATCAAAGCAATGCATGTCTTTACTACAATAATATGGTTAACTTTTACCATCAATTAAATCTAAGAGGATTTTCGAGGAACAGAGGTGTAAGGGTAGAGCGTCAGACTCCTAGCCCTGAGGTTGTGGGTTTGAGTCCTGTCAGTGGCTGAATTTGACTGGAACCGTCCCAATCCTTTCTTTCGGTGTGAGTTCTAATCAGAATCCAGGAAGAAGTCATCAAGAGTACTTTATATAAGTTGTAAGAACTGCTCTTCAATCAATGTAAAACTAGAGCTGTCACAAGGTGACAAATACCCCCACATGCTGCATAGACCTTGGAGCTACAGGCATGGGAGTTGTTAGTGATACATCATCTAGTGGTGGGAAACATGTGTGGTAATTAATTTCAAAATCCACAAATGAAAGACAAAGTTACAGAGCAGACACGCCAAAAAGACCAAAATTATGACCTTTGAACTCGAAGTGTGACCTTGACCTTGGAGCTACAGCCATGGGAGTTGCGCACGACACATTGTGTAGTGGTGGTGAACATTTGTGGTAAGTTATTTCAAAATGACAAAGTTACAGAGCGGACATGCCAATAAGACCAAAATTATGACCTTTGAACTCTAAAAGTGTGACCTTGACCTTGGGGCTACACCCGTGGGAGTTGCGCGCGACACATCGTCTAGAAATGGTGAACATATGTGATAAGTTATTTCAAAATCCTCCAATGAATGACAAAGTTACAGAGCGGACACGCCAATAAGACCAAAATGATGACTTTGAACTCTAAAAGTGTGACCTTGACCTTGGGGCTACAGCCGTGGGAGTTGCGCGCGACACATCGTCTAGTAATGGTGAACATTTGTGATAAGTTATTTCAAAATCCTCCAATGAATGACAAGTTACAGAGCGGACATGATTCGGGAGACAGACAGGCAGGCAGGCAGGCAAGCATACGAGGGGTGTTCCAAAATTATTGTTACTTGCGCAATATCTCGTGGAAATAGTGCTAAATGAGCTTAAAACTACCTCGTGGCGATAGCGTGATATCTGAAGGGTGGGATAGGTAAATATCTCGCTCACAATTACACTGACCTTGGTGTTGTGTACATTATTTTGTAGCGCACTCGTTACACTCTATACAAATTTGGTTGGCAAGAGAGCTGACAATGTAATTGAAATTAGGGCCTATATCAAAGGTAGGTCTCTACTTGGCTTAAAGCCGGTGGATATTCATCGTGAGGTGTGTGATATCTATGGGAAGGGTCAAATGTCATATATGACTATTTGTAGGTGGGTTGCTCGATTTAAGTCGGGACACCAGCAGCTTAAAGATGCTGCTCACACAGGTCGCCCTGCAACAACAACAACGAAGCATAACATTGAACGAATTCGGCAAATCCTTGAAAAAGATGCAAGGTACACTGTCCGGCAGTTAGCTAAAATGACAGGCTTATCTTTAGCACGTATTCATTGTATTTTAAAGAAACATCTTAAGCTGGGCAAGATCAATGCCAGGTGGATACCCCATTTACTAACTGACGACCAAAAGAGGTCCCGGGTTGACAATGCCAAATCCTTATTGAAGAAATACCCAAAATACAGCAAAAAGGCGTTTGATAATGTGGTCACTGGTGATGAAACATGGGTGTATTTTTTCGAACCCAAACGAAAATGCAGTAATCGAATCTGGGCAATCAAAAACGCCAGGCGCCCTAGCATTGCAAAAAGAGTACGCACCGTGAGGAAGGTTTTGTATGTCATATTCTTTGATAACAAGGGTCCAATCATTCAAATCCCTGTTCCAAAAGGCAAAACGGTCACAGCGAAGTATTATAGAGACGTTGTACTTCGAAAACTTAAGAAAGTCTACAAACGCCGCCGTCCACGGACAGGTTTGAAGTACCTCAGACTCTTACATGATAATGCGCCAGCACACAAGGCGCGCTTTGTAACGGAGTTTTTGAAGGCAGAAAAGGTCACTGTCCTCCCCCACCCTGCATATTCACCGGACTTGGCCCCCTGTGACTTTTTCTTGTTCCCAAAACTAAAATTTCACCTGTCTGGAAAAAAATATAAATCAAGAAATGCCCTTGGCTCTGCCATTTACCAGTATCTTATGAGTATACCAATTCAAGAGTACGAAAACTGTTTCCAAAAGTGGATCGATCGGTTGAAACGATGCATAGATGCAGAGGGGGAGTACTTCGAGGGACAGGGCAAAGTAAAATGACCAGAATTACTTCTATCAAAGAGAAATCACCAAAGTAACAATAATTTTGGAACACCCCTCGTATCTATGTTTAAACAAATATTGATTCTATCAGATGAGTGTTTGCTATTAAAGCGGCATGCCCTAGAACTGCTGTGTCTTGGTTTTCAAACACCAAAAATGTGTTTATCACTTGTAAAACCAATTATTACCGAAAAGTCAAAGAAGAATGTGCGTTCAAAAATTACCCTATAACGCGCGCGTCGGTATTTATATGATGACAACGATATTTCCGATTCGTCTGAGAGTTTAACTGAGCAAGTGCGCTGCCTTTCAAGTGAACATAACATGAGCAATACTTAACATTTCAGTTTGTTGACATTTTTCCGCTATGTTTTTGGTTTTGACAGATCCCGAAAGGGTTAAGTTGTGAAAATGATGAATAATTTGAATTTCTGGGGCCAAAATCGGCAGGTTTGGTAAATCTTGAAATGTGTATTTTGAGTAAACTAGTGGGATATTTCATAAATATTTTACAGGGCTTTCATTAATTGATTTAGGGTTTAAAATGATACCAATTTGATTGCTATTCGAGATGCTTTAGTTCCAGGGCATGCCCCTTTAAAGTATAAGTCATACATCAAAAATTAAGCCTAGTAATTTGAATTGTGTATCCCCCCCATGGAAGTTTCCATCTTGTTTTGATTGACCTAGTACTGTATTTTAGACTTCTAATAACTTATAGACATTAAGTGAAAGTAAAGGTGGCAGGCAGGCAGGCAGGAGGGCCAAGATGGCCATATATCGCTAACATGACAATCACTGTGTACTTGTTAAAACATTGTTTTGAACCTGTGACCTAGTTTTTGACCCCAGATGACCCATCTTAGAACTTGTCCTACATATAAATAAGACAAACATTCTGATAAGGTTAGCTGAAGATCCAATCAAAACCATGACAACTACAGCATAGACAAGGTTTTCTTAAGATTTGACATCGTGACCTAGTTTTTGACACCAGATGACCCATGTTCGAATTTGTCTTACATATCATTAAGACAAACATTCGGACAAGGTTTGGTGAAGATCCAAACAAAATTTTACATCTACAGTGTTAATAAGGTTTTCCTAAGATTTGACCTCATGACCTAGTTTTTGACCCTAGGCGACATATTTGAACTTGTCCTTAATATCAATAAGACAAACAATCTGACAAGTTTTGGTGAAGATCCAATCAAGACCGTGACATCCATGATCTAGAGCTTTAACAAGGTTTTTACCAAAGATTTGACCTGGTGACCTAGTTTTTGACCTTGGCCCACATATAATTGAGACAAACATTCTGACAAGGTTTGGTGAAGATCCAATCAAAACTGTGACATCTACAGTGTTAACAAAGTTTTCCTAAGATTTGACCAAGTTACTGACCCCAGATGATCCATATTTGTACTTGACCTTTATATCATTAAATCACAATTAGACAAATTTTGGCGAAGATCCAATTATAACTGTGAAATCTATAGTGTTAACCATGGTTTTTCATAAGATTTGACCTAGCGACCTAGTTTTTGACCCAAGATGACCCATGTTGGAACTCGTCCAAGGTATTATAAAGACAAACATTCTGACAAGGTTTCATGATGATCCAATCAAAACAGTGACTTCTAGAGTGTTCACAAGTTTTTCCAGCAATTTGCCCTAGTGTCCTAGTTTTTTATCAAAAATGACCCATTATCAAACTTGACCTACATATCATTGAAATAAACATTCTGACAAAGTTCCATAGATCCAATCAAAACAGTGATTTCTAGAGTGTTCACAAGGTTTTCCCTTATTTGGCACTGGTGACCTAGTTTTTGACCCAAAATGTCATATTATTGAACTCGTCCGAGATTTTGTCAATATTAACATTCTGACCCAGTTTTGCGAAAATTGAGAAAAAAATGTGGCCCCTAGTGTGTTCACAAGGTAAAAGTTTGACGATGCACAGACGCCAGTTCAACATCTACAGTACGGTTCGGGTGATTTGTCCGATTTCCGATTTGAATTTTGGCCTTCACGTTCAGAGCGACGACGATTGACGGTGACCGTCACCACTGAAGGCAATAATTCACGGTGGATTGCGGCGACGATCGCTCAACCCGGTGATACGCGATGTCATCTCTTTAGTTTACTCAAAACTTGAATTTCTTGTAAATAACACTGTTATTCACACATTATTTAATTGTGCTTTGTGAACAAATTGTTACCTGATATGTGTGAAAAATTAGCGTTGACATAAATTATAATCAACGAGTGTTGAGAACTTAATAGTAGTTGATGAGCTTTAATTAATCTGTCAGCTTTCGTATATTATTGTGCGAAATAATATTACATGTAAACAGTGGACTGGTTTTATTGATTAGAGCACCGATTCGTAAAATGAGAGACTGCAACTCGGTCTAAATAATGATTCTCGCCCTGGTACTCGATATATAAAACACTATAAAAGACATATGAATCTCGCCCTGTACGTAACGCTGCATATGTAAAACATAGCTGCACAGTTTACATATTCGCTTAGCAACTTGCCGGCATTTCTACATATTTACTTCAAGAATGGGATTTCCTACTTGACAAAATCTAATCAGATGTCTGGATTTCAGTTGGTCTTGGCCAACGGATTTAGTAAGTGTTAAATCCTGAATTATCTTACCATGTGACTGTTTTCGGAAAATGAATGGTCAACAGAAAGCGAAAGTAGAAGAAAGATTCACAATAAATATCATTTTATTTACTTGAGAGTCGGCTTTAGACGTTCGCGAATCACCGCGATCCATCGCTATCAAAGATTACCGACTGATAAATAAGTCATAAAACGCGGTGATTAGCAACATTGCGGTGATTCGCGTTTTTTTCAAGATCGATGCCGCGATGAAAATCGCCGCTACGGGTGATAAATTGACGATTACGAACACGGGGGAAACGTGAAAATCGGACAAATCACCCGAACCGTACTGTAATCACCTACATGATGCATAAAGTTCAACATCTAATCACCTACATGATGCATAAAGTTCAACATCTTATCACCTACATGATGCATGAAGTTCAACATCTAATCACCTACATGATGCATAAAGTTCAACATCTTATCACCTAAATGATGCATAAAGTTCAACATCTAATCACCTACATGATGCATAAAGTTCAACATCTAATCACCTACATGATGCATAAAGTTCAACATCTAATCACCTACGTGATGCATAAAGTTCAACATCTTATCACCTACATGATGCATGAAGTTCAACATCTAATCACCTAAATGATGCATAAAGTTCAACATCTAATCACCTACATGATGCATAAAGTTCAACATCTAATCACCTACGTGATGCATAAAGTTCAACATCTAATCACCTAAATGATGCATGAAGTTCAACGACTAATCCAGACAAGGTATGTCCCTGATAAACTTTAGTACATGTACATGCAGTTTGTGATAGATAATGATAATACTTATTAAAGCTATACATTTATATATATCATAAATACCTAGAGCAGGAACTATTTGTTTAATATCTTTAGACAGTTTGTCATAGCTGTATTCTTTGTAACCTGAAGGCTTGTCAGAGTCACCATACCCTCTCATGTCAATGGCAACAACTCTACAATATAAATATAAGAGTATTATTGTTTGTTTAGAATTCAAACATTTTAATCTAATGTTTGTACCTAAATCAACTTACATATGCTCAACTGCAACAAAAGCAAGTTTAATAGAATCGCAAAATATCATTTGTTTCAAAATGTCTTTGAAAACAACAAATGATACAAATTATTGGTTTTACATGGCATGATTGCATGCAAGTATATGCTAAAACAACATACTATAAGTATACATATGCTAAACAACTGACTATAAGTATACATATGCTAAAACAACTGACTATAAGTATACATATGCTAAAACAACTGACTATAAGTATACATATGCTAAAACAACTGACTATAAGTATACATATGCTAAAACAACTGACTATAAGTATACATATGCTAAACAACTGACTATAAGTATACATATGCTAAAACAACTGACTATAAGTATACATATGCTAAAACAACAGACTATAAGTATACATATGCTAAAACAACTGACTATAAGTATACATATGCTAAACAACTGACTATAAGTATACATATGCTAAAACAACAGACTATAAGTATACATATGCTAAAACAACTGACTATAAGTATACATATGCTAAAACAACTGACTATAAGTATACATATGCTAAAACAACTGACTATAAGTATACATATGCTAAAACAACTGACTATAAGTATACATATGCTAAAACAACTGACTATAAGTATACATATGCTAAAACAACTGACTATAAGTATACATATGCTAAACACCTGACTATAAGTATACATATGCTAAACAGCTGACCACAAGTATACATATGCTAAAACAACTGACTATAAGTATACATATGCTAAACAACTGACTATAAGTATACATATGCTAAACAGCTGATAATAAGTATACATATGCTAAACAGCTGACCACAAGTATACATATGCTAAACACATGACCACAAGTATATATGTATACATATGCTAAACAGCTGTGAGAAATCAAACAAAGATTATGTGAGAAATAAATCAGTAATGTACACAAATGTGCATTTGGGATGATCCTAAGTAAATATAAGCTAAACTGCTGACCATAAACAAACATAAGTAATATATGTCCACCGAGCACTGTAACATTTTCATTCCAGTGAATCATATGTACAACTGTCAGTTCTTTTTCTTCAAATATAAACAATGAATGATCATGAAATAATAATTATGTTTTGTTTTAACTTAATCAATACATAAATATAGTCAAACCTGTGAAAAATAGCCACCTTTGGGAAATACAAAATGTGTCCTTTACTGACAGGTGGATTTTATTCAGAGGTGATTTTGTTCTAAATAATCAGTGGTAGTTTTTAAAAGAATGGCCTATATTAACAGAGTGGCCTATATTAAAAGAGTGGCCTATATTAACAGAGTGGCCTATATTAAAAGAGTGGCCTATATTAAAAGAGTGGCCTATATTAACAGAGTGGCCTATATTAACAGAGTGGCCTATATTAAAAGAGTGGCCTATATTAAAAGAGTGGCCTATATTAACAGAGTGGCCTATATTAACAGAGTGGCCTATATTAAAAGAGTGGCCTATATTAACAGAGTGGCCTATATTAACAGAGTGGCCTATATTAACAGAGTGGCCTATATTAAAAGAGTGGCCTATATTAACAGAGTGGCCTATATTAAAAGAGTGGCCTATATTAACAGAGTGGCCTATATTAACAGAGTGGCCTATATTAACAGAGTGGCCTATATTAACAGAGTGGCCTATATTAACAGAGTGGCCTATATTAACAGAGTGGCCTATATTAACAGAGTGGCCTATATTAACAGAGTGGCCTATATTAACAGAGTGGCCTATATTAACAGAGTGGCCTATATTAACAGAGTGGCCTATATTAACAGAGTGGCCTATATTAACAGAGTGGCCTATATTAACAGAGTGGCCTATATTAACAGAGTGGCCTATATTAACAGAGTGGCCTATATTAACAGAGTGGCCTTTATTTGGAGGTGGTTGCTAACACAAATTTGACTGTATTTAATTCAGATTGGATCAGAAAAACAACCAGAGGGATGATACTCTTATTTCCTTCATATCACTGGGGCCATCCTTACAAAATGTTAGTTTGGGATGATCCTACACAGAGAATTTTCAGTGGGTATGTAGAAGCTTTGTCAAAATTCTATTTATTCTGAAAAATAAATTCACCCAAGATACCAAAAATAAGTTTGGTTGGACGGTTTTAGGTGAGTAGGTAGTGTAACTCCAAACAAAATATTTTTCAAGGATGGCCTGGCATGGATTATCTCATACCCAGCTACAGAACTTAAAACACATGGAACATTTGGCACAATGAATTATGGGAGAATTGAGGTTTGTATACAATTAGGTTTGTAACAATCAAACAAAGATTCTGTGAGAAATCAAACAAAGATTCTGTGAGAAATAAGTCGGTAATGTACACAAATGTCTAACTCACATATAACTGAACAGAGTTTTTGTTCAATTCTCTTCAACTTTAAAATTAATGGTCTCCATGTCAATGTCATGATTCTGACAAAAGGTTTGAGAAAGTTATACTCTGCCTTTAAGTAAATAATAAATACAAATGTATCAGGATAAGATTAAAACAAGAGGGCCAAAATGGCCCTAGATTGTTCTCAAGATGGCCCTATATCGCTCACCTGAGAACAAAGACACCATACTTAATGATCATGTAATATAGTTTTCATCTCGTATAACCCATTTTTACATAGATTTTTATCAAAACCAACTCTAATTTTCATGAATACTGGATGCAGGGAAATGTACATTCTGTGTAAATATGATTATGATTATATGTTCAGGATTGGTGAAGAATTGAAGGTGCTAGAGTGTAAACAAGCTGAAATATAGCAAATTTCCTATTCCAAGGGCCCATAACTCTTTAAGTTGTGGTCAGATTTCACATATAACTGATCTTGTCCAAAACCTTAAGGTCATACACATTTATCGAATATATGATCAGGTTTGGTGAAGAAATGAAGGCGCTAGAGTGTAAACAAATTCAAATATAGCCAATTTTCAAAGTCAAGGGCCCATAACTGTTGAAGTTCTGGTCCGATTCCGCCCATAATCATACTTAGCCGAGTCATTGCAGCCATATACATTGTGACCAAGTTTGATTACAATTGGTTAGGAGCTGTGGAGTGTAAACAAACTAATTGTGGACAGACATTCATCGATCCTAAAAGCTCACCTGACCAATCAGGTGAGCTAAAAAAGATACCTCCTGTGTATGAAAAACAGGAACATTGTACAGTAATTGTTGACTAGTAGTCTTGCTATTTATTGTACAAAGATGAAATGGTAGTAATTAGCAATAAGACCTACATGTATGTTGATGCATATTTTACCTCCAGGTTACAAATATAACATGAAAGTCGTAAATTTATTATTTACATATTATAAATATCTCATCTGTTTAGCATAAACATAAACCATTGTTTGAATCAGACTAGAAAGATTTTATAACATCAATAACTTAACATATCTGATCCATTAATTTTAACATGCAATATAATATACAGAAAATTACCTAAAATTGTGTAAGAAAATGCTGGAATGATACACTCAGAGAAATTTTTGACTTATGCAGGTGATACTTAATTTTAACTTGGAAAATATCCAGTGCAAGTGTTCATCTAATTTTAACTTGGAAAATATCCAGTGCAAGTGTTCATCTTCTATAAAGTACCCTAATTATCAATTAGTAACATATGTAGGTTTTTGCATCATAAGCCTAATTGTCTATTTGTTGGAATGTAGGTGTAAGATATTTTACTCAATGTATTACTTTATTTTCCATTTACTGTATTTTTCATGTCTCTGCACAACATGCTACTCAAAAATATACAAAATTTTGATGTAGATAATTATGATAAAATAATATAGCCCAATTATTTTTATTTCTTTGACATTAAGTCCTAGAAACTTTCATTTATATCATGACACATTTTGAAATTTTGTATGAGTTATAGACCTATTTGAAAAATAGACAGATTTTATTTTTCTGCAGATACTGCATGGTGACCTGAATTCTTTATTCAGGGGTGTTAATAGAACCAAATTAGAAGTCCTGAAAATCATATGCAGCCAAACATTTTTGCCAAACAAGAGGCCTTCAACCTCATTGTTTCCATATTTAACTCAGTTTGCATTAAAGAAAATCATTCAGAGCAGATTAAATTAACCATAACTTTGCCATTTCTTGAGATATTTTCATAAAAAACATTCATTCCAGAATTCCGGATATATCTGGAATATTGACAACCCTGTTTTTTACATAATATTGATACAATGTTTTTATCATTGAAATATATTTTACATTCTATTTCTCCTTTGAAAAGTTGACTAATCTCATAGACTTCAATGTGAATATGAAGGGACATTATAACTCAAAGGATTGTCATTGATTTTTTAAAAATCTCAGGGTTCCTAATTTTCCCTCACATATTTTCTGAATAAATAAAACATACATAATCATAGCACTATGATTATTCAATAGTCTAGCTACCTGTAGTCCTTGCTGAATTCTTTAAGTTGATACCTCCATGAATACCAGAACTCCGGGAAACCATGGAGACAGAGCATCAATGGTTTACCTGCATCCCCACAAGCCACATAATGTATCTTTACTTCCTACATAATAAAATAAGACATGGTATCTTAAATAGCAACATTTACTATAATCAAACTTCAACCTGTCTTTAAAGTGAACTAATTGTATAGAAAGTCAGCAGGTTCTCGCACAGAAACCAATAAATCAAGACTTAAAATGCTTACGCAATATAATCTAAGTATCGATGACGTTAACAGTATATCAACCTTAACCAAGCAAGCATTTTTAAAAGATAAAACATATATGATCGAGATTACTGTCAAATATCCACTGTATAATAGATCAGTAATTACCTGCTGCAGGTGTTATATACATACCTACTGTCTTATATCTTAACACATGCTGATTATTTTACAGTTTGGTCCTCCCATTCAACTAACCATAAACCAATATATCATACTGAGTGCATGGAGAGTATTATACAAAAAGGTGAACTTTATTGTTTGTACAAATCTGGCCGACTCAGTTGTGAGAGAACCCCCCCCCCCCCCCCTCCCTTTTTTCCTATGATTTCCTAGACACAGTACTTGGCTTGAGATTGGGACATTGGGAAAGCGTCCCTGAGAAATTCAATGTCAGAGCCAAGAATCAAACCCATGACCTTTTGTTTAGTAGCCCAGCATGGTACCACTAGACTACCTATCATCCCCCTCCCATATCATATCATATCAGGATATGTACTCTTTATGCTGTTTCATAATCTGTTGTAGTTACATTACTATAAAATAACAAATTTCACCTGTCATCAACAGCCAATCTATTTGTAAATAAACAGCAGGATTTCAATGAAAATAGAATTAATTAACTTCACTTCCTATAGAATTTACAAGTAAACATAAATGAAAAATAATGAATCATTACATAGTCAACATTTCATACATAGTTGTAAATAATCATCCTTAGCTGTAATAATGTCAGGAAATCTGGTGAAGTAGTTTATAATGAGTTTTTTAGTACAGACTAATTGCTGCTCTTGAAGATAGCTAGATGTGTATTTTATATAAAAAAAATGGTTAAAATCTCAATAACAAACTCATGTACTCTTCCCATTCATTTATCTACTTCATTTTTGACATTTTAACAATCAATCAATCTGTGATCCATATGGTTTGATATGAACAAATAATTATATACATCTACAGTACATTGTTATAATCTGTGACCATTACCATTACAATAAATAAATGCAAGAAATGACAAGTCAACTCTTTGCACGTATTTTAGGAAATTAAACAAATAATTTATAATAATTGCCTTGCTATGCATAACACTATAATTTAATGTACAAGTGTATGTGAAAGTCACATGTTACTGCAGTTCATAATGACAACATTAATACAGACAAGATCAGTATATAATAATATGGTATTTGTACTATAGTATATATGTCTGCATGTTTAAACATCTCGTATTCACCGAGACATGTAAAAAACTGTTCAATACGTTTCGTGCAAGATCTGACGACACAGATTATAACTTTATGATTGATAAACGATTAGAAACGTGACAAATGTTATGTTTAATATAGAGACATGAAGTTAGTAGCATAATCTTACAGTACCTAGGTGTGGTGTGCACTGTTACTTAGCTTGTAAGCAGTCATGGTTAATCCTATAACACATCCTCACAGTACAGTACAACCTCTCCATTGAAGTAAAACCCATTGGAAGTAGCAACATTATGTTGTTGTTGAGAGGTTGTTTCACTAGAGAGGTTAATTTACTGGTTAAATTGTACACTGGGAAAAAGTCATGCAGTTGTTGCAGGTTGGTTGACTTGCTCAAACAAGGGTCGCTCTGGAGAGGTGGTACTAAATTTTGATTTTACAACCATTTTATATGATTATATTTTTTAGTGGAATCCAGAATGAAGACCTGTAGAACAGTAGCTGATCCAGATCTCAGATTGAATCATTAATAACAAACTTATAATATAACATACTTGTACATGTACTATCAGGTCATCAATAACGGACTTGTTTATACTACCAGATCATTATAATATACAAGACTTGTTTCCTGCAATATGGTATTGAGTATGGGTACATACGGGTACAGCTTCCTGCCATATAGGCCAAGACTAGGTACTGGGGAGGTTAATATAACAGCTGCTATTCCTTTAAGCCCATGTGTTAATGTTACTTTAAATGCAGTAATGCTCATCATTTTAATGTTAAAACAGCTTTATTGATGTATATATAATAAACCATATCATTAACTGTTCAATTTAAAAAAAATGACAACCTTGAAATTAATAAACATCAAACAAACTGGCAAACAAACAAACATCATTAGAAAATATATAAGAAATTATTTGTCCAGATTTTGTGAAAGGCAAAAAATCTGCCAGACATTAGGTCTGACATTAACTTGAAAATTCTGTCAGACCAAAAAGTAAACAAGTATAAATGCATATACATCAGGTAAATAAGTTGGTGGACAGTGGGACCGATGAGATAAGATACTTTATCAGACCAACACACAATCTATCGGACAAGTCCACCGGTCCGGTGTCTTCCACCAAGTCTGCTAGTCTTACCTAGTTAACATAAAAATTAAGAGCTTATTAATGTAGTAAAGTTCACTAAAAGTTAAGTTTAAACTGAATAATGCACATTTTCTTGAATTCAAAGTTTAACCAAAACTACTAGCAAAAATTACTTGCAGCAATCAGGTAAAACATGCAATAACAAGATAAATTACTTTGTTAACATCAGCATTTAAGACACTTTGCTTTCATAAATAAAACTGTTTTATGCTCTACATTATTGTGCATTTATTAAGCTGGCTAGATGACATATTTACTATACAGAAGATGAGTCTGACCTAGGGGAATATATATAAAATCATCACCAAATTTAATAAATCTACATGGTATAAACTAATTAATTAGTACACAGTATAAACTAATTATCAGTCTTCGAATTTAGCCCCAGACCTTGGACCGAGTCCACCAAAATGGCCATCAGTCTAGGAAATTTGAAAAGGTCAGTTGTCCATTGGTCCAGTTAATTTTTCAGTGATAATTTTACAATGTTTCAGAAAAAATTCTGGTTTTAAGCCAAATTACATGAAATTTGGTGTGTATTCTCTGTGTATCTTTTTGGTCCACAAAAAGTTCATTCGGTCCAATAAAGTTTGCATTTTCACTAGCTGGACCAAATGTCCGGTCCTTAGAATTTTTTTCATACAACCTGAGATAAAGATTCATTCAGTACTAAGTCAATTACAGCAGCATTTAACTGTTTGGTTCAATAACATGCATGATCTTTTCATAAATCTTAGTTCTCATTTGTTTCTGTAAACTGACCTAGTTATCAAAGTTATCAAACATGTATTAGCAATTCAACAAAAAACAACTTGACCTAATTATAACAAACATTATATATGTGTACATTTGGTTTAAATAGAAATGTGTACAGTCAATTGTTTGAAAATCACTCCATATTTGAGGAGTATCAGCAAGTCCTAGCTAATAAACTTTATCACTTTGTAATTTGATCAAATAAACACAAAGATCCAAGTTGAAATCTCAATGGATGCATAATTAACATTGTCAAGCAATTTTCGGTCAACCATTCACTCACAAGGTGAATGTAAACAAAATATTTGACCAACTAAGATCATCAAATTGTACCATCCTTAAAAAATATTATTTTCATGGTAACACTACATACTCACCATAAAGGCCCCTACCCAACTGTTTTCGGCCTCTCTGGTAAACAATTTTATAAAAACAAAAAATAGCCTTCTGACATGTATTTTAGGTTCAATGTAAAGATCTAATTGTAAAAACTATTTTCTACCTACCCACTGAAAAATCTCTGGATGGCCTTAGTATGAAATCAAATGTACATTCAAAGTTGGCTGACAAGTTTTATGGACGTATTATCAAGCTTACAGATCAGACATATTTTAATGTGCTTTAAAGTAACAACAACATCATTGTATTAATTATAGTTGAGTGTCCATGAAAAAAGTAGCCATAATCATGTATTTGTGGCCAATGACTTTACATCATTTTGGTTGAGATATTTGTAAGTAATTAAGGTTGTAAGATAAATACTTAATTTGATTGGCTGGACTTTGGTATGATGCAACCATTGGGAGTGTATTATAAATGAGAACATTATTGTTTATTCATGGTGGGAAAAAATGTTGTTTTTATTAAAAGCCTGGAGATTGTTATTCATGTACTAGCTGGCCTTATAAGATAAAATATTTTTTACATTTAAAGGAAGTATTTGCTTTGTTAATACAGATAAATCAAATTGGAGTTGATGCAGAAATTCATGCAAGGTCTCTGTATGAATTTAACTGCAAGCAAAGCATCTTTAATGGTGTTGTAATATTAATGAATATCATTTTTTACAACAGTTTAAAAACCTCTTCCTCTATAATGATTTCCAACCTTCTCAGTAGGAACTTTTTTAATTAGATTTTAACCATTGGGAATATGCCTTATTCATTTCATCAATGTAAAGGGTGCAATAATATTGTTTACATCAAATAACATTTCTCACCCTGACACTATATATTGTTAAAGTGAAATACAGCAACTTTAATATATTATGCAAGGTAGGGATAAGACAGACAGACTACAAATATCTCATTAAGTCTTACAGCTATATCACATTTAACCAGTAGTTTAATTAACAGAACCGACGAAATGATTCAAGAATTTTACTGCATTGTCACACGATGATGTAATAAAAACACTTCTTACATTACATCCTAAGGAGTTATAACACAAAAAAACTGTTTGACTAAAATGTCTGTCAGACAAATGTTACGCTCGTCAACATTTCTAAAGCTAAAACATAAAACATGTCGTAAATACATATATGTAATTTCATACTAAAGTTGTAGTTATAAACAGGTGTGTTAGATATTTCAGTGTTTTAGTTTCGTTAAAATATTAGTGTCATCAACAAATGTTGAGTATGTTATCTCTAATAGTTTAATCAAGGCCACAAATAGTCATCCATGTACTTCACTTATGATAAAGTCCTAAATTTAAACTTGTAAATTTCTAACATCACATAGGCACGCAATAATCATCTACAGGAGAAAAAGTTTATGTCAATGTGCAATGTGGATGTTGAGATCATAAATTATGAACAAAAAGTCTATATGACCTTACTAAAATACAATAAAGTTGTTTTTGGTTATATTCATGCTACCAGCACCTAAGAATATTACTAGTTTTCAAGGTATAAATAACGAGGGACAGCTTGACAATTAACTGACTTAGTATCATACATAAAAAGCTTTAATGAATGTTTGCTTGCCAGGAGGGCAATGCTGAACAAGATTTTAACTGTAAAATCAGGGTATTTACATACATTTAAATCCTGACAACTGAAATCAACAATGTACACAATATATAAGTATAATTGATTTCTTGAATTACTGCACCAGTAGATACAACATTATTTATATAACTTTTTTAGTGTTGATTAATCAATTTGAGACTGTAAATGCTGAAAACATTCGGACAAGCGTCGCTTGACACTATTTTTTACGAGAACTAGTAGTAGTACTTAAACTAAATTCAAATTGTAACAAGAGGGCCATGATGGCCCTATATCGCTCACCAGATAAAAAGACTTGAAGAAAATCATCATGAGCCTTTATAAAATTAAGTGACCCAGGGGCGGGGCCAATTTTGCCCCTACGGCAATAATTTGAACAAACTTGGTAGATGTCCACCAGACAATGCTACATACAAAATATGTAAGCTCTAGGCCTTGAGGTTTTGGACAAGAAGATTTTTGTTTGTTTTCCTTTATAAGCCTATATAAATCATGTGAACCCCGGGGCGGGGCTAATTTTCACCCCAGGCCATACTTTTAACAGGGTTGGTAGAGGTCTGCTAGACAATGCTACATACCAAGTATCTTAGCTCTAGGTCTTGTGGTTTCGGACAAGAAGATTAAAAAAAATTTCCTAAATAGATTAAAGCCCAGGGCAGGGCCAATTTTGACCCCAGGGCCATAATTTGAACAAACTTGTTAGAGGTCCACTAGATAGTGCTATATACCATAAATCTAAGCTCTAGGCATTGTAGTTTCTGACGAGAAGATTTTTAAAATATCCCTATGTAAGTCTATGTAAAATCAAGTGACCCCTGGGGCGGGGCCAATTTTGACCCTAGGGTAATAATTTGGACAAAGTTGGTAGAGGTCCACTAGACAATGCTACACACCAAATATCTAAGCTCTAGGCCCTGTGGTTTTGGACAAGAAGATTTTTAAAAAATTTCCTATTGGTTACCATGGCAACCAAAGTTTTTAATGAAATTGAATTTTTTTAACAGCTTTGGTAGAGTTTCATGCAAGGAACATCCATGTAAAGTTTCGTTGAAATTGACCAACTGATTAAGAAGGAGATGTTGTTTAAAGCAATTGTTGACGCACACACACACACACAAACTTTTTTTACTATCTTTCCGAGGTTTTCCATTATAAAATGTACCTCACTTTGTTTGCCAAAAACATAGAAATTTAACCGAGGTATACCTCGGTATGTACCTCAGGTCCCCTAAAAACCCCTTTTTTAGGGGGGAATTGACTGGCAATGACTTATAGACAACTAATTGAGATCTAACCCTAACCCTAAACCCTTGTAAAACCTTGTAAATGGTACCCTTAAAATTGTCACATAATTTCATGACCAAAAATCTACCTCATCCAGATAGTAATACAAACCCACACTCACACACACACACACACACAGACGATGGACATCATGCGATCACAATAGGTGAAATGTGAGTGAATCCAACACAAAGTAAGATCTTTTCACTCTAACCATCATTTCACTGTTTTCACAATATTAAATATTACTTTAAACAACACAGCAATAAACTCTGGTGTTTTATGATTTAATGAACACTAATTGTCTCTGTTTGTTACTAAGAAACATTTTAACTAGTAGCATAATTTTGTCTCTAGCATTAAAATGAGATTCATGACACAAAAACATGAATATTTACTGCATTGTAAACAGAGAAATCCCCAGCATTTCACAGGGGACGTAGAATTTTGTGAGACTCTTGGAAAAAATGATGTTGTATTATTGATTCTCTTCATACTGACACCAGAAGTGTAGCAAGTATAATCATAATCTGCATGACAATAATGCTAAGAGAATGGTGAGTCTGGGCTGAGGTATCAGGAGATTAAGAATTAACATTCAATCATACTTGTTCCAGAATTCAGTCAGGACATTTCCCACATTTGGCATCAAATCATTACATAGGCAATCAGATAGTGCAATAAGATTTCCATGATTGTTATGGTTCAACAGCAATGTTACTTAGTAAGTTTGTGGCCAACAGGCCCAAAGCTAGACTAACAGGGGGGGGGGGGGGGGGGGTCTGGGCATTTTCTAGCAATATTTTATAAACTTTTAAGATTCCTAACCGGCCCAAACACATTTCTAAATGGCTAAATTGGCCTGCAGCCTGCTGTTATTGAGAATCCTGAGTATGCAGTACATGTGTGTAGGGGTAATCGTCTTTGATAATTCATGATGATTTGATAACAGGGATCTTTTTTACTAAATAATTGACAATGATACGTGTACGTCATTCCCTTGGAAAATAAGCCATATTCTCCCCCCCCCCAAAAAAAATCAATTTCCACTAATTTCACATTATAAATATTTGCCAAATTTACCTCTTAAACCAGAATGAATAATAAAAGATTTACTGAAGCGAGTAAAAAATATATAGAATACAGAATTTCCTTTTCAAAAATCATTCAAACAGCACATGCAAGTTAATATCACTTATCAGTGAACAGAAGTGCATGACGACGTACATAATACTAGTAAACTTCGACAATTTTCATACATACATGTGTAAGATATACTTTAGGGATAGATAAATAACTTTACAACAAAAAACATGAATTCTGTTCTTATGTCATATTTCTCTTTTCATTATCATTACTTTCAAAACCCTCTTCATGAAATTTAATCACTTATAATTAATACCGATGTCCCATGATTTATTCATGATTTTTTCGCCAGTATTTTCATTTTAACGACGTTTTCGGTAGTTCGCTACATTTTTCACATAGACAAATAGGAAAAATTAAAACTGAACAATGAATTTTTTTTAAACTTCGCATAATCGTAGCATATGATAACAGAAACATTTTAAGCGAAAAAAATTGGAAGTCACTGATCTCGTTTTTGAGTTATCTGCCCTTGAATTTGGATTTTTTGCTTATTTAAGGTCATTTCAAGGACAGATAACTCAGTTTCTATTATTATAGATACTATGAACATATATGAAAAAAAAATGTGTCAAGTACCTGTGTCTATACCAAACCAATTTTCTGAAGTATCTGTCAAAAAAATTTAATTCCCAATCTTTTAAGTTATTTTTAAGTAATAAACATTTACAGAATCTACAAAAAAACTTAAAGATATTTTTAAGTTATATCGCTTACCTCTAAATGGAGAAATCCGTGGTTTCCTAAACTTGGATCGTTCAAACATTTTGGCATCACTTTTCTATTGTTGAAAAATGTTCCCTTCACAAATTTTTTTGGTGAACGGATAAAACCAAAAAAAGTTTTGATCAAAATAAACGTAGCTAAAGCATATCCAATTATATTTGTAATTATTAACTGTATAATTAACGCTACGTTCGCCATGTTGCACTCGCGCGCTGTTAGAGCGTTAACAGCAAAAAACGAAAGTACGAGCGAAGTCCAATCATACACGCTAAACGCTCGTGACGACCGTACAATTAGTTACGAATGTGAAAATTATCGTTGTCGTCTAATCGACTTCGTGTCGCAAACTGATTCAGTTAACCCGGGATCCAAAATGTTGCTTCTTAAGTTTTGTTCAGTGTATTTATTTAAAAAATATTGTTCTTTCGCAAACTTATTTCTAAAATTACGTTTACTTTCTATTTCTATTTTTAGATTTTACTATTTATTACGTCCGGTGGTATTTTCCAATATATGGGACATTTAGTTCTTATAAGATATATTGAAGTTCAATACAACCAATATTTGTGATTGCATTCAATTCAGTCCACGGAATCTTTTTTCTCTTAATAGGCCTATATTTTTTAATATCATTCAACGAATAAATATAGATATCAATAAATACTTATACTATATATCAAGGACTTATATACATTCATATGTATGTATATAAGTCCTTGTATATATGAACCAGAATGAATCACTTCTCAGAATTTGGTAATATATTGCTGAGTATAAAACTTTGCTAAACACTATAGTCCTTGCTGAATTCTTTACGTTGATATCTGGGGGTGATCGGTGGCCGAGTGGTAACACGCTGCACTATTAAACGTAGGTCGTGGGTTCGATTCTCGGCTCCGCATTTCGAAATCCCAAACTACCGAGCCAAGTACTGTGTGTAGAAAATCACAGGGAAAAGGGCGAGGCATGTATCGGTACTTTACACCGGGCACGATAAAGACTGATGAGGTAAAACTATTCGAAAAGTGTAGGAAATGTCCGGTTCTTCTTTATCATATCCCCCTCTATCTGTGGCGGCTCTGATTTGTCTGAAATGACAAAAGCCGTTGAATGGACCTTTAAACAACAGATGTTTAAATTGATTCATTTATTGGTTATCTCCATGAATACCAGAGTTCTGGGAAACCATGGAGACACACGGCATCAATGGTTTACCTGCATCACCACAAGCTACATATTATGTATCGATCTTTACTTGTAGTTCAACCAGAATACAGTATACTTAAACTTTCATTTAAATAGAACTTAGTTTAGTTCGAGAAACAGCATTTCCCATATTTTTGTTCTAAATTTGATCTATACGATTACAATGTATTTATTATTTATGTTAAGATAATTACATTGTGAATGATACATCCTGTAGAGGTTGTCATGAGGAACCAACATTTTAAGTTTGATGATTTTAGATGGAAGCGTTTTGATTTAATAGGCAAGTTTAAAGTTTGGTATAAACAAACAGACAGACCAAAAACAAGAATATTATGTCCCGTATCGATAGAACGGCGACATATTAATTTTGGCCTGTCTATTTGTTATAACTATTAGTGTAATATAAATGAATTATCCTGTTTCATAATACACACATTTAAGAGCAATACATTGGTAAACTGTCGAAACTCATCCATTTCAGATAATAGAACATTCAACGACAGTTCTAAAATTCATGGTATGTACGTTTTATAATTCTAACTTAGCTGTATGACTGCTACTTAAAAAACATGTCATTTTATCTTTTGTCTGTTTTGTAAAGTTAGTATATATATCGTTCTAGATAGTGAAATTTACAACATGTATAGACTTATGTCTACTAGTGTCAGTGTAATATTGATGTGTCAAGCAAAAGTGGCAATTAAAGGGTTCATTTATTGTCAAGTCGCAAGTTCAATTCTTAGGCCTAAACTGTTTGTTTCCGGTTATAATGCTCATTAAAAAATAGGATAGGGAGGTAGGTAGGTAGGTAGGTAGGTGTGTAGGTAGGTGTAGGTAGGTAGGTAGGTGTGTAGGTAGGTGTAGGTAGGTAGGTAGGTAGGTGTGTAGGTAGGTGTGTAGGTAGGTAGGTGTGTAGGTAGGTATAGGTAGGTAGGTAGGTAGGTGTGTAGGTAGGTAGGTAGGTGTGTAGGTAGGTAGGTAGGTAGGTAGGTGTGTAGGTAGGTAGGTAGGTGTGTAGGTAGGTAGGTGTGTAGGTAGGTAGGTGTGTAGGTAGGTAGGTAGGTAGGTAGGTGTGTAGTTGTGTAGGTTGGTAGGTAGGTAGGTGTGTAGGTAGGTGTGTAGGTAGGTAGGTAGGTGTGTAGGTAGGTAGGTAGGTGTGTAGGTAGGTAGGTAGGTGTGTAGGTAGGTAGGTGTGTAGGTAGGTAGGTAGGTAGGTAGGTGTGTAGGTAGGTAGGTGTGTAGGTAGGTAGGTAGGTGTGTAGGTAGGTAGGTGTGTAGGTAGGTAGGTAGGTAGGTGTGTAGGTAGGTAGGTGTGTAGGTAGGTAGGTAGGTAGGTAGGTAACCTCTACAGGACATGTGCATCTTAAGGTCAATGTGTCAATAGTCAAGGTCACCCGGAGTGGGCATTGTGTTTTAAAAAAGATATCTTGTTACACTATAAAATATGATAGCCTTTGTCATACAAATTACCATTTTGTTGCTCTCTATATTGTGAACGATTATTTTATAAATAGTTTATTTTGTTGCATTTCGTAGAATGTCTAAATGCATCTTTAATCTATAGTAAACTGTTGAGTCAAGTTTTATATTTGATATGTTAGTCAAATTCTATTTTATAATATGTTGTATTGTATTACTACTTGTACATTACTATAAATGAAACATGTTAATTATAAATGTTATGTACTTATCATGCTCATTATTTGTAAAATATGCATTCAATCATTGTTAGTTTTTATCATTTATTTTAACTATACTCATATTCTTTTTATAAATGATTATTTCATATATTATTCTAGTTGGTAAATTGTGCACTTAATCATTTTTCATTTGTTTCATTTCTTCAGAACCATTATATATCATGCTAATATTTTGTCACAGAAAGAGTTAGTTATCAAATTACTATGTTTAAAACAATGAAGAACACTATACACCTTCTCCGCCACTGTTCTGTACATGTATTATCATCGTAATAATAATAATACAAAAAAATGTAATATTAATCTTTATTTTACGAAGGTAACATGGATAGACATATTATATACAAACATATATGATGTCATAAATTGCCATATAGCCTTCAAACAACAAAATTTATTGCAAAAACTGAAAAGAAAACATGAAAACAATAGTGACATAGATATCAAAATATTGACAAACACTTAAATAAGCATTAGTCCCTTGTGTAATAAGTGGATATTTCAGCCATCTTGTGTATTTAGTACATATTGTTTTAAAGCATTCTTAAAGGATGAAGTCTTAGATTTTGAACGTATTGAAAGCGGGATATTATTCCAAATTTTTGAAGACATAAATGAAAAAGAATTTTTGACGTAATTAGTATTATGTTTAAGTGTTATTAAATTATTATTTGAAATTGATCGTAATTCATATGCGCTGTTATTAGAAAATGTTAAGAGTTCACCAATATAATCAGGGCCAAAGTTTTGCTGTGATTTAAAAATTAACAATGCAATGTGATATTGACATCTATTTTTAAATGTTAACCAATTTAGAAATTTTAACAATTGATCTGAAGATGTTTTTTGTTTACAAATTATTTTCGCAACACGTTTTTGGATCTTATGAGGAATGGTGTAGTGTCTTTCTTTCATACCCCAAATTGTGCAACAATAGTCCATTGATGACAATATGTATGCATTGTAAAATAATACTTTCATGTCATCAGATAGAAACGGGGCTATTCTTTTCAAAAGATATATTTTAGAATTAATATTAGAGCAAATCTTATTAAACTGAGTGTCCCAGGACAGAGTATTATCAATTCAGATACCAAGTACTTTATGAACATTGACGTTTTGTAAATTTGTATTATTTAAAATTATTTTAATCTCTATATTGTTTTGATGCTAACGTTTATATGGAAAACATAATACCATACATTTTGTTTTAGTTGGATGTAGCTGCATATTATTTAAACAACACCAATTATTAATATCATTTAAATTTGCCTGAAGTTTGACCCCCAGTCTTCTAATATCATTATCTGAAGCATAAAGTGTGGAATCATCCGCATATAAGTCAATGTTACTTCCGATAACTTAATCACTATTTCATTTATGTACATAGGAACAAAATAGGTCCAAGAATAGACCCTTGAGGAACACCAGATTTAATGTAAAGTTTATTTGACGTAAAGTTGTTGTATTTAACACTCTGTGTCTGTTACTTAAATAAGTGGAAAAAAGTTTGATAGTTTTTGTAGAAAAATGATATAACTTAAGTTTGTGTAAGAGAATTCTATGGTCAACCAGGTCAAAAGCTTTACGCAAATCAAGATAAATAGCATCCACATAGTTCCCATTATCAATTTCTTTCGACCAATTGTCAATCAAATGAATTAGAGCGGTATGACTGGAATTTATTTTTACGAAATCCAGATTGAGTAGGATGTAAAAGTTTGAAGACATTTATATAATTAAGAAGTTGAGTTACAATATGTTTTTCAGAAATTGGTCTATAATTATTCGGATCTTCCTTATTACCATCTTTAAAAATTGATATAACATAGGCATCTTTTAACGAGTCAGGGAAAATTCCGTTATTTAAACTTGAGTTAATTATATGAGCTATAGCAAGAGTTATGGAATCACTACAATACTTTAATACTTTAGGTCCGATTCCATCATTACCAGTAGATTTATTAGAATTCATTTGGTTGATTATATTCTTAACTTCAAAAGCAGCAGGTAGTTGTATTTAGGTTAATACAACTACCTGAAAGCAGTAATGGGTTCAATATAAAAACAATTATCATGCAGTTTGGTGTCTAGATATTTCTATAGGTTAAGGAAATTGTCAGGATTAAATTGTTTACAAGAGATAAGATTAGATATAGAAACGAAGTGATCATTGAAAGTATTAAGAACATTGACTTTTTCTTCTATACTCTGACCTTCATTGATTAATTTTGATGGAATTTGCTTTTTGAATCAGATGCATTGCTATTCGATATAGTCTTTATGTTACTTCATAGAAACTTCGGAGATTTATTGTTTTGTATAGCTTTATTGTAAAAAGATATTTTACTTTTACGTATCAATGTGTGTGAAGTTGGCAAAGCAATCGACAATCGACATTCAATGTCTAGCTAGACAATCGACATTCATCTCGACATTCGTGAAACAGGCTGTATGGCCATCATAATAATGTAAATTTCGAATGTCTAGCTATACAATCGACGTTCATTTCGACATTCGAAAAACGAACTGTATAGCCGTCAAAGTAATAAAATTCCGAATGTCTAGCTAGACAATCGACATTCATCTCGACATTCGTAAAACAGAGTGTATATAGCCGTCAAAGTAATGAACTTTCGAATGTCTAGCTCGATAATCGACATTCATCTCGACATTCGTGAAACAGGCTGTATGGCCATCATAATAATGTAAATCTGAATGTCTAGCTAGACAATCGACATTCATCTCGACATTCGAAAATAGAGTGTATCGCCGTCAAAGTAATGAAATTTCGAATGTCTAGCTCGACAATCGACATTCATCTCGACATTCGTAAAACAGACTGTATATAGCCGTCAAAGTAAAGAAATTTCAAATGTCTAGCTCGACAATCGACATTCATCTCGACATTCGAAAAACGGAAAGTATCGCCGTCAAAGTAATGGAATTTTGAATGTCTAGCTCGACAATCGACATTCATCTCGACATTCGTGAAACAGGCTGTATGGACATCATAATAATGTAAATTTCGAATGTCTAGCTCGACAATCGACATTCATCTCGACATTCGAAAAACGAACTGTATAGCCGTCAAAGTAATGAAATTTCGAATGTCTAGCTAGACAATCGACATTCATCTCGACATTCGAAGTTACGACTGTATCGCCGTCAAAGTAAAGAAAGTTCGAATGTCTAGCTAGACAATCGACATTCATCTCGACATTCGTAAAACAGAGTGTATATAGCCGTCAAAGTAATGAACTTTCGAATGTCTAGCTCGACAATCGACATTCATCTCGACATTCGAAGTTACGACTGTATCGCCGTCAAAGTAAAGAAAGTTCGAATGTCTAACTCGACAATCAACATTCATCTCGACATTCGTGAAACAGGCTGTATGGCCATCATAATAATGTAAATTTCGAATGTCTAGCTCGACAATCGACATTCATCTCGACATTCGAAAAACGGACTGTACAGCCGTCAAAGTAATGAAATTTCGAATGTCTAACTCAACAATCGACATTCATCTCGACATTCGTAAAACGGACTGTATCGCCGTCAAAGTAAAGAAATTTCGAATGTCTAACTCGACAATCGACATTCATCTCGACATTCGTGAAACAGGCAGTATGGCCATCATAATAATGTAAATTTCGAATGTCTAGCTCGACAAACGACATTCATCTCGACATTCGTAAAACGGACTGTATCGCCGTCAAAGTAAAGAAATTTCGAATGTCTAACTCGACATTCGACATTCATCTCGACATTCGTAAAACAGACTTTATATAGCCGTCACAGTAATGAAATTTCGAATGTCTAGCTCGACAATCGACATTCATCTCGACATTCGTAAAACAGACTGTATATAGCCGTTAAAGTAATGAAATTTCGAATGTCTAGCTCGACAATCGACATTCATCTCGACATTCGTAAAACAGACTGTATATAGCCGTTAAAGTAATGAAATTTCGAATGTCTAGCTCGACAATCGACATTCATCTCGACATTCGTAAAACAGACTGTATATAGCCGTTAAAGTAATGAAATTTCGAATGTCTAGCTCGACAATCGACATTCATCTCGACATTCGTAAAACAGACTGTATATAGCCGTTAAAGTAATGAAATTTCGAATGTCTAGCTCGACAATCGACATTCATCTCAACATTCGAAAAACGGACTGTATATAGCCGTCACAGTAATGAAATTTCGAATGTCTAGCTAAACAATCGCCATTCATCTCGACATTCGAAAAACGGACTGTACAGCCGTCAAAGTAATGAAACTTCGAATTTCTAGCTAGACAATCGACATTCATATCGACATTCGAAGTAACGACTGTATCGCCGTCAAAGTAAAGAAATTTTGAATGTCTAGCTCGACAATCGACATTCATCTCGACATTCGTAAAACAGACTGTATATAGCCGTCAAAGTAATGAAATTTCGAATGTCTAGCTCGACAATCGACATTCATCTCGACATTCGAAGAACGGACTGTATATAGCCGTCAAAGTAATGAAATTTCAAATACTTTGACGGCGATACAGTCGTAACTTCGAATGTCGAGATGAATGTCGATTGTCGAGCTAGGCATTCGAAATTTCATTACTTTGACGGCCATACAGCCTGTTTCATGAATGTCGAGATGAATGTCGATTGTCGAGCTAGACATTCGAAATTTCTTTACTTGACGGCAATATACAGTCCGTTTTTCGAATGTCGAGATGAATGTCGATTGTCTAGCTAGACATTCGAAATTTACATTATTATGATGGCCATACAGCCTGTTTCACGAGTGTCGAGATGAATGTCGATTGTCTAGCTAGACATTCGAAATTTCATTACTTTGACGGCAATATACAGCCCGTTTTTCGAATGTCGGAATGAATGTCGATTGTCTAGCTAGACATTCGATATTTTAGTACTTTGACGGCTATATACAGTCCGTTTTTCGAATGTCGAGATGAATTTCGATTGTCTAGCTAGACATTCGAAATTTCATTACTTTGACGGCTATATACAGTCCGTTTTTCGAATGCCGAGATGAATGTCGATTGTCGAGCTAGAGATTCGAAATTTACATTATTATGATAGCCATACAGCCTGTTTCACGAATGTCGAGATGAATGTCGTTTGTCTAGCTAGACATTCGAAATTTCATTACTTTGACGGCTATATACAGTCCATTTTTCGAATGTAGAGATGAATGTCGATTGTCGAGCTAGACATTTGATATTTGTTTACTTTGACGGCGATACAGTCGTAACTTCGAATGTCGAGATGAATGTCGATTGTCGAGCTAGATTTTCGAAATTTCATTACTTTGACGGCTATACAGTTCGTTTTTCGAATGTCGAGATGAATGTCGATTGTCTAGCTAGACATTCGAAATTTGCATCATTATGATGGCCATACAGCCTGATTCACGAATGTCGAGATGAATGTCGATTGTCGAGCTAGACATTCGAAATTTCATTACTTTGACGGTGATACAGTCCGTTTTTCGAATGTCGAGATGAATGTCGATTGTCGAGCTAGACATTTAAAATTTCTTTACTTTGACGGCGATACAGTCGTAAATTCGAATGTCGAGATGAATGTCGATTGTCTAGCTAGACATTCAATTTCATTACTTTGACGGCTATATACAGTCCGTTTTTCGAATGTCGAGATGAATGTCGATTGTCGAGTTAGACATTCGAAATTTCATTACTTTGACGGCTATATACAGTCCGTTTTTCGAATGTCGAGATGAATGTCGATTGTCGAGCTAGACATTCGAAATTTCATTACTTTGACGGCTATAAACAGTCCGTTTTACGAATGTCGGAATGAATGTCGATTGTCGAGCTAGGCATTCGAAATTTCCTTACTTTGACGGCGATACAGTCGTATCTTCGAATGTCGAGATGAATGTCGATTGTCTAGCTAGACATTCGAAATTTCATTACTTTGACGGCTATACAGTTCGTTTTTCGAATGTCGAGATGTATGTCGATTGTCTAGCTAGACATTTGAAATTTGCATTAATATGATGGCCATACAGCCTGATTCACAAATGTCGAGATGAATGTCGATTGTCGAGCTAGACATTCGAAATTTCATTACTTTGACGGCGATACAGTCGTAACTTCGAATGTCGAGATGAATGTCGATTGTCTAGCTAGACATTAGAAATTTCATTACTTTGACGGCTATATACAGTTTGGTTTTCGAATGTCGAGATGAATGTCGATTGTCTAGCTAGACATTCAAAATTTCTTTACTTTGACGGCGATACTGTCGTAACTTCGAATGTCGAGATGAATGTCGATTGTCTAGCTAGACATTCGAAATTTGCATTATTATGATGGCCATACAGCCTGTTTCACGAATGTCGAGATGAATGTCGATTGTCTAGCTAGACATTCAAAATTTCTTTACTTTGACGGCGATACAGTCGTAACTTCGAATGTCGAGATGAATGTCGATTGTCTAGCTAGACATTCGAAATTTGCATTATTATGATGGCCATACAGCCTGTTTCACGAATGTCGAGATGAATGTCGATTGTCGAGCTAGACATTTGAAATTTCATTACTTTGACGGCGATACAGTCCGTTTTTCGAATGTCGAGATGAATGTCGATTGTCGAGCTAGACATTCGAAATTTACATTATTATGATGGCCATACAGCCTGTTTCACGAATGTTGAGATGAATGTCGATTGTCTAGCTAGACATTCGATTTTTCATTACTTTGACGGCTATATACAGTCCGTTTTTCGAATGTCGAGATGAATGTCGATTGTCGAGCTAGACATTCGAAATTTCATTACTTTGACGACTATATACAGTCCGTTTTACGAACGTCGAGATGAATGTCGATTGTCGAGCTAGACATTCGAAATTTCATTACTTTGACGGCCATACAGCCTGTTTCACGAATGTCGAGATGAATGTCGATTGTCTACCTAGACATTCGAAATTTCATTACTTTGACGGCTATATACAGTCCGTTTTATCGAATGTCGAGATGAATGTCGATTGTCGAGCTAGACATTCGAAATTTCATTACTTCGACGGCTATATACAGTCCGTTTTACGAATGTCGAGATGAATGTCGATTGTCGGGCTAGACATTCAAAATTGCATTACTTTGACGGCTATATACAGTTCGGTTTTCGAATGTCGAGATGAATGTCGATTGTCTAGCTAGACATTCAAAATTTCTTTACTTTGACGGCGATACAGTCGTAACTTCGAATGTCGAGATGAATGTCGATTGTCTAGCTAGACATTCGAAATTTGCATTATTATGATTGCCATACAGCCTGTTTCACGAATGTCGAGATGAATGTCGATTGTCGAGCTAGACATTCGAAATTTCATTACTTTGACGGCGATACAGTCCGTTTTTCGAATGTCGAGATGAATGTTGATTGTCTAGCTAGACATTCGAAAATTCTTTACTTTGACGGCGATACAGTCGTAACTTCGAATGTCGAGATGAATGTCGATTGTCTAGCTAGACATTCGAAATTTCATTACTTTGCCGGCTATACAGTTCGTTTTTCGAATGTCGAGATGAATGTCGATTGTCTAGCTAGACATTCGAAATTTACGTTATTATGATGGCCATACAGCCTGTTTCACGAATGTCGAGATGAATGTCGATTGTCTAGGTAGACATTCGATTTTTCATTACTTTGACGGCTATAATAGTCCGTTTTACGAACCTCGAGATGAATGTCGATTGTCGAGCTAGACATTCGAAATTTCATTACTTTGACGGCTATATACAGTCTGTTTTACGAATGTCGAGATGAATGTCGATTGTCGAGCTAGACATTTTAAATTTCATTACTTTGACGGCGATACAGTCGTAACTTCGAATGTCGAGATGAATGTCGATTGTCTAGCTAGACATTCGAAATTTCATTACTTTGCCGGCTATACAGTTCGTTTTTCGAATGTCGAGATGAATGTCGATTGTCTAGCTAGACATTCGAAATTTACATTATTATGATGGCCATACAGCCTGTTTCACGAATGTCGAGATGAATGTCGATTGTCTAGGTAGACATTCGATTTTTCATTACTTTGACGGCTATAATAGTCCGTTTTACGAACCTCGAGATGAATGTCGATTGTCGAGCTAGACATTCGAAATTTCATTACTTTGACGGCTATATACAGTCTGTTTTACGAATGTCGAGATGAATGTCGATTGTCGAGCTAGACATTTTAAATTTCATTACTTTGACGGCTATATACAGTCTGTTTTACGAATGTCGAGATTAATGTCGATTGTCGAGCTAGACATTCGAAATTTCATTACTTTGACGGCTATACTGTTCGTTTTTCGAATGTCGAGATGAATGTTGATTGTCTAGCTAGACATTCGGAATTTACATTATTATGATGGCCATACAGCCTGTTTTACGAATGTCGAGATGAATGTCGATTGTCGAGCTAGACATTGAATGTCGATTGTCGATTGCATTGCCAACTTCACACACATTACGTATCATGGAGTTCACTTTGTTTCTGTGGATTTTATATTCATTATACCTTTATGTCTATGATGTTGATCTCGTTCAAAAATATTAGGATCATTATAGCATTTTATTGCAGAAAGATTAGACTTTATCAAATCCTGTCTAAATAAGTTTTCATCAAACTTTTTAAAACTCGTTCTATATTTAATAGTTTTATGACATTGATCTTTTTAAAAAGTTTATTGCTTAATGCACGCTTGAAACATACAGGATAATGATCACTTATGCTATAAATTGGATCATGTGACTTTTTATACACTGAATTTATTTTTCATCTTTTGTCATTATCTTTTATAAAAATATATCAACCTTTATATCCCATTTATTCGTACAAAGCAGTAACTGTGCAAATCTTCATTAATTTCATGCTAACGTACCATCGTCTTTGTCACGTCATTTGTAATTTCATGTATGTGATAGTATTTTCACATGGGCCTCAGCGCCTACGGTTTTCAAAATAAACTTGATTAATATATACATTATTTTAAGAACGAACACTGCGTGAAATCAATCGTTATCTCATTGTGTCTCGTTTTGGCAGGACGTTTATTTGTCTTAAGGCTTTATAGTGCCCAAAATTATTCTCTCAAAATGGAGAAGACAGATTTTGGAAACGCGGCTTCATAATTTTTAAAGGTTACTATGATAGAAAAGATTTACCATGATATATTTCAAAACAATTATAATCATTTGAGTTATTGGCCCATTAAATTTGTATTGGAGCCTATGGGAGTAGCCCATTTTCCAAAGAGAGAGACGCATTTTAATGAAAACTTACTGTAGACAGATGCAAAAACATGATATCAATCATATTTGATAAATAAAATTGTAAGTCGTCGTGCAATCTTTTCAGAAATTAACATTGACTATCAAACTAATAAAGATTATTGGGAAATACTATTTTTTTTAAAATATCAACATTATTGTAGCATTGAGCGAGTATGTAAAAAAGTACAGTCTTATGGATATAATACCTTAACCAAAGCTTGTTATTTTTTTTTTTTTCCATTTCGGGCCCCTGATGGGTAACCCCATTTATTATCCCCGTAATAGGTGGGTACAGAGGTCGGGGATCCATCCCATGTCCACCTTACAAAGTGTATAATCATGTATATATAAATGTTATGTTATGACATTAATTCAAATAATAGATATATACTAAGCATACATGATATGTGGCCAGAAACGGAATTTTTTTTGGATGCAAAATAAATGGTTTTGCATCGCTAAAACAGTACAAAAGAGTATAAAAGGGAAAACAACTACTAATTTCATTAAGAATCTCATGGTTTTGATACTCTGATAGTAATATCCATTCCAGTCAGTCCTTTAAAATTCGAGAAACATAGAGTTTTATAAAAGTATTTTATGTAGTAAAAAATTCACAGATTGTCATATAGATTTTAAACGTAAGTTATACTCTTAAAATTTAGCAAACATATTACCAAAATGTTCTTCGAAATGTTTAATTCTATCATTCTTAACACATATTGATTTTCTTATACCGAGTTTTTCTTTCATATAGTTTTTGAAATTATCAAGCGTCAAACAAGATTTTGCATTCTCTTTAAATTTGGATTTGTAGATGAAATATTTTATTAAAAGGGAAGCGTATTTACCCGCCATGGAATCAGTATCAACGGAAAAGATAAACTCTTTAAACTGATCTAAGAACTCTATATTACATTGATCTTTAAACCAAATATATACTAAGTTTACAAAACGTTTTATTATTGTACAATTAAAAAAAAGGTGTTGAATAGTTTCAGACCCAATATTGCAGTATGAACAACGATCATTTTCTACTATTTTTATTCTATGCAGAAATGTTTTTGTAACAATAATTTTTGTATTGAGTTTATATTGAAAATCCCTTAGCTTAATATCCTGTATGTCCTCTAATTGTTTACAAATCAATAAATATTCGTTTTCATCAATATCACCTAGTTCATTATGCCATCTTTTTGGCATGACTATATTATTTGTGTTCGCTAAAACATTGTAGTACATTTTACAACCTTTCTTGTTTTGAACTAATTGCTTAAGGTAGGGTGACATACTTAAATTATTTTTGTGGTGTAAAATTTCAGTTTTCTTGTTTCTTATGGTACGTTTCCAATTGTAAGGGATAGCAGTTATTACTCTGTAATATTCTAAAATGTTTCCATTAACATTGTAAATTCTTTGAAATTCTGTAAACGTGTAAAATTCACCGGCATTATTTAACAGGTCTATCACATGGAAAATACGTTTATCATACCAAGATTTTAAGAAGAGAAATTTTTCTGAAAGAAAAATATTATACCATAGAGGGGAGTAAAGGATATCAACTACGTTGGTAATTTCAACATTTTTACAGTATTTCAACCAGCTTGATAAAACGTATTTCCAAAAGGGGTTTGTCATTCTTTCAGCTTTATGGGAAATGTAATTTGTTCCTAGTTTGATTAGATCACTGATATCTAAGTTTGACAAAAAAATCCAACTTTCATTATTTGTTGTTAAAAGCAGTCTTCTCAACCAATTTATCTTAAGGCCAGCTATAAACGACTTAATGTCTAGCATTCCTAAACCACCACTTTTTAACTGTTTTATAGCATCAATACGTTTGATTTTATCTGGTCCGTTATTCCATAAAATACTATACGCCATTTTTTATAAAGTTTTCACAATCTCAATAGGAGGGTCAGGAAGTGCTAAGAATAAGTGTACAAATTTTGAGAAAATTAAAGATTTTAGGACTGTTATTTTTCCAAATAGTGTTAATTTGCGTTTGGTCCACGTTTTTATTAATGAAAAACATTTTGCTACAATTTCTGGTCCATTAATACTCCATATGTCGGTGACAGAACCTATAAAATTGACCCCTAGTATTTTTATTGGTCCTTTTGTCCAATCCAAAGATACTTCATTACATAATGTTGTATTTGAATTTTTCATGCAACCGATCCAAATGGCTTTTGTTTTTTCGACATTTATTTTTAAGCCTGAAATATAGTAGAATTTGTCTAAGGTATCTAGACAGCTTTTTAAAGATAATTCTGAACCGTTCAGAAAAATTTGTGTGTCGTCTGCATACTGCGAAAGTTTATGTTCTTTGTTATATATTTGTATTCCAGTAATGTTGTTATTAGTTCGTATCATATGACCTAGAATTTCTGCACATAGTATAAAAATATAAGGCGAGATAGGATCTCCTTGTCTACATCCACGTGACAGTTTGAAAAATTGTGACATATGTCAATTTTGTACAATACATGATTCTGATTCGTTTTGAAATAATTTTATCCATTTCTTAAAGGAGTTTCCAAAATTGTAATACGCTAAAACTTTATCAATAAATGCCCACGAGACAGAATCGAAGGCTTGTTGAATATCAATTGAAAGTAAAAGACCGGGGATATTTTGAGATTCTGCTTCGAATAAAATATCATATACTGTCCTTATATTCTCGCCAATAAAACGACCTGCTATGAAGCCTTTTTGATCTTTATGTACAATATTGTCCAGTATTTTCTTCAATCGATTTGCTATTGCAGCTGATGCTACCTTATACAACACATTTAATAATGAAATTGGACGCCAATTTTTTAAAAACAATTTACTTTTATTTGATTTTGGGAGACAAGTAATTACACCCTGTCTTTGTGTTTGTGATAATAACCCTTGTCTATAGCCATAGTTCAAAGAGTGAAGAATAAACATTTTTAAATCATTCCAGAAAAATTTAAAGAATTCAACTGTGTAGCCATCAAGACCTGGACTTTTATCATTCTTCATTTGTCCTAAAGCAATATCTAACTCCTCAAGTGTAAGTTCTCCTTCTAAATTTCTAATTTCGCTATCATTTAAGTTCACAGGGTTTGGTCCAATTATATCTTCTAATGGTCGGTCATCGGTATCATGTGTATTTGTATATAATGAACTATAATAATCTTTTTGATATTCTAATATTTCATCTGTTGTTTTATATTCATTATTATCATTGTCAATAAGATGGATAATAGTTTTATTTATGTAGTTTCTTTTTTCTAGTCCGAAAAAATATTTTGTTGGTTTTTCTCCTAAATTTTCATATCTGCATTTGGCCCTAATCATAGCACCATCTATTTTTTTATTCCTTAGATTTTGTAATTGCGATTTTTTAATTTCTAGTTCTTCAATTATGACATCATTGGAATTTGTATTTAATTGAGTTTCTAAATTCTGAATACCATTTTCGAGTTGTCTTTCCTGGTTTTGTTCTAATTTCTTTTTCTTTGAAGAATATTTTATGGTTTCCCCTCTAAGAACTACTAAAAAAGTTTCTAAAAATAATTGATCATTAATGTTTAGGTTAGGAAATCGCTGACTATTACTCTCATCTATCTCATTTCTATGTATATCAATCAATTCATTTAATATCGTTTTAACCAGCGCTGTATAATTCTGATCGTTTAACAATGAGTTATTAAATTTCCAATAACCTTTTCCTCATTGATTATCCGAAAGTTTCCATTTAAGGACTATTCCAGTGTGATCTGACCTATAACCCGGAACAATTTTAGAAAAAGTAACGTAACTTTCTAAATTCTTATTGACAAGAAAAAAATCTAGACGTGCTAGTTTTCGAACTGGATTAAATCTTTTCCATGTATATTCTTTAGCCAGTGCATGCATTTTCCTCCAAATATCACAAAAATCGTATCTTCTAATAAAATCTAATATTATTTCCCTTGCTCTGGGATTGTTTACATTTACATAGTTATCACAATCAATTTTCGGATCTAAAATCAAATTCCAATCCCCACATATAATTACAAAATCATTATCTTGATCATTTATTTTCTGAAATAAGTGTTTATAAAAATTCGGTTTATCGTCATTAGGACCATATACACAGGCAACAGTCATTCTTTTTTCAGATATGCTTACATCTAACAAAATAAAATTACCTTCAATATCCCTAAATATATTATGAACTTTGTGTTCAAATGTATTCTGAAATAAAATCATGACTCCTCGACTGTTACTAGTGTAAGGATTGATAAATGCCTCATATCCCCATTCGGATTTGACATATGAACATAACTGTGGAGTAATATGAACATCTTGTAGACAAATAATATCATATTTCTTTTCTCTGACATAATGAAATAAATCTATCCTTTTCTTACGATCACCTAAACCCCGACAATTCTGTGAATAAATTAACCAAAGCTTGTTGACACGTTTTAAATTTTATTCCATCTGTAGCATTCTAAGCCAGGTGTATGGTGGGTACGTAGGATAATTTCAAAACGGATGGTTAGTTTTTACACACAAGACTGATAACCACATTCACAAACTTATTATGGCATATTATTAACATGACTAGGACTAATGGTGCAAAGCATAGAAGAGCACTAATTACATATTGCGAACAATTCATGCTGACTACCTTTGTCAATAAAAGTGTCCAGTCCGATCTGTCACCGACCGTGTGAAAGCTACAACACAAAAATAAATAAGTATAAATGTTATGTTTCTGGTCACATGATCCAATCATTTTATATTTAAAAAAAAGAAGACGTCATTCATAAGTACATATTTTTTCGTGTGAAAATCAGATTCTAAATATTCCTACAAATTCAAGGTACATACATGTAATTATGAGGAAGAATTAAGTATATTAATAGTGTTAACGATATATATAAAGTAACTACATTGTACATTGTATTTACGGTACAACATTAATTTGAGCTGTCATGTTAACATACATGTATATGATTTAAGTTTACAGGTGGCAGTTACATTAATTAATAGTATTGTGTGTGTGTGTGTGTGTGTGTGTGTGTGTGTGTGTGTGTGTGTGTGTGTGTGTGTGTGTGTGTGTGTGTGTGTGTGTGTGTGTGTGTGTGTGTGTGTGTGTGTGTGTGTGTGTGTGTGTGTGTGTGTGTGTGTGTGTGTGTGTGTGTGTGTGTGTCGATTCAATGGGTAGATCGGTAATTAAGAAATCAATGCTAGATTAAAAGTTTTGTATCGTAAAACTGAATTTCTCACATGTCAAACTAAATGTCTTTTGGTATCTTCCCTTATACAGTGTCATTTTGACTATTCTTCTTCTGTCTGGTTTAATAATCTAACTCAGGATTTAAAACACAGATTACAGGTCACTCAAAACAAGCTTATCAGATTTGTCCTGAATCTACATCTTAGGTCCCACATAGGTAAGGAACATTTTGCAGATATTAACTGGTTACCCGTTACTGATAGAGTGAACCAAATAACCCTTTGTCATGTTTTTAAGATTAATTCAAACCTTGCTCCATCATATATGAATCATAACCTTAACTCCTCCATCAATGGGCATAATTATTCAACTAGGTTCAGAGTGAAAGCTAGTCCTAACTCTGACGGTATTTGTGATAACGTGTCCGACAACAAGAGATTTATTATTCCAATTGTCAAAGGTTTTGGCAAAAGGTCTTTTGCCTATATGGGGTGCTCTCTTTGGAATAACTTGCCCAAATATATAAGGGATTCTGGAACAACATCTGCTTTTAAATCAAGGAACAGTTTTTAAAGTCTATTTAGCTTCTACAATTCAATTGTTTTAAACATGTCTGTATATTTCCATATTTTCAGATAGATAGTAAAATATTTTTTTTGTCTCATGGCAATTCAGATTTCTTCTCTTTGTTGATGCAGAATAACATCAAAACATCATAATTATTTCATTGTTAATATATATATATATATATATATATATATATAAATATACTGTGATATGCATGTTTAATTTTTTATTATCATTCTTAATTTATTATCAGCATTATCGTATTTATTTATGGCAAATAGGATACTTTTTACTCATTCGAAGTATTATTTTTCATTTTTATCAAATTTTTACATGTTTGTCTACAATGTTCTATTTATCTTACTATAATAGCAGTTTAACTGTGATAAGTAATTTTATTTATTTAACTTATACCTGTTCATATAATCTATTCCCAAATGTGATATCTTCCCATGTCATACAACACTATATATTAAGGACCACAATGGAAATGAGGGTTCCTCTGAACCCTTTCTTGTGTTATCCTTGACATGTAATGTTGACTTGACATGGCTGTTTTATTAATTCATGCTTACACATGTATTGATTTACTGTATTTGTATGTTTTAATATTATGATTGTCATGTAAATGTTCATTTTATGTCGAAATAAATCTATCTATCTTTCTAATTGTATTTATCTTCTAGATCTCCAGTGTTACATATTGAACAATACCTCAGTGTGTATTGACCATCGTATGGCAAACCCAACAGCATGCTCACCAGACAATGTTAGTTTGCCACATGTACCCTAAACAACACAAATCAACTCATATTTATGATCAATAGAGGTGTTTAACTGTTGTTATTAATTTTGTTCATTCATCAATACAATTTGTGAAAGGAACGTTTTTTTTCAACAACTGATTTTCGTCGGATTTAACATTTCTTTGCCATAAGGCGTAACGAAATGTTTGTTTCTGGTACCCGACCGATCTTATTTTTATTTCCTGCGACCCAAGACATTTTGTTATGCCCAAGGAAGTGTCCATCCACTTTCTCTTATTTTTACAACTTTCCGCACGCTTTCAGCAACAAAAACACACCTACCTACCTACCTACACACCTACACACCTACCTACCAGCCTACACACCTACCTACCAACCTCCCTCCCTCCCTCCCTACCTCCCTACCTCCCTACCTACCTTCCTACCTACCTACACACCTACCTACCTACCTACCTACCTACCTGCCTACCTACCTACCTACCTACCTACCTACACACCTACCTACCTACCTACCTACCTACCTACCTACCTACCTACCTACCTACCTACCTACCTACCTACCTACCTACCTACCAACCTACACACCTACCTACCTACCTACCTACCTACCTACACACCTACCTACACACCTACCTACCTACACACCTACCTACCTACCTACACACCTACCTACCTACCTACCTACCTACGTACACACCTACCTACCTACCTACCTACCTACCTACCTACCTACCTACCTACCTACCTACCTACCTACCTACCTACCTACCTACCTACCTACCTACCTACCTACCTACCTACCTACCTACCTACCTACACACCTACCTACACACCTACCTACACACCTACCTACCTACCTACCTACCTACCTACCTACCTACCTACCTACCTACCTACCTACCTACCTACCTACCTACACACCTACCTACACACCTACCTACACACCTTCCTACCTACCTACCTACCTACCTACCTACCTACCTACCTACACACCTACCTACCTACCTACCTACCTACCTACCTACCTACCTACCTACCTACCTACCTACCTACCTACACACCTACACACCTACACACCTTCCTACCTACCTACCTACACACCTACCTACACACCTACCTACACACCTACCTACCTACCTACCTACACACCTACCTACCTACACACCTACCTACCTACCTACCTACCTACCTACACACCTACCTACACACCTACCTACCTACCTACCTACCTACCTACCTACCTACCTACCTACCTACCTACCTACCTACCTACACACCTACCTACCTACCTACCTACACACCTACCTACACACCTACCTACCTACACACCTACCTACCTACACACCTACCTACCTACCTACCTACACACCTTCCTACCTACACACCTACCTACCTACCTACACACCTACCTACACACCTACCTACCTACCTACCTACCTACACACCTACCTACACACCTACACACCTACCTACCTACAAACCTACCTACACACCTACCTACCTACCTCCCTCCCTCCCTCCCTACCTACCTACCTACCTACCTACCTATACACCTACTAGGGCTGTGGCGAGTATTCGAATACTCGGGTATTCGCGAATCAAATTAAAATATCGAGTATGAATAATCATCATTACTAAAATTCGTGGTTCGCGATCTTGTTTTTTAACAAATTAAAAGTGTATTCTTCGTTCTTAAAAATCCCTTTTCTCTGAATAAATATTGTCTCATCATGGACTTTTTTGTTTGCCAAGATGTCCAATTGCAACCGGTTCTTTAAATAATGATGCTGGTAAATCAATTAACTGGAAGGGAGTACGTATAAATTGAAGCCATAGAATTCTAATTCAATTTTCCTAAAAACAAATTAGCTGTCTTCAGAACTAAATTTTGAAGTTTTAGATGGGTTACTTGATAACAAAAGATTCGTGATTCGAATTGTGGATCGTAAGTGTTGAATCGTGGATTGGATCGCCACTTACCCAACGATCCACAGCCCTAACACCTACCTACACACCTACCTACACACCTACCTACCTACACACCTACCTACCTACCTACACACCTACCTACCTACCTACCTACACACCTACCTACCTACCTACCTACACACCTACCTACCTACCTACCTACCTACACAACTACCTACACACCTACCTACCTACCTACACACCTACCTACACACCTACCTACCTACCTACCTCCCTACCCTTTTTTTCAATGAGCATTATAACCGGAAACAAACAGTTTAGGCCTAAGAATTGAACTTGCGACTTGACAATAAATGAACCCTTTAATTGCCACTTTTGCTTGATACATCAATATTACACTGACACTAGTAGACATAATTATATACATGTTGTAAATTTCACTATCTAGAACGATATATATACTATCTTTACAAAACAGACAAAAGATAAAATGACATGTTTTTTAAGTAGCAGTCATACAGCTAAGTTAGAATTATAAAGCGTACATACCATGAATTTTAGAACTGTCGTTGAATGTTCTATTATCTGAAATGGATGAGTTTCGACAGTTTACCAATGTATTGCTCTTAAATGTGTGTATTATGAAACAGGATAATTCATTTATATTACACTAATAGTTATAACAAATAGACAGGCCAAAAATTATATGTCGCCGATCTATCGATACGGGACATAATATTCTTGTTTTTGGTCTGTCTGTTTGTTTATACCAAACTTCAAACTTGCCTATAAAATCAAAACGCTTCCATCTAAAATCATCAAACTTAAAATGTTGGTTCCTCATGACAACCTCTACAGGATGTATCATTCACAATGTAATTATCTTAACATAAATAATAAATACATTGTAATCGTATAGATCAAATTTAGAACAAAAATATGGGAAATGCTGTTTCTCGAACTAAACTAAGTTCTATTTAAATGAAAGTTTAAGTATACTGTATTCTTGTTGAATTACAGGAAGTAAAGATCGATACATAAGGTACGTGGCTTTCGGGGATGCAGGTAAACCATTGATGCCGTGTGTCTCCATGGTTTCCCAGAACTCTGGTATTCATGGCGATAACCAATAAATTAATTGATTTAAACATCTGTTTTTTAAAGGTCCATTCAACGGCTTTTGTCATTTCAGACAAATCAGAGCCGCCACAGAGAGAGGGGGATATGATAAAGAAGAACCGGACATTTCCTACACTTTTCGAATAGTTTTACCTAATCAGTCTTTATCGTGCCCGGTGTAAAGTACCGATACACGCCTCGCCCTTTTCCTTGTGATTTTCTAGACACAGTACTTGGCTCGGTAGTTTTGGGATGGGGATACTGAAAAAGGCGCCCCTCATTCGAAATGCGGAGCCGAGAATCGAACCCACGACCTACGTTTAATAGTCCAGCGTGTTACCACTCGGTCACCGATCACCCCCAGATATCAACTTAAAGAATTCAGCAAGGACTATATTTTTTAGCAAAGTTTTATACTCAGCAATATATTACCAAATTCTGAGAAGTGATTCATTCGGGTTCATATAAATAGTATAAGTATTTATTGATATCTATATTTATTCGTTGAATGATATTAAAAAATATAGGCCTATTAAGAGAAAAAAGATTCCGTGGACTGAATTGAATGCAATCACAAATATTGGATGTATTGAACTTCAATATATCTTATAAGAACTAAATGTCCCATATATGGGAAAATACCACCGGACGTAATTAATAGTAAAATCTAAAAATAGAAATAGAAAGTAAACGTAATTTTAGAAATAAGTTTGCGAAAGAACAATTTTTTTCTAAATAAATACACTGAACAAAACTTAAGAAGCAACATTTTAGATCCCGGGTTAACTTGATCAATTTGCGACACGAAGTCGATTAGACGACAACGATAATTTTCACATTCGTAACTAATTGTACGGTCGTCACGAGCGTTTAGCGTGTATGTTAGGACTTCGCTCGTACTTTCGTTTTTGGTGTTAACGCTCTAACAGCGCGCGAGTGCAACATGGCGAACGTAGCGTTAATTATACAGTTAATAATTATAAATATAATTGGATATGCTTTAGCTACGTTTATTTTGATCAAAACTTTTTTTGGTTTTATCCGTTCACCAAAAAAATTTGTGAAGGGAACATTTTTCAACAATAGAAAAGTGATGCCAAAATGTTTGAACGATCCAAGTTTAGGAAACCACGGATTTCTCCATTTAGAGGTAAGCGATATAACTTAAAAATATCTTTAAGTTTTTTTGTAGATTCTATAAATGTTTATTACTTAAAAATAACTTATAAGATTGGGAATTAAATATTTTTGACAGATACTTCAGAAAATTGGTTTGGTATAGACACAGACCTACAGTATACATGTATGTATAGGTCTTTGGTATAGACATGCAGTGACACACAGGTACTTGACACACACAAAAAAATTGACACAAAAAAAACAAAAAAACTGAGATTTATAAGCAACTTCAGTTATCACCAATGTAATAGCACATGTGACTGTTACTTTTCCCAAAAATTGCTAATTTTGTAACAAATAAAACTAATATTACCTACTGATATCACATGCATGAATTTTAATATTGAAAGCAATAAGTCTATTTACATGTACTGTATAGCTGCCAAGTTTTTCAAACATCAATTTTGATCTACTGGTACCAATTTTTTTTCAGGCCAATGGTATTGCTGATGTTTAAATGTTTAAACTTTCAGAAAATGTTTAATATATATTTATGTTATTTGGTTTTTGAGTTTTACCTGCTGCAAAATTTACGAAATGATGTCACACGTGGATGGTATGCATTACTCATACATAAATCTCAAATACCATGGTTTTACTTTTGGTTAATGTTTTTCATTTTATTCTTGGTCTAAAAACAAAGTTTCATGCAGTTCCATTAAACATTTATATTGTCTTTTCTCAAATGAAGTTAAGAGTCTGAAAATTCTTCAAAATTAGGCCAATTTTAAGGAAAATTTGCATTGGTTTAGCTAAAGAAAGAAAAAATTAAACAAACATTCCTTAATAATTCATGAAATATTTCACGATGACATGAAAAGAAGTCGGCTTCTTAAAAATGAAAACAGATATGGTGAATTATCTGCCCTTGAAATGACCAAACATATGCAAAAAAATCCAAATTCAAGGGCAGATAACTCAAAAACGAGATCAGTGACCCCCAATTTTTTTCGCTTAAAGAATGTTTCTGTTATCATATGCTACGATTATTCGAAGTTTAAAAAAAATTAATCTTTCATTTTTAATTTTTCCTATTTGTCTATGTGAAAAATGTAGCGAACCACCGAAAACGTCTTTAATATGAAACTACTGGCGAAAAAATCATGAATAAATCATGGGACATCGGTATTAATTTTAAGTGATTAAATTTCATGAAGAGGGTTTTGAAAGTAATGATAATGAAAAGAGAAATATGACATAAGAAGAGAATTCATGTTTTTTGTCGTAAAGTTATTTATCTATCCTTACACATGTATGAAAATTGTCGAAGTTTACTAGTATTATGTACGTCGTCATGCACTTCTGTTTACTGATATTAACTTGCATGTGCTGTTTGAATGATTTTTGAAAATGAAATTCTGTATTCTATATATATTTTACTCGCTTCAGTAAATCTTTTATTATTCATTCTGGTTTAAGAGGTAAATTTGGCAAATATTTATAATGTGAAATTAATGAAAATTGATTTTTGGGGGGGGGGGCTGAGAATATGGCTTATTTTCCAAGGGAAAGACGTACACTGACTATCATTGTCAATTATTTAGTAAAAAAGATCCCTGTTATCAAATCATCATGAATTATCAAAGAAGATTACCCCTACACACATGTACTGCATACTCAGGATTCTCAATAACAGCAGGCTGCAGGCCAATTTAGCCATTTAGAAATGTGTTTGGGCCGGTTAGGAATCTCAAAAGTTTATAAAATATTGCTAGAAAATGCCCAGACCCCCCCCCCCCAGCAGGCCTGTTAGTCTAGCTTTGGGCCTGTTAACCACAAACTTACTTAGTAACATTGCTGTTGAACCATAACAATCATGGAAATCTTATTGCGCTATCTGATTGCCTATGTAATGATTTGATGCCAAATGTGGGAAATGTCCTCACTGAATTCTGGAACAAGTATGATTGAATGTTAATTCTTAATCTCCTGATACCTCAGCCCAGACTCACCATTCTCTTAGCATTATTGTCATGCAGATTATGATTATACTTGCTACACTTCTGGTGTCAGTATGAAGAGAATCAATAATACAACATCATTTTTTCCAAGAGTCTCACAAAATTCTACGTCCCCTTTGAAATGCTGGGGATTTCTCTGTTAACAATGCAGTAAATATTCATGTTTTTGTGTCATGAATCTCATTTTAATGCTAGAGACAAAATTATGCTACTAGTTAAAATGTTTCTTAGTAACAAACAGAGACAGTTTGTGTTCATTAAATCATAAAACACCAGATTGTTTAAAGTAATATTTAATATTGTGAAAACAGTGAAATGATGGTTAGAGTGAAGAGATCTTACTTTGTGTTGGATTCACTCACATTTCACCATGAGCACTTTGCTTGACAATGTTAATTATGCATCCATTGAGATTTCAACTTGGATCTTTGTGTTTATTTGATCAAATTACAAAGTGATAAAGTTTATTAGCTAGGACTTGCTGATACTCCTCAAATATGGAGTGATTTTCAAACAATTGACTGTACACATTTCTATTTAAACCAAATGTACACATATATAATGTTTGTTATAATTAGGTCAAGTTGTTTTTTGTTGAATTGCTAATACATGTTTGATAATTTGATAACTAGGTCAGTTTACAGAAACAAATGAGAACTAAGATTTATGAAAAGATCATGCATGTTATTGAACCAAACAGTTAAATGCTGCTGTAATTGACTTAGTACTGAATGAATCTTTATCTCAGGTTGTATGAAAAAAATTCTAAGGACCGGACATTTGGTCCAGCTAGTGAAAATGCAAACTTTATTGGACCGAATGAACTTTTTGTGGACCAAAAAGATACACAGAGAATACACACCAAATTTCATGTAATTTGGCTTAAAACCAGAATTTTTTCTGAAACATTGTAAAATTATCACTGAAAAATTAACTGGACCAATGGACAACTGACCTTTTCAAATTTCCTAGACTGATGGCCATTTTGGTGGACTCGGTCCAAGGTCTGGGGCTAAATTCGCAGACTGATAATTAGTTTATACAGTGTACTAATTAATTAGTTTATACCATGTAGATTTATTAAATTTGGTGATGATTTTATATATATTCCCCTAGGTCAGACTCATCTTCTGTATAGTAAATATGTCATCTAGCCAGCTTAATAAATGCACAATAATGTAGAGCATAAAACAGTTTTATTTATGAAAGCAAAGTGTCTTAAATGCTGATGTTAACAAAGTAATTTATCTTGTTATTGCATGTTTTACCTGATTGCTTCAAGTAATTTTTGCTAGTAGTTTTGGTTAAACTTTGAATTCAAGAAAATGTGCATTATTCAGTTTAAACTCAACTTTTAGTGAACTTTACTACATTAATAAGCTCTTAATTTTATGTTAACTAGGTAAGACAAGCAGACTTGGTGGAAGACGCCGGACCGGTGGACTTGTCTGATAGATTGTGTGTCGGTCGGATAAAGTTCTATCTCATCGGTCCCACTGTCCACCAACTTATTTACCTGATGTATATGCATTTATACTTGTTTACTTTTTGGTCCGACAGAATTTTCAAGTTAATGTCAGACCTAATGTCTGGAAGATTTTTTGCCTTTCACAAAATCTGGACAAATAATTTCTTATATGTTTTCTAATGATGTTTGTTTGTTTGCCAGTTTGTTTGATGTTTATTAATTTCAAGGTTGTCATTTTTTAAAATTTAACAGTTAATTATATGGTTTATTATATATACATCAATAAAGCTGTTTTAACATTAAAATGATGAGCATTACTGCATTTAAAGTAACATTAACACATGGGCTTAAAGGAATAGCTGCTGTTATATTAACCTCCCCAGTACCTAGTCTTGGCCTATATGGCAGGAAGCTGTACCCGTATGTACCCATACTCAATACCATATTGCAGGAAACAAGTCTTGTATATTATAATGATCTGGTAGTATAAACAAGTCCGTTATTGATGACCTGATACTACATGTACAAGTATGTTATATTATAAGTTTGTTATTAATGATTCAATCTGAGATCTGGATCAGCTACTGTTCTACAGGTCTTCATTCTGGATTCCACTAAAAAATATAATCATATAAAATGGTTGTAAAATCAAAATTTAGTACCACCTCTCCAGAGCGACCCTCGTTTGAGCAAGTCAACCAACCTGCAACAACAGCATGACTTTTTCCCAGTGTACAATTTAACCAGTAAATTAACCTCTCTAGTGAAACAACCTCTCAACAACAACATAATGTTGCTACTTCCAATGGGTTTTACTTCAATGGAGAGGTTGTACTGTACTGTGAGGATGTGTTATAGGATTAACCATGACTGCTTACAAGCTAAGTAACAGTGCACACCACACCTAGGTACTGTAAGATTATGCTACTAACATCATGTCTCTATATTAAACATAACATTTGTCACGTTTCTAATCGTTTATCAATCATAAAGTTATAATCTGTGTCGTCAGATCTTGCACGAAACGTATTGAACAGTTTTTTACATGTCTTGGTGAATACGAGATGTTTAAACATGCAGACATAATATATACTATAGTACAAATACCATATTATTACATTGTATATACTGATCTTGTCTTTATCAATGTTGTCATTATGAACTGCAGTAACATGTGACTTTCACATACACTTGTACATTAAATTATAGTGTTATGCATAGCAAGGCAATTATTATAAATTATTTGTTTAATTTCCTAAAATACGTGCAAAGAGTTGACTTGTCATTTCTTGCATTTATTTATTGTAAGGGTAATGGTCACAGATTATAACATTGTACTGTAGATGTATATAATTATTTGTTTATATCAAACCATATGGATCACAGATAGATTGATTGTTAAAATGTCAAAAATGAAGTAGATAATTATATGAATGGGAAGAGTACATGAGTTTGTTATTGAGATTTTAACCATTTTTTTTTATATAAAATACACATCTAGCTATCTTCGAGAGCAGCAATTAGTCTCTACTAAAAAACTCATTATAAACTACTTCACCAGATTTCCTGACATTTTTAGCTCACCAGAGCACGAATGTGCTCAGGGTGAGCTTTTGTGATCGCCCTGCGTCCATCGTGCGTCGTGCGTCGTTACGAATACGTGGCATCCATGTTTACTTAAAACAACATCTCCTCCTACACCCCTATGCCGATTGCAACCAAACTTTGCTGGAATGATCCTTGGGTGGTCCCCTTTCAAAGTTGTTCAAAAAATTAAATTTCATTAAAAATTCTGGTTGCTATGGCAACAAATTGAAAAAACTTAAAAAATCTTCTCGTCTGAAACCACTGTGCCTAGAGCTGAGATATTTGGCATGTAGCATTGTCTAATGGAACTCTACAAAGATTGTTCAAATTATTCCCCTAGGGTCAAAATTGGCTCCGCCGGGGGGGTAACTTGATTTTACATAGACTTATATAGGAAATTTAAAAAATCTTCTAGTCAAAAACTACAATGCCTAGAGCTTTGATATTTGGTGTGTAGCATAGTCTAGTGGACCTCTACCAAGTTTGTTCAAATTATTGCCCTAGGGTCAAAATTGGCCCCGCCCCGGGGGTCACTTGATTTATATAGACTTATATAGGAAAATTAAAAAAATCTTCTTCTCCGAAACCGCAAGGCCTAGAGCTTAGATATTTTGTATGTGGCATTGTGTAGTGGACCTCTACCAAGTTTGTTCAAATTATGGCCCCGGGGTCAAAATTAGCCGTGCCCTGGGGTTTATTCTATTTTATATAGGAAAATTTAAAAAATCTTCTTCTCCGAAACCACAAGGCCTAGAGCTAAGATATTTTGTATGTAGCATTGTGTAGTGGACCTCTACCAAGTTTGTTCAAATTATTGCCCTAGGGTCAAAATTGTCCCCACCCCGGGGGTCACTTGATTTATATAGACTTATATAGGAAAATTTAAAAAATCTTCTCCTCCGAAACCGCAAGGACTAGAGCTTAGATATTTTGTATGTGGCATTGTGTAGTGGACCTCTACCAAGTTTGTTCAAATTATGGCCCCGGGGTCAAAATTAGCCCTGCCCTGGGGTTTATTCTATTTTATATAGGAAAATTTAAAAAATCTTCTTCTCCGAAACCACAAGGCCTAGAGCTAAGATATTTGGTATGTAGCATTGTCTAGTGGACCTCTACCAAGTTTGTTCAAATTATTGCCCTTGGGTCAAAATTGGTCCCGCCCCGGGGGTCACTTGATTTATATAGACTTATATAGGAAAATTTAAAAAATCTTCTTCTCCGAAACCGCAAGGCCTAGAGCTTAGATATTTTGTATGTGGCATTGTGTAGTGGACCTCTAATAAGTTTGTTCAAATTATGGCCCCGGGGTCAAAATTAGCCCTGCCCTGGGGTTTATTCTATTTTATATAGGAAAATTTTAAAAAATCTTCTTCTCCGAAACCACAAGGCCTAGAGCTAAGATATTTGGTATCTAGCTTTGTCTAATGGACCTCTTTTAAATATGTTCATATAATGGCCATGGGATAAAAAACGGCCCAGATGGGTCACTTGATCTTACTTAGACTCGTATAGAAAACTTCAACAATGTTAATCTCCAAATGACCTTTTCTCCTGGTGAGCATTTATAGGGCCATCATGGCCCTCTTGTTACAGCTAAGGATGATTATTTACAACTATGTATGAAATGTTGACTATGTAATGATTCATTAATTTTCATTTATGTCTACTTGTAAATTCTATAGGAAGTGCAGGAGCCTTCCTATTAAAAGTTAATTAATTCTATTTTCATTGAAATCCTGCTGTTTATTTACAATTAGATTGGCTGTTGATGACAGGTGAAATTTGTTATTTGATAGTAATGTAACTACAACAGATTATGAAACAGCATAAAGAGTACATATCCTGATATCATATAATATGGGAGGGGGATGATAGGTAGTCTAGTGGTACCATGCTGGGCTACTAAGCAAATGGTCATTGGTTTGATTCTTGGCTCTGACATTTGAATTTCTAAGGGACGCTTTCCCAGTGTCCCAATCTCAAGCCAAGTACTGTGTCTAGCAAATCATAGGAAAAGGGGGGGGGGGGGTTCTCTCACAACTGAGTCGGCCAGATTTGTACAAACAATAAAGTTCACCTTTTTGTATAATACTCTCCATGCACTCAGTATGATATATTGGTAAAATAGTTTATGGTTAGGTAAATAGGAGGACCAAACTGTAAAATAATCAGCATGTGTTAAGATATAAGACAGTAGGTATGTATATAACACCTGCAGCAGGTAATTACTAGTCTATTATACAGTGGATATCTTTTAAAAATGCTTGCTTGGTTAAGGTTGATATTAGGGCTGTCCCGATATGGCTGCGTACCGGTACATACCGGTACAGTGCTGGACGATATGCGTATCGTATCGGAAGGTCTCTTATCGGCAGTATCGCGGTTTTTTATTTTATATTAAAGAAACTCTTAGAATGTTGAACAACTGAACTAAATTTGCGAATTTACTCTCGTATCATCGTCGACAATGCTTGCTCAACTAATATCCGGGATTCCATACTCTATTTATAGACATTAGCAGCGTGAGGTAAAGCTAGACAACGAATTCGATTCGAATACTAGTACTAGTATTCAGATTTTATCAAGTAGAAATTGACTTATAATTTGTATTACGCCACCATGTAATTTTACATAAAAATATGGCAGCATTTTGGTTTGCCGATTAATGAAACAAGCACGTAGTTGTCTGTAAGAAGTGTCAACGCGATGTCAAGTATAGTGGTGGGACTAGCAACCTTAGGTCAAATATGTCTCACCATCATACGATTAATTATTCATTATTAATTTAGTATTGTTAATCAATTTGACAATCATAACCCTTATTCTTTAAACAATTTTATGTGGCTAGGTTCTATTCTTGATATAAGGTCATTTATGGGACATAGATTAAAACTTGCTTCTTTTATAATATTTCTCATAATTATTTAATTTCCACAAAATCAACTAACATAATTATATGTGAATCAAATTGATGACTTTAAGTACAGGACAATATTAGTTTTACACCTTTCTAACAGTTAAGTAGGACTGTCTACCACCAAACAAATATGCAGTGTTCCCAAAAAACACTAATATTACAACGTTTTTCATTACTTTGAAATATTTTTATATTGTATCGTTGATATCGCATATCGCTAGTAGCGTATCGCAATACGTATCGTATCGGCTGAGATCTGTATCGGGACAGCCCTAGTTGATATGATTATATTGCGTAAGCATTTTAAGTGTTGATTTATTGGTTTCTGTGCGAGAACCTGCTGACTTTCTATCCAATTAGTTTCAAGTGCGCTTTAAAGACAGGTTGAAGTTTGATTATAGTAAATGTTGCTATTTAAGATACCATGTCTTATTTTATTATGTAGGAAGTAAAGATACATTATGTGGCTTGTGGGGATGCAGGTAAACCATTGATGCTCTGTCTCCATGGTTTCCCGGAGTTCTGGTATTCATGGAGGTATCAACTTAAAGAATTCAGCAAGGACTACAGGTAGCTAGACTATTGAATAATCATAGTGCTATGATTATGTATGTTTATTTATTCAGAAAATATGTGAGGGAAAATTAGGAACCCTGAGATTTTTAAAAAATCAATGACAATCCTTTGAGTTATAATGTCCCTTCATATTCACATTGAAGTCTATGAGATTAGTCAACTTTTCAAAGGAGAAATAGAATGTAAAATATATTTCAATGATAAAAACATTGTATCAATATTATGTAAAAAACAGGGTTGTCAATATTCCAGATATATCCGGAATTCTGGAATTATCCGTCCTGAAGCAGCTATGATGTCTGAGCAAAATTAATGCTTTTTTATGAAAATATCTCATGAAATGGCAAAGTTATGGTTAATTTAATCTGCTCTGAATGATTTTCTTTAATGCAAACTGAGTTAAATATGGAAACAATGAGGTTGAAGGCCTCTTGTTTGGCAAAAATGTTTGGCTGCATATGATTTTCAGGACTTCTAATTTGGTTCTATTAACACCCCTGAATAAAGAATTCAGGTCACCATGCAGTATCTGCAGAAAAATAAAATCTGTCTATTTTTCAAATAGGTCTATAACTCATACAAAATTTCAAAATGTGTCATGATATAAATGAAAGTTTCTATGACTTACTGTCAAAGAAATAAAAATAATTGGGCTATATTATTTTATCATAATTATCTACATCAAAATTTTGTATATTTTTGAGTAGCATGTTGTGCAGAGACATGAAAAATACAGTAAATGGAAAATAAAGTAATACATTGAGTAAAATATCTTACACCTACATTCCAACAAATAGACAATTAGGCTTATGATGCAAAAACCTACATATGTTACTAATTGATAATTAGGGTAATTTATATATATATTTTTGCTATATTTCAGCTTGTTTACACTCTAGCACCTTCAATTCTTCACCAATCCTGAACATATAATCATAATCATATTTACACAGAATGTACATTTCCCTGCATCCAGTATTCATGAAAATTAGAGTTGGTTTTGATAAAAATCTATGTAAAAATGGGTTATACGAGATGAAAACTATATTACATGATCATTAAGTATGGTGTCTTTGTTCTCAGGTGAGCGATATAGGGCCATCTTGAGAACAATCTAGGGCCATTTTGGCCCTCTTGTTTTAATCTTATCCTGATACATTTGTATTTATTATTTACTTAAAGGCAGAGTATAACTTTCTCAAACTTTTTGTCAGAATCATGACATTGACATGGAGACCATTAATTTTAAAGTTGAAGAGAATTGAACAAAAACTCTGTTCAGTTATATGTGAGTTAGACATTTGTGTACATTACCGACTTATTTCTCACAGAATCTTTGTTTGATTTCTCACAGAATCTTTGTTTGATTGTTACAAACCTAATTGTATACAAACCTCAATTCTCCCATAATTCATTGTGCCAAATGTTCCATGTGTTTTAAGTTCTGTAGCTGGGTATGAGAAAATCCATGCCAGGCCATCCTTGAAAAATATTTTGTTTGGAGTTACACTACCTACTCACCTAAAACCGTCCAACCAAACTTATTTTTGGTATCTTGGGTGAATTTATTTTTCAGAATAAATAGAATTTTGACAAAGCTTCTACATACCCACTGAAAATTCTCTGTGTAGGATCATCCGAAACTAACATTTTGTAAGGATGGCCCCAGTGATATGAAGGAAATAAGAGTATCATCCCTCTGGTTGTTTTTCTGATCCAATCTGAATTAAATACAGTCAAATTTGTGTTAGCGACCACCTCCAAATAAAGGCCACTCTGTTAATATAGGCCACTCTGTTAATATAGGCCACTCTGTTAATATAGGCCACTCTGTTAATATAGGCCACTCTGTTAATATAGGCCACTCTGTTAATATAGGCCACTCTGTTAATATAGGCCACTCTGTTAATATAGGCCACTCTGTTAATATAGGCCACTCTGTTAATATAGGCCACTCTGTTAATATAGGCCACTCTGTTAATATAGGCCACTCTGTTAATATAGGCCACTCTGTTAATATAGGCCACTCTGTTAATATAGGCCACTCTGTTAATATAGGCCACTCTGTTAATATAGGCCACTCTTTTAATATAGGCCACTCTGTTAATATAGGCCACTCTGTTAATATAGGCCACTCTGTTAATATAGGCCACTCTGTTAATATAGGCCACTCTGTTAATATAGGCCACTCTGTTAATAAAGGCCACTCTGTTAATATAGGCCACTCTTTTAATATAGGCCACTCTGTTAATATAGGCCACTCTGTTAATATAGGCCACTCTGTTAATATAGGCCACTCTTTTAATATAGGCCACTCTGTTAATATAGGCCACTCTGTTAATATAGGCCACTCTGTTAATATAGGCCACTCTTTTAATATAGGCCAATCTGTTAATATAGGCCACTCTTTTAATATAGGCCACTCTGTTAATATAGGCCACTCTGTTAATATAGGCCACTCTTTTAATATAGGCCACTCTGTTAATATAGGCCACTCTGTTAATATAGGCCACTCTGTTAATATAGGCCACTCTGTTAATATAGGCCACTCTGTTAATATAGGCCACTCTTTTAATATAGGCCACTCTGTTAATATAGGCCACTCTTTTAATATAGGCCACTCTTTTAATATAGGCCACTCTGTTAATATAGGCCACTCTTTTAATATAGGCCACTCTGTTAATATAGGCCACTCTTTTAATATAGGCCACTCTGTTAATATAGGCCACTCTGTTAATATAGGCCACTCTGTTAATATAGGCCATTCTTTTAAAAACTACCATTGATTATTTAGAACAAAATCACCTCTGAATAAAATCCACCTGTCAGTAAAGGTCACATTTTGTATTCCCCAAAGGTGGCTATTTTTCACAGGTTTGACTATATTTATGTATTGATTAAGTTCAAACAAAACATAATTATTATTTCATGATCATTCATTGTTTATATTTGAAGAAAAAGAACTGACAGTTGTACATATGATTCACTGGAATGAAAATGTTACAGTGCTCGGTGGACATATATTACTTATGTTTGTTTATGGTCAGCAGTTTAGCTTATATTTACTTAGGATCATCCCAAATGCACATTTGTGTACATTACTGATTTATTTCTCACAGAATCTTTGTTTGATTTCTCACAGCTGTTTAGCATATGTATACATATATACTTGTGGTCATGTGTTTAGCATATGTTTACATGTGGTCAGCTGTTTAGCATATGTATACATATGGTCAGCTGTTTAGCATATGTATACTTGTGGTCAGCTGTTAAGCATATGTATACTTATTATCAGCTGTTTAGCACATGTATACTTGTGGCCATGTGTCTAGCATATGTATACATGTGGTCAGCTGTTTAGCATATGTATACTTATTATCAGCTGTTTAGCACATGTATACTTGTGGTCAGCTGTTTAGCATATGTATACTTATTATCAGCTGTTTAGCACATGTATACTTGTGGTCAGCTGTTTAGCATATGTATACTTATTATCAGCTGTTTAGCACATGTATACTTGTGGCCATGTGTCTAGCATATGTATACATGTGGTCAGCTGTTTAGCATATGTATACTTATTATCAGCTGTTTATCACATGTATACTTGTGGTCAGGTGTTTAGCATATGTATACTTGTGGTCAGCTGTTTAGCACATGTATACTTGTGATCATGTGTTTAGCATATGTATACTTGTGGTCAGCTGTTTAGCATATGTATACTTGTGGTCATGTGTTTAGCATATGTATACTTGTGGTCAGCTGTTTAGCATATGTATACTTGTGATCAGCTGTTTAGCACATGTATACTTGTGGTCAGCTGTTTAGCACATGTTAACTTGTGGTCAGCTGTTTAGCATATGTTTACTTACAGTCAGCTGTTAAGCATATGTATACTTGTGGTCAGCTGTTTAGCATATGTATACTAACAGTCAGCTGTTTAGCATATGTATACTTTTGGTCAGCTGTTTAGCATATGTATACTTGTGGTCAGCTGTTTACCATATGTATTCTTACAGTTAGCTGTTAAGCATATGTATACTTGTGGTCAGCTGTTTAGCATATGTATACTAACAGTCAGCTGTTTAGCATATGTATACTTTTGGTCAGCTGTTTAGCATATGTATACTTGTGGTCAGCTGTTTACCATATGTATTCTTACAGTTAGCTGTTAAGCATATGTATACTTGTGGTCAGCTGTTTAGCATATGTATACTAACAGTCAGCTGTTTAGCATATGTATACTTTTGGTCAGCTGTTTAGCATATGTATACTTGTGGTCAGCTGTTTACCATATGTATTCTTACAGTTAGCTGTTAAGCATATGCATACTTGTGGTCAGCTGTTTAGCATATGTATACTTGTGGTCAGCTGTTTAGCATTTGTATACTTGAGGTCAGCTGTTTAGCATATGTATACTTATTATCAGCTGTTTAGCACATGTATACTTGTGGTCAGCTGTTTAGCATATGTATACTTGTGGTCAGCTGTTTAGTATATGTATACTTATAGTCAGTTGTTTTAGCATATGTGTACTTGTGGTCAGCTGTTTAGCATATGTATACTTATAGTCAGTTGTTTTAGCATATGTATACTTATAGTCAGTTGTTTAGCATATGTATACTTGTGGTCAGCTGTTTAGCATATGTATACTTGTGGTCAGCTGTTTAGCATATGTATACTTGTGGTCATGTGTTTAGCATATGTATACTTGTGGTCATGTGTTTAGCATATGTATACTTGTGGTCAGCTGTTTAGCATATGTATACTTGTGGTCATGTGTTTAGCATATGTATACTTGTGGTCAGCTGTTTAGCATATGTATACTTGTGGTCAGCTGTTTAGCATATGTATACTTGTGGTCATGTGTTTAGCATATGTATACTTGTGGTCAGCTGTTTAGCATATGAATACTTGTGGTCAGCTCTTTAGCACATGTATACTTGTGGTCAGCTGTTTAGCATATGAATACTTATAGTCAGCTGTTTAGCATATGTATACTTATAGTCAGTTGTTTAGCATATGTATACTTATAGTCAGTTGTTTTAGCATATGTATACTTATAGTCAGTTGTTTTAGCATATGTATACTTGTAGTCTGTTGTTTTAGCATATGTATACTTATAGTCAGTTGTTTTAGCAAATGTATACTTATAGTCAGTTGTTTAGCATATGTATACTTATAGTCAGTTGTTTTAGCATATACTTGCATGCAATCATGCCATGTATAACCAATAATTTGTATCATTTGTTGTTTTCAAAGACATTTTGACATTTTAGGTACAAACATTAGATTAAAATGTTTGAATTCTAAACAAACAATAATACTCTTATATTTATATTGTAGAGTTGTTGCCATTGATATGAGAGGGTATGGTGACTCTGACAAGCCTTCAGGTTACAAAGAATACAGCTATGACAAACTGTCTAAAGATATTAAACAAATAGTTCCTGCTCTAGGTATTTATGATATATATAAATGTATAGCTTTAATAAGTATTATCATTATCTATCACAAACTGCATGTACATGTACTAAAGTTTATCAGGGACATACCTTGTCTGGATTAGTCGTTGAACTTCATGCATCATTTAGGTGATTAGATGTTGAACTTTATGTATCATTTAGGTGATTAGATGTTGAACTGTATGCATCATTTAGGTGATTAGATGTTGAACTTTATGCATCATTTAGGTGATTAGATGTTGAACTTTATGCATCATGTAGGTGATTGGATGTTGAACTTTATGCACCATTTAGGCGATTAGATGTTGAACTTCATGCATCATGTAGGTGATAAGATGTTGAACTTTATGCATCATGTAGGTGATTAGATGTTGAGCTTTATGCATCATTTAGGTAATTAGATGTTGAACTTCATGCATCATGTAGGTGATAAGATGTTAAACTTTATGCATCATGTAGGTGATTAGATGTTGAACTTCATGCATCATGTAGGTGATAAGATGTTGAACTTTATGCATCATGTAGGTGATTGGATGTTTATAAGTCCTTGATTTTATGCATCATGTACGTGATTGGATGTTGAACTTTATGCATCATGTAGGTGATAAGATGTTGAACTTTATGCATCATGTAGGTGATTGGATGTTGAACTTCATGCATCATGTAGGTGATAAGATGTTAAACTTTATGCATCATGTAGGTGATTGGATGTTGAACTTTATGCATCATGTAGGTGATTACAGTACGGTTCGGGTGATTTGTCCGATTTTCGCGTTCCCCCGCGTTCGTAATCGTCAATTTATCACCCGTAGCGACGATTTTCATCGCGGCATCGATCTTGAAAAAAAACGCGAATCACCGCAATGTCGCTAATCATCGCGTTTTATGACTTATTTATCAGTCGGTGATCTTTGATGGCGATGGATCGCGGTGATTCGCGAACGTCTAAAGCCGACTCTCAAGTAAATAAAATGATATTTATTTTGAATCTTTCTTCTACTTTCGCTTTCTGTTTTCCGAAAACAGTCACATGGTAAGATAATTCAGGATTTAACTTACTAATTCCGTCGGCCAAGACCGACTGAAATCCAGACATCTGATTAAATTTTGTCAAGTAGGAAATCCCATTCTTGAAGTAAATATGAAAAAATATCGGCAAATTGCTAAGCGAATATGTAAACTGTGCAGCTATGTTTTACATATGCAGCGTTACGTACAAGGCGAGATTCATATGTCTATTATAGTGTTTTATATATCGAGTACCAGGGGGAGAATCATTATTTAGACCGAGTCGCAGTCTCTCATTTTACGAATCGGTGCTCTAATCAATAAAACCAGTCCTCTGTTTACATGTAATAATATTTCGCGCAATAATATACGAAAGCTGACAGATTAATTAAAGCTCATCAACTACTATTAAGTTCTCAACACTCGTTGATTATAATTTATGTCAACGCTAATTTTTCACACATATGAGGTTACAATTTGTTCACAAAGCGCAATTAAATAATGTGTGAATAACAGTGTTATTTACAAGAAATTCGTAAGTTTTGAGTAAACTAAAGAGACGACATCGCGTATAACCGGGTTGAGCGATCGTCGCCGCAATCCACCGCAAATTATTGCCCTTCAGTGGTGACGGTCACCGTCGATCGTCGTCGCTCTGAACGCGACGGCCAAAATTCAAATCGGAAATCGGACAAATCACCCGAACCGTACTGTAGATGTTGAACTGGCGTCGTGCGTCTGTGCATCGTCAAACTTTTACCTTGTGAACACACTAGGTGCCACATTTTTTTCTCAATTTTCGCAAAACTGGGTCAGAATGTTAATATCGACAAAATCTCGGACGAGTTCAATAATATGACATTTTGGGACAAAAACTAGGTCACCAGTGCCAAATAAGGGAAAACCGTGTGAACACTCTAGAAATCACTGTTTTGATTGGATCTATGGAACTTTGTCAGAATGTTTATTTCAATGATATGTAGGTCAAGTGTGATAATGGGTCATTTTTGATAAAAAACTAGGTCACTAGGGCAAATTGCTGGAAAAACTTGTGAACACTCTAGAAGTCACTGTTTTTATTGGATTATCATGAAACCTAGTCAGAATGTTTGTCTTTATAATATCTTGGACGAGTTCCAACATGGGTCATCTTGGGTTAAAAACTAGGTCGCTAGGTCAAATCTTATGAAAAACCATAGTTAACACTATAGATTTCACAGCTATAATTGGATCTTCGCCAAAGTTTGTCTAATTGTGATTTAATGATATAAAGGTCAAGTACAAATATTGGTCATCTGGGGTCAGTAACTAGGTCAAATCTTAGGAAAACTTTGTTAACACTGTAGATGTCACAGTTTTGATTGGATCTTCACCAAACCTTGTCAGAATGTTTGTCTCAATTATATGTGGGCCAAGGTCGAACATGGATCAGCTTGGGGTAAAAAACTAGGTCACCAGGTTAAATCTTTGGTAAAAACATTGTTAAAGCTCTAGATCATGGATGTCACGGTCTTGATTGGATCTTCACCAAAACTTGTCAGATTGTTTGTCTTATTGATATTAAGGATAAGTTCAAATATGTCGCCTAGGGTCAAAAACTAGGTCACGAGGTCAAATCTCAGGAAAACCTTATTAACACTGAAGATGTAAAATTTTGTTTGGATCTTCACCAAACCTAATGATATGTAAGACAAATTCGAACATGGGTCATCTGGTGTCAAAAACTAGGTCACGATGTCAAATCTTAAGAAAACCTTGTCTATGCTGTAGTTGTCATGGTTTTGATTGGATCTTCAGCTAACCTTATCGGAATGTTTGTCTTATTTATATGTAGGACAAGTTCTAAGATGGGTCATCTGGGGTCAAAAACTAGGTCACAGGTTCAAAACAATGTTTTAACAAGTACACAATGATTGTCATGTTAGCGATATAGGGCCATCTTGGCCCTCCTGCCTGCCTGCCACCTTTACTTTCACTTAATGTATACAAGTTATCAGAAGTCTAAAATACAGTACTAGGTCAATCAAAACAAGATGGAAACTTTCATGGGGGGATACACAATTCAAAGTACTAGGCTGTTGTGTTGTTAGCTCATTGCTGGAGCAGGATAAAATATAAAAACAAGCTAAAATTTCTTTCCTAACAAAGTTTATTGTGCTGTCTTGGTGTTCTTCCTTCCCACTCTCTCTATGCACATGCATAGGCTAAACCACATCTAATTTAAAGGTTAAACTACACTAAAATAATAAGTCTCTCAAGGGAAAACCATGGGGTTCCAATCATTAATACACAACAAGGCTTAATTTTTTATGTATGACTTAGACTTTAAAGGGGAATGCCCTGTAACTAAAGCGTCTCGAATAGCAATCAAATTGGTAGCATTTTAATGCCTTAATCAATTAATGAAAGCCCTGTAAAATATTTATGAAATATCCCGCTAGTTTACTCAAAATACACATTTCAAGATTTACCAAACCTGCCGATTTTGGCCCCAGAAAGTATTCATCATTTTCACAACTCAACCCTTTCGGGATCTGTCAAAACCAAAAACATAGCGGAAAAAATGTCAACAAACTGAAATGTAAAGCATTGCTTATGTTATGTTCACTTGAAAGGCAGCGCACTTGCTCATTTAAACTCTCAAACGAATAGGAAATATCGTTGTCGTCATATAAATACCGACGCGCGCGTTATAGGGTAATTTTTGAACGCACATTCTTCTTTCACTTTTCGGTAGTAATTGGTAGTTCCAGGGCATGCCGCTTTAATAGCAAACACTCATCTGATAGAATCAATATTTGTTTAAACGTAGATATACATGTATGTATGTTGATAAAAGAATAATAGAAATAAAAATTAAGGAAAAACAAACCTTCAAACAATCTAGATTAAGTATATGTACAAAAGAGTAATACAATAACAGTTGGTTAAGCAAAAGGTGAAAATTGTTGGCTGTAGGGGAGGAAGGGAACAACAGATGTCAGTACTTACGCGTAAAATACAACAATTTTAGTCAGGGAAATTTGATTTTAATCAGGGAAAAGTCAGGGAATTTTGGACACCATGGCCTGCCTGCTTGCTTGCCTGCCTGCCTCATTAGAGGATTTTGAAATAACTTATCACAAATGTTCACCATTACTAGACGATGTGTCTCGCGCAACTCCCACGGCTGTAGCCCTAAGGTCAAGGTCACACTTTTAGAGTTCAAAGGTCATAATTTTGGTCTTATTGGCGTGTCCGCTCTGTGTCTTTGTCATTCATTGGAGGATTTTGAAATAACTTATCACAAATGTTCACCATTACTAGAAGATGTGTCGCGCGCAACTCCCACAGGCGTAGCCCCAAGTTCAAGGTCATACTTTTAGAGTTTAAAGGTCATAATTTTGGTCTTATTGGCATGTCCGCTCTATGACATTGTCATTCATTGGAGGATTTTGAAATAACTTACCACAAATGTTCACCATCACTACACAATGTGTCGTGCGCAACTCCCATGGCTGTAGCTCCAAGGTCAAGGTCACACTTCTAGTTCAAATGTCATAATGTTGGTCTTTTTGGCGTGTCTGCTCTGTAACTTTGTCTTTCATTTGTGGATTTTGAAATTAATTACCACACATGTTTACCACCACTAGATGATGTATCGCTAACAACTCCCATGCCTGTAGCTCCAAGGTCTATGCAGCATGTGAGTGAGGGTATTTGTCACCTTTTGACAGCTCTAGTTTTACATTGATTGAAGAGCAGTTCTTACAAATTATATAAAGTACTCTCGATGACTTCTTCCTGGATTCTGATCAGAACTCACACCGAAAGAAGGGATTGGGACGGTTCCAGTCAAATTCAGCCACTGACAGGACTCGAACCCACAACCTCAGGGCTAGGAGTCTGACGCTCTACCCTTACACCTCTGTTCCTCGAAAATCCTCTTAGATTTAATTGATGGTAAAAGTTAACCATATTATTGTAGTAAAGACATGCATTGCTTTGATGTTAATTGATAAGATTTTAATGGGATATATCTGCATATTTCTAGGTCACAGTTCTTGTGTTCTATTATCACATGATTGGGGTGGTGCTGTAGCATGGCAAGTTGCCTCTAAATACCCAGAAATTGTTGATCAACTGATTGTATGTAACTGTCCTCATCCTGGTACCTTCCAGAAATATCTACGCAGCAGCTGGTCACAATTCAAGAAGTCATGGTATGCAACAACTTCTTGTTGTGTTTTTTTCATGAAAAATATTACTAAAGTCATGTAATGTTTCATTTTGCTGAATGTAATTGTTGGAATTATTACAAATCCTTCATGTTTTAAGAATCTGTTTACATATTATTTATATCAATAATGCAAGTAAACTTATAACACGAACTGAACTAACTCCTTTTTTCTCTTACTGTACAGTCAATGATTCATTGATCTAATATATAACCTCTATCTGTACTTACCTCATCCTCAATCTCTGTAATACAATATTTGAGAATCTTAGACATACTTGTTGATTCTATACAGATGATTCATTGTGTACTGTCTCGAATGTTACAGCATCTTGTGAAACATATAACTGTCTGTAAGCCATCACATTGAATTAAGGCTAGTGTCTGTATTATCATGGCTTGTACCAGATAACAGAGGAATAAGAATGTTTGCTTCTTATAGTTAATGGCTTTTTATGATCTAGTCAGAGTATCACAGACCTGTCTACCATATTCTTATCATGTTTAAACCAAAATGAATTTACCACCAGTGTAATGAAATTTTATGAAATTTCTGATTGAGTTCTCATTATACAGAAATAAATTGTGTCTGTTCGTTGTATGTACAACCGTTTATCAAGAAACAGATTAATTAAGCCTCTGTTTTCACATTCGTAGCTGCATGCAATTAAATATTTTAACGAATGTTGGAACAATATGAGAATTAAAACTCAAATATTGATCTTTTTTCCAGGTATGTGTATTTCTTTCAAGTACCCTTTGTACCAGAATTTGTGTTCCGCTCCAGTGATTTAATATTCTTTGATCGTCTGATGGGTTCAATCAAACATAACAAACAGTCAGCCGAGGTGGTGGAAGCTTACAAGTATACATACTCTAAACCAGGTTTGTAGTCTTCTTATTGCAAATCAGAATTTAGGAAACTGTTGCAGGCCTTTATTTATGCCATTTTTGGGTCCAGTATTTGGCCATGTTCCCCAAGCAAAGAAGTATATCTTTTCCCAACTGAGAGAAAACTTTCCCATAATTAAAACAAAACATTTGAGATACTACCTAAAGAAAGTAAGTTAGTCTTTAAAAATTCCCCAATTTGGTGTTTCACAATGCAAATTTCCCCTATCAAATGGCCCTGATATTTGTTCTCCAAAATAATAAAAACAAGAATGCCAGGTCACAAAATACACCCGTCAACGGGGCATAACTCAAAAGTGCCTGGGCCAATTGGGCTGCTTATCGAACTAGACCGAAAAATCATGGCCGTAAACATTTCCATCCAGTTTGGTGAGGATCCGAATAAAACTGTTTGAATTAGAGAGCGGACACTGTTGTGGACACCGCCTGCCTACATGCCCACCATAGGTGTTCCCATAATACGACCTGTTTTTCAAACAGGCTTATAAAAAGGGCTGAACTTTTGTTAGTGCTGCGGCTGAGATGACAAATTTCTCCTTGGCATTCCAACCAGTGCTCATGTACCGTTATTTAAGGATATGATGCACATAGATGCAGGATTTTTGGTATATAATCTTAGCTTTGATCATCATACTTGCGTATCAACTACTAGTATTGTTTTACTTCTGTCAACCAGTAACAAGACATCAATTTTTTAAGTTCAACCCTGTAAATGAGGACAGAACATAATTATATAGCTGTCTGTCAAAGCTGGCCTGTATTCAGAGGTTTGGAATGACCTCTGTTCTCATGGTAACATATATACACTTATGAGTATTTATTCTTGTTTTACTGAATTTAACTTTCTATAAAATAAAACATTATTAATTTATCAGATTTCCCTGTTTTCTAATGTACTCTATTAACAAAACAATCACTTTCAATTAAATATTTGTTTGATATTCACAGGTGCTTTTTCTGGACCAATTAATTACTATCGTGCTGCATTCAGTACCAAGAAACCCAGTCAGCAAAAGATAGAAGTGCCTACCTTGGTTGTATGGGGAGATCCAGACATGGCCTTAAATACAGAACTTGCTGAACTAGCAGGTCAATATGTGACCAATCTTACAGTGAAAATTATCAAGAATTCCAATCACTTTGTTATTTTTGATACACCTACAGAATGTAATGCTGCTATTCGTGAATTTTTAGACAAGCAGTAAAAGTTCTTTATTTGTATCTAAGTAACAGACCAAAGTCATTTCTTGTCAGCATTGTACAAATTTAACGTTCTATGCATTTGTTTGTTATAAAGTACCATTAAGTATTTTAATACTTACATATCCTTTTACTCATTTCTGGTATACATTCATTATGGTCTACATTCATTATGGTCTTTATTCATTATGGTCTACATTCATTATGGTATACATTCATTATGGTCTACATTCATTATGGTCTTTATTCATTATGGTCTACATTCATTATGGTCTACATTCATTATGGTCTATATTCATTATGGTCTACATTCATTATGGTATGCATTAATTATGGTATACATTCATTATGGTCTACATTCATTATGGTATGCATTCATTATGGTATACATTCATTATGGTCTACATTCATTATGGTATACATTCATTATGGTCTACATTCATTATGGTATACATTCATTATGGTCTACATTCATTATGGTATGCATTCATTATGGTCTACATTCATTATGGTTTTTAGCTCACATGTCACAAAGTGACAAAGTGAGCTATTAGGATCACTCTCCGTCCGGCGTCCGGCGTCGTGCGGTGTGCGTCGTCAAACTTTATGTTGTGACCACACTAAGGGCCACATTTTTGGCTCAATTTTAGCAAAACTGGGTCAGAACGTTAATATCAACAAAATATCGGACGAGTTCGATATTGGGCCATTTTGGGTCAAAAACTAGGTCACCAGGGCCAAATAAGGGAAAACCTTGTGAACACTTTAGAAATCACTGTTTTTACTGTATCTTCATGAAACTTTTTCAGAATGTTTATTTTAATAATATGTAGGTCAAGTTTGAAAATGGGTAATTTCTGTAGTAAAATTAGGTCACTAGGGCAAATTGCTGGAAAACCTTGTGTACACTCTAGAAGTCACTGTTTTGATTGGATGATCATGAAACCTTGTCAGAATGTTTGTCTTCATAATATCTTAGACGAGTTCGAACATGGGTCATCTTGGGTCAAAAACTAGGTCGCTAGGTCAAATCTTATGAAAAACCATGTTAACACTGTATATTTCACAGTTATTATTGGATCTTCACCAAACTTTGTGAAATCGTTTGTTTTAATGATATAACGGTCAAGTATAAATATGGGTCATCTGGGGTCAATAACTAGGTCACCAGCTCAAATCTTAGGAAAACTTTGTTAACACTGTAGATGTCATGGTTTTGATTGGATCTTGGCCAAACCTTGTCAAAATGTTTGCCTCAATGATATGTGGGTCAAGGCTGAACATGGGTCAGCCGGGTTCAAAAACTGGGTCACAAGGTCAAATCTTAGGTAAAAATCTTGTAAAAGCTCTAAATGTCATGGTTTTGATTGGATCTTGGCCAAACCTTGTCAGATTGTTTGTCTTAATGATATTAAGGACAAGTTCAAGTCACAAGGTCAAATCTTAGGAAAACCTTATTAACACTGTAGATGTCAAATTTTGATCGTATCTTCACCAAACCTAGTCAGACTGTTTGTCTTAATGATATGTGAGACACATTCGAACATATGTCGTCTGGGGTCAAAAACTAGGTCACCGGTTCAAAACAATGTTTTAATGAGTGAACAGTGATTGTCATGTGAGCGATATAGGGCCATCTTGGCCCTCTTGTTATAAAATAGAGATTAATGTAACATATTTTGTTTACCAAGGTCTATACAATCTGTGTGACCATTTACCTGGTAAATGTTGGTGAATGGATTCCATTGAAGCTAACTTACTAGTAACTACTGATGATTGATATTATAAATATTTATAAATGGACCTGCAGATATAGTTTGAATGGATTCTAATCAAACTTCAACAAAGATGTGTTTTCAGTACTTGGATATTTTAAGTTTGTTGGGGATAGAAGTGAATTAACAAATATGGTAGTACATTTGTATCTTTAGTTATTGAACAAAATTATGATAAACTTCAATATTATTTTGGACTTCTTTTTCTATCATAATGACACGCTACAGGAATATTTCTTGTTTTAGTTTGAAAATCATATCCAGCATGGTTTAAGTTCTAACCTCTTTAATTATATACTAAAACAAGTTATTGTAGAGTTATATGTATACACCTTTTGACCATTTCCACTAATGATTCAGTACTTGGAGGGGTATCATTTAATTGTATGGTATATTTTGGTTACCTTACATTCATCACAGTAGCTGATTATGGCTGTCTGTGAAAGTACCATTATTTTAATTGATACAAACTTTATCATTAAGCTAATTATTCGTTTATATTGCCATGTTTTTGTACAAACTTATGTTTATATTGTATTCAGGAAAAAGCTTTCATTGGTTGTTGTGGATTTATAGATCATTTTATATTTTTGTAAATTTGTTACTATGGTCACAGTAAATATTATTATATTGTTGCTATGACAACCAACTTGTCTTATGTCAATAAGTCATACATTTCATATTTGAATTATTTGATATACATATACTGGTGCTGAAGAGTTAACAACAATGTATATCTTAATTTGTGTTACAGTTTATATGTTACTATTAAGTTCAGTACAATGTTATATTTCTAGTTCCTCACTACAGTTTTTTTTCTCCATTCAAGTGTCTTATTTCTTACGGATAATGATTTTATTATATCGTTTACTTGTGTAAGTTTCACCGGTTTTATTTGGTTGGATATGAGTTCTTAAAAATTTGCAGTGATTGTTTTTAACAAGACATCGTTTAAATCCTGACTATGGAGGATTTAGAATAACTTATTAGCTCACCTGATTTCATCAAGTTAGCTTTTAGGATCGATGAATGTCCGGAGTCCATCGTCCGTCCACAATTAGTTTGTTTACACTCTAGCATCCACAGCTCTTAACAAATCTTAATCAAACTTGCTCACAATGTATATGACCACAATGTCTCGGGTAAGTTCGATTATGGGCAAAATCGGACAATAACTTCTAGAGTTATGGGCCCATGAATTACAAAATTTGCTATATTTAGCTTGTTTACACACTAGCGCCTTCATTTATTCACCAATCCTAATCATATGTTCAGTAAATGTGTATAACCAACAGATCTTGGACAAGTTCGATTATGGGCAGAATCGGACCAGAACTTCAAGAGTTATGGGCCCTTGACTTTGAAAATTTGCTATATTTGAGTTTGTTTACACTCAAGCGCATTCATTTATTCACCAATCCTGATAATATTTTCAGTAAATATGTATAACCAAACGATGTTGGACAAGTTTGATTATGGGCGGAATCGGACCAGAACTTCAAGAGCTATGGGCCATTGACTTAGAAAATTTGCTATATTTTAGCTTGTTTACACTCTAGCGCCTTCATTTTTTCACCGATCCTAATCATATTTAAAATGAATGTGTATGACCTTACGGTCTTGGACAAGTTCAGTTATGGGTGGAATCGGACCACAACGTCAAGAGTTATGGGTCCTTGGATTAGAAAATTGCTACGTTTTAGCTTGTTTTACATTATTACACCTTCATTGTTGGTTTTGATCTCAAAATCTACGTAAAAATGGGTTATACTAGATGGAAACTATATTATCTGGTCATTAATTATAGTGTCTTTGTTCTCAGGTGAGCGATAAAGGGCCATCTTGGCCCTCTTGTTTTTCAAGTACTGTATTACAGAGTTCAGGTAATGTCCATTTGCTTTGTATAATGTTGAAAGTACTTCTTACAATGTTAAGCATTTTTCTTTAACATGATATTAGGACTTGTAAATATGTTAATTTGTCATGAACATGACTTTTCTTGAAACCACTTTTAAATGTTGCTTCTTAAGATTTCCCTGTGTTAAGCCTGAACACTACAGCACAATGGTAAGCAAGTTTATCTACGCAATTATATTTAAGATCGTAAATCAAGCAATGAGAAACTAAATGGCATTCTGAGTCTGATTTAGGTGTCTGACAGTTGACTAGTGATATGTATTATTACGATTAAAAAAGAAAGAAGTACATTTTGTACTATTTTGGCCTATATTATATGGTGACTGTATTTGTTGCTTTGTGACGAATTATTGAATTACATTTGTTTAATGCACTCTGATATTTGTGTTTATAAATTACCGTTGTATTAGATTTGTTTATAGTTATTGGTTGGCAGGCCCCTACTGGTCGGACAAAATTACATGTTCTTTTTATTCGGTAAAATTAAATACCCCGGTAGTACATATTGTTACATGTAGAATGTATTATAATATCAAGTGTTGTGACATTGTTGTTTGTTCAATATCTATTTGCCAGCATTATTTTTATATGTAATTCATTATCAATGTGACGGCCATTGCTTTTTATCAGAATTGTTTTTTTTCATATCAAGTTTTCAATATTTTATTTAAGTTGAATTAGGCTATATTAAAATACACGTTTGTATGTCTGTGTTATGATTTGTCTTAGATCAGGGATGAGTTGATACTGTCATCACGCAATACGATACAAAATACCAATATGATATTTTACCATACAATACAGGTAGTTAAGTTCAAATAGAAAAACAATTCAGTATTTAGAACAGTTTCATGTTTTATTTATTGTTTTGTTTAAAAAGTATTAGCAATCTGTTGTATAGATACAGTATCAATATTCTCTGTATCATCTCATTCCTAATGTAACCTTGTATCAAGAAGTTGTCATGTCCTAATTGATTCAGTGTTACTGACAGTGACTGTTTTCATTAATCTTTGTGAACTTTGTTGGTGTCCAGATATATGGTGGGTTATTTTTGTAGCAGATATCAAACAGGGTTCTCATTAGACATCAAAAGTGGAGGGTCATTTCTTACTATTTTTATAGCAATTTTGACCCTTTGGTAAAAAGCATCAGAAGTCTTAGTTCACTAATTTCAAAGGTCAAAACACCATTTTAAGGGTCACTTGAAAGCTCTGTTAAACTTTGATTCTGATCATTTTTTCATGATTTTGACAAAGGCTTCACCTCCATTTTATCCCAATATTAAGGCTAGGGTGCCTTCTACAAAACATAACAAAAAATGCCAACCTACATGTACCTACCAAGTTTTGTGGTGTTCAAGATGTAAACGATTTGTCAGGTATTGATGAAAATAATGTTGTATACAGTGTTGTATTTTTGATATATTATTTTAGAATTGTTACTAGGTTATATTTTGTGATACTGTTGTTTTGTGTACTGTAGTAAAGATATGTAATCTCTACTCTCTAGCTGTCTAAGTTTTATTACTTATATACATACTGTGTTGGTATTGTGCGATTTTATTAACCTGTCAAAGCTGCTTCATTACACAGTCAATGCTAGCATTTATTTTAGCTTTAATGTGATTTGATAACTTTCATGACCTGTACTAGTCTGTAATCTTTGTTATACCGATTGTTGAATGTACATGTATTGTAACTTACAGTAAAACAGAACTTTCCCTTTCCGTAAATAAATAAACTATCAACTGTAGTACAAAGCTATAAATAAATGCATCCAGAGACCATGTAAGTATTCAGCTTTGACAGTTTAATAGAATCACACTATATTCACCAAGAATCCTTTGGATAAAATTTTCCTTCAGGTTGAAGTTTTCCTGTAAGTATCTAGAAGTTTTCCATCAATTATAAAAACAGTTATCAAATGTTACTTCCGCTGTTTAGCCGTCAAAGTAATTCGAAGTTTCGACTGTATCGCCGTCAAAGAAAGAAATTTTTAATAATCGACATTCGTGAAACAGGCAGTATTGGCATCATAATAATGTAAATTTCGAATGTCTAGCTAGACAATCGACATTCATCTCGAAATATTGTGATGGCGATACAGTCCGTTTTTTCGAATGTCTAGATGAATGTCGATTGTCTAGCTAGACATTCGAAATTTCATTACTTTGGTCTTTTTTGGTCTTAAATGAAAATGTATGCTTCAAGACAGATTGATGTATCGTACTATAACTCTGATCATATTTTCATGGTTGGCTTCGATGGTCTAGCTAGACATTCGAAATTTCATTACTTTGACGGCGATACGCTCGAGATCTGTTTTACGAATGTCGAGATGAATGTCGATTGTCTAGCTAGACATTCGAAATTTGCATTATTGTGATGGCGATACAGTCCGTTTTTTCGAATGTCTAGATGAATGTCGATTGTCTAGCTAGACATTCGAAATTTCATTACTTTGGTCTTTTTTGGTCTTAAATGAAAATGTATGCTTCAAGACAGATTGATGTATCGTACTATAACTCTGATAATATTTTCATGGTTGGCTTCGATGGTCTAGCTAGACATTCGAAATTTCATTACTTTGACGGCGATACGCTCGATATCTGTTTTACGAATGTCGAGATGAATGTCGATTGTCTAGCTAGACATTCGAAATTTGCATTATTGTGATGGCGATACAGTTCGTTTTTCGAATGTCGAAATGAATGTCGATTGTCTAACTAGACATTCGAAATTTCATTACTTTGACGGCGATACGCTCTGTATTACGAATGTCGAGATGAATGTCGATTGTCGAGCTAGACATTCGAAATTTACATTATTATGATGGCCATACAGCCTGTCACACGAATGTCGAGATGAATGTCGATTGTCGAGGTAGACATTCGAAATTTCATTACTTTGTCGGCGATTCAGTCACTTTTTCGAATGTCGAGATGAATGTCGATTGTATAGCTAGATATTCGAAATTTTATTACTTTGACGGCGATACGCTCTGTTTTACGAATTTCAAGATGAATGTCGATTGTCTAGCTAGACATTCGAAATTTACATTATTATGATGGCCATACAGCCTGTTTCACGAATGTCGAGATGAATGTCGATTGTCTAGCTAGACATTCGAAATTTCATTACTTTGACGGCGATACGCTCTGTTTTACGAATTTCGAGATGAATGTCGATTGTCTAGCTAGACATTCGAAATATCATTACTTTGACGGCTATACAGTCCGTTTTTTCCAATGTCGAGATGAATGTCGATTGTCTAGCTAGACATTCAAAATTTCATTACTTTGACGGCGATACAGTCCGTTTTTCGAATGTCGAGATGAATGTCGATTGTCTAGCTAGACATTCGAAATTTCATTAATTTGACGGCGATACAATCCGTTTTTCGAATGTCGAGATGTATGTCGATTGTGTAGCTAGACATTCAAAATTTCATTGTTTTGACGGCGATACCGTCCGTTTTTCGAATGTCGAGATGAATGTCGATTGTCGAGCTAGAGATTCGAAATTTTATTACTTTGACGGCGATACGCTCTGTTTTTTCGAATGTCGATTGTCGAGCTAAACATTCGAAATTTCATTAATTTGACGGCGATACAATCCGTTTTTCGAATGTCGAGATGAATGTCGATTGTCTAGCTAGACATTGGAAATTTCATCACTTTGACGGCGATACAGTCGTAACTTCGAATTCGAAAAAATAAACGGAGCGTCTAGCTTTACATATTTTCGTATGTGTACGCATTCCGTACATAATGTAAGACGGGTGCGTTTGTTGCAACGTCGATCACGCTTTCGGAATTAATTATTTTTATTAAGCTAAGTTTATTTTACTAAGATTGGAATCCAATACTGTCATAGGTGGCAGGTACTCAATTTTCAAATTAAACCTACGAGTATCCTAGTATTCGGATACTCACCGCAGCCAAAGTTATACGTGATGCGTATTTGTTTACCTTACCTATCATAATTTTAGTTAAGTCAAATACCAGGTATGATTATCATGCTACACTACACGCGTGCTCTCTGTTTGTCACACGATTATAAATCTCCCGGAGCCTTTAGATTGTTCAATTAGCAAGATGTCATGATAGGTGTGAAGGCGTCCATTGTTCGCTGAGCTGCTCCAACTTTGAGATAAACAACTCAAACTACATGATAATTAGAGTCATGGGGACAAAAATTTAGTTTGACATAAACGAAATTTTGAGATAAGTGAATTGGAGGTAAGCGGATTAATTTTATACAGAGAAAGAGCAAACAAATCGGGACCCAACGAAACAGTTTGACATAACCGAAATTTTGATATAAGCGAGTTTGACATAACGAGATTCAACTGTATATACCTAACTACAACACAGTCAAATTGCAGCCTCTCAAGTGCTTCATCACACCCCGCCCACTTGGTTTTATCATAATTACTAAATATGAAACTGTCATGTTAGGTTTTCTGCAGGTGTAAATCATTTATCTATACAAGAACTTAAGACGTTTTCGGTAGTTTGCTACATTTTTTCACATACACATATAGGAAAAATTAAAACTGATCAATGAATTTTTTTAAAACTTTGCATGGTCGTAGCATATGACAACAGAAACATTTTAAGCGAAAAAAAGTTTGGGGTCACTGACCTCGTTTTTGAGTTATCTGCCCTTGAATTTGGATTTTTTGCTTATTTTATGTCATTTCAAGGGCAGATAATTCACCATAATGGAAAGCAAAGCCTTATCTGTTTTCATTTTTATGTAGCCGACTTCCTTTCATGTCATCGTGAAATATTTCATGAATTATTAAGGAGTGTTTTTTTTATTTTTTTCTCCCTTTACTTAAACCAATGCCAATTTTCTTTAAAAATGGCCTAATTTTGAAGAATTTTCAGTCTCTCAACTTCAACTGAGAAAAGACAACATAAATGTTTAATGGAATTGAATGAAAGTTTGTTTTTAGACCAATAATAAAATGAAAAACATTAACCAAAAGTAAAACCATGGTATTTGAGATTTATGTATGAGTTATCTGCCCTTGAAATGACCTAAAATAAGCAAAAATTCAAATTCAAGGGCAGATAACTCAAAAACGAGATCAGTGACCCCCAATTTTTTTTCGCTTAAAATGTTTCTGTTGTCATATGCTACGATTATGCAAAGTTTAAAAAGATTTCATCGATCAGTTTTAATTTTTCCTATATGTCTATGTGAAAAATGTAGCAAACTACCGAAAACGTCTTTAATAACCAGTACACTTACCAGTGTATTAACATCATAGTTTTAGCAGTTTTTCCATTTTCATTATTGTCGCACTTTTTCTGATTATAACAGTCAGCCATTTTTTGAATTTACACCATGTGACCTGTGATGTCATCAAACATCACCATCCCTTAAAATATACTGAAGCGCTTATGAAGCCCCTCCTTATAAGAAATAGATAAAATCAATCCATCCCAAAGTCTATGAAGTACTTCTGAAGTCCCCGTGCGCTTTGGTGGAGCGGGGAACATCATCTGAAGCATGATCAAGAAGTATGAAAGAAGTCCCCGGGACTTCAGATGAAGCGGGTCTTTAAATTTTGCAGCGCTGATGAAATACATCTGAAGTACGATTGAAGCAGAGGCTTTAACCAAAGAATCTGCTTCTTTTGTGGCGGGGAAGAAAGATAAAAATTACGACAATAAAAGAACAAAGTATTAATTAATTATAACAGATTGGTAATACATGTATGTTAATTTAACTGAAAGTGTCTGATTCAAAACATTACTATGGATTCGAAATCTTAAGTTTTAAGCGAGTTTCATGATGGGTTTTAGATTTTGTGATTAATGAAGACATGACAAAATTAATGCCTAGCGAAATGACAACAGTTATTCAAAGACAGATATGTTGACCATTCGTTTTGAAGCTTTTCTAATCGCCCATCACTCCCAGATTTCATACTCAACTGATAAAAGCTGTATACTTTGCGGTACAAGCATTTTCTTATTGAAAATAAAGCCCCATCCAAAATTAAAACATTAACCAAATAATTATTAATAAAAAAGAAGTGTTTTAACATATTGTTGTCTATTTTACAACATACCTCAGACTGTATTCTCATTCTGTTTATACGAACAAAAAATTATGCATGATATTCAAAGTCGACATTGTTATTCTGTCTGTTGTGTGAAATGTTTGTTCATTATTATGAATAATACTAAGTTTTTACATTCTGTTTGAAATGCCTGTAATCTGAATTCATTAACTAATTAGATTTTCTTTTTAACAGATTTGATTTGTGTAGATTAAACACTGGCTGAGTTTCCCGACTGTTTTATGTGACAGAGTTCATTCTAAGTGAAGCCCAATGACTTAACGCTTTGTATATCACGGTGCGGGTTAGAGTAATAAAAACACAAAACAACAATGCTTAACCGTTTAATACTATTATTGTATTAATACAAAGACTTGAGATCTTCAATACAGACGTCAGCATCAAGTACCACACTGTCCCACTGTGCTCGTGCTTCACTAAACATTCCTTCAAGACCTTGTATATCTTCTTCATCTAACATTTCCATACCTCCACACTTATTTACTGTACTCGTTCAACTCTTCCACATGTTCTAACTACCATTGTCACAATCATCTTTGCTTCTATATTGGAGAAACATATTGTTATATCCAATTAAATAATACATCGTCATGTTTATGTTAATTATTGAAATAAAATCTGGAACATATAATATAAATTTATACGGCTAAGAATTTTAGTAATATCATTATAAATGTAGGTAACAGTAAAACTTGCTTCTGATTATCGTTTGTCTTCAATGCCAGTTGAATCAATGGTTTCTTTACAACATAACATGTTTATACTCTAATGGTTTTGAAGCACAGGTATGTATACACGGATGCACATATTTGTGCATGTTTAAATGAAGTCATAAGCATGAACAATACACCCGGTGTTTGAGTAAGTAACACATCTGATAAAAGTGACTTGATGAAATAAGAAACTTGACAAACTAGTGTTGTTTTTATTTATTACCAGGTAAGGATGCAACGCCTTTAGCTGTGACCGTTATTGTAGCCGAGTGGCATCGATCGACCAAGGAGTCAGGGAAAAATGGAGCTTCGCATGTTTGCGTACGTGATGTTCCAGACACACAGTCGTTATCAATCATTTCCAATCCACTTATTGCAGATTCCACCGCTGACTTGTACATCGCAGGTACATTCAAAACCTCGAAGTCTATGTGCATGCAACTTTGACAGCCTGAAATACACATTGTAAATTTATTTTGAAATTTGCTTCACCTTCTACTATCACTAAAACCTTTGTACAGTCGTTCATATTGGCTAATTTCTTATGCTTAGATTGTTAGTTCAATATTTTAATGTTATGCCCAGCGAGAAAAGAACAGAACATATGAGCATATAAACAAACAAGCCTTAATAATCACCAAAGCAAATAAGGAACCACGTACTACGACATTTCTTTTCTAAAAATTACTCGATGTTACAATACTTATTAGATTGAGTAGTAGGATCAATGGAGACCCATTTAACATAAAACTGGAGACCCATTTAACATAAAACTGAAGACCCATTTAACATAAAACTGGAGACCCATTTAACATAAAACTGAACAATGCTTTGTAAGGCAAGATACTTAGTTAAAATACATAGTTGATGGTAGAGTACGACGACAAGTCAACAGTTAGTTGTATATGCTATGCTTGCAAGAACGTATTCTGTGTTACCAGCTGCCCCTGACACCACGTGATAATCGAAGGCCTGAATTTTAAGCGGGGAACCAGACTTGCAAGAACTAAGCGCCCATATTACAGGAGTGATTTTCAAACTAAACCAGTATTAATAAATCATACTTGTTCATTCTATCCTGACAAATTATTTTAATACACAAAGTAAAAATAAGCAATTCAATAAGTATTCTATTTTCTTGAGCTCGTTACCATGTGAATGTAATTTTACTTTACATCCTGTTAGTGACGACGAAGTATACAAGTTTATTTAATAAAAACTATAATTATAAAGTTTTGATTATAAAGTATCCACAATCTTATTCATTACTTTTCATAGCATGACTCATATAAAATTTGAATGCAATACGTTGTTTTTAGATGTATTTAATAAACCACATATCACGTATGTCTACTACTCTATTTGTTTGTAGTTTTTCTCTGTTTTGTTACAGGATAAACAAAAACACAAACTAAACATGAATGGAATTTGTCACTTAATAGTAAATGACGAATAAGTGCAGTTGCATAATTTAGTAAAATCAAAAGATGACATATGAACACCGTCGACATATATATAGTATATATGATAAACAACACATAACAAATTATTGTATCACTATTTCTTAAAGCAGTATAAATGTAATACTGACTTATCTTTTAGCTCCCTTTTTGACTTTATCCATCCCCCGTCTATTCTGCTCACCGCAGACAAGAGAAACAACATCAGGCATGTCCCAGTCATGTCGAGTCTTTTGGAAGAAATCGTGTGTTTTAATTTTACACAATGCCAAATGTCCGAGCAGTTATCATTTGTATACAGTTTTTAAAGGTCAGTACCAAAAATATAATGACGGGTAATTTTGTATGATATTTGTAAATCATGGAAAATGCTGACCAGTGCATGAGACAAAGTTCAATGCTGGCTAAATAAGAGGTCATACACTGAGCGACAAGTCAGAATTATTTGTTTACAGAGCCGACATGATGGTTCTGACGTTATAGGCAATCACTATGTCGTACCTACTTTGGTCGTGATTTCGATATTCCCGTCAACATCTAGAACTGTTTTTCTAGACAAATTTTAGTCATGGGTACGAGTTTATTCTAGTTGTTTGCGAGTATATAGTATAGTGTCTATCACTAGTTTGGGTCAAACTGGCAATTTGATTGGTTAATGGTGATGCCGGTCATTTTGATTGGTCAGTCATTGGACTGGCTATTCGTCGCGTAACCTGTCCTGTTTGACTGAATGTGTTCGTCTGCTCTTTTGTTAAGCCATGTAGGCTCTGTGATGTTGACCTAGATAAGTTGTTGTGGCATAATATCGGAAATGCTATTTGAAGTTCAAAATGGTTGTATCATAGCAGATTATGGACCCGCCTCCGTAGTCGAGTGATTAAAGTCGCTTCAAATCACTGTAACCTCTCACTGATAGAGGGTCGTGGGTTCGAGCCCCGCTACCGACCATGTCTCTTTATGTGATAAAGTAGGCAGTTGCTTTCTTCCAAGGAACGATGTTTAGGTGAACTGTCCGCCTCATATTACTCTGACTGTTGAAAAGGGATGTAAAACCCGATATATAAAAACAATAACAACATATATTCTATTTGATTGATGTAGGGCATGGTATTAACATGTGTTTCTGAACTATGTACTGTACATTAATTTATTCATTTGTCAAATACATGTACTCATGATTTTCAATATATGTGTATCGTTCATAACTTGTAATTATGTTATACTCTCCGTAATGAAAAAAGCAACTTCATACAAAAAACCTAAACCAATACTTCTTGTAATTCGTTTACCTATAACGTTTCTTTATAGTTTTTATTGTAAAATTTGTTTTTGCCGAACTATTTGTCTTTTTTCTTCTTTTATTTCAGATTCTCAGTTTTGTTATAACATGCTATGTTAACACCAATTCAATTACGTTTAATGATGTGTCGGTTAAAGAGAAGGTGAAACTCGAATCTTTATATTCAGTCGTTTATCTAACTTTTCCGCATCATAATTAGAGATTCTTTCTCGAGGCTAGATTCTAACTTGTCAATCCATGTCTTAAAGAATCCAAATATTATTTGAATACATGATCTAGACAACTAAACCACATCATTTAACATTTTTACCAAGAGAAATTCATTTAAATGACGATATCTTATGAATACATGAATACATTTTAACTGTGAGTTAGATGTCTGTGCCACCAATTACAAGAGCAATGTTTGTCAGTAATTATTATTCAAACCGTTTATAAATAATTAATAATAATTATTATTATAATAGTATAATATAATTTCGTCTAATTAAATAAATATATGTAAACGAAGTACACGTTCATGTTAAGTTCACGGACAATTCTAATATATGGTTATACTACACATCATTCTACAAATAGCTCGTACATCATGTATGATAATATTAATAAGGATATAATTGGCAAGATATCAGTGTCATGACTATTGTAAGTTATAATGACGAAGTACAGTAATTTCTCATAGTTTGAATCAAATACTAGTATAGACTTGTAAATTATTCTTATAATAGCATACATTTGTATTATCAAAGTATTTGATGTTGCCATCAAAATGTTAAAACATCTAAAGACTCTCCAACCAAAACCGTACAACCTTAGCATAATTCAAGCTAGTTAGAGTTATGGATCACATCTAATAATTTGTGAAAGTATTTTGCAGTAAAACATGTAGTTGAAGTCGAGTTAAACATATTTAACTGGGGGTAGTCATGGGTATCGTATGACGACATATCATTATTCTCGTGGTAATACGGTTAAAGAACATTATTTTCTTAAATACAGAACCACCAGAAAAAACTAACAATTTAGAGATGTTTAACCTTCGATAATCGGATGAATATCGACGCACCCAGTGACAATGCCAGCAGACGAACTTTAAGGCGAATCGGTTTGTTATTTAAGAAAAGAAAGTACATGTAACTGTATTTTGGTAATATTTCCGTGTAAAATGATTCTTAAAACAAATGGATGTGTACCTATTCTATTTCTTTATTGGCATAACCAGCAATAATAGATTGCCTTTGGCGATTTACAATGTATATAATTTTATGGCACAGTTCAACATGTATATTTTTTAACACATTAACTTAAAATATACCGAAAAACATTAATCATTTGAACAAGATACGTTGATTGATAAGCTACTGTCATAGAAGCTGGTTTCGATCTTTTTTGTGTAAATAATCAACATGTATATAAATAACATCATATTTCAGCATTAACATGGTAAAACATTGATTCTAAATGAATGCCCAACTTTGCTTTAAATCATTCATGAAATTTTATTGTTTATAAATCGTTAACGACTTGAAACTTAAGTCAGTTCGCAACGGATGTATTCAAGTATATGCGAGTTATTGTTTATGAATATTATAAAACAATTGATGTATTAAACAGGAAATAAGATTATTTTTGAACAGGGTTGCTTGCAACCTTGTTCTTGGTTACTAACAGTTTTTCAACCTTACAGTATTAATATCTAAAATAGTAACAACTGGTTTCCCCTATCACAACCGATAAGAAGTTCTTCCCCATGCAAACGCCAAATAAATAGTTCCAATGAGAAGACGACATTCAGTCTTATCTGGTTTACCCTGTCCATATAAAGTTAAGATTATACGTAAAACATGTTGCTTAATGAATGGAATAAATGAAATGCGTTAAAAAAAGTTATTAAAAATTATAGTATACTATTGACAGCCGGTTTATGTCGATATAAAAAAACGAATTGTGGTATAGCAAGGAGGTTGGTGTTGCAGCGGTAAGATGCTCGCTTACAGAGTGAGAGGTCCTAGAATCAATACCCGGTCGGAGAATATATTTTGTTTGATATGAACATTTTTTTCTCAAATAATTAGCTAAGATACCAAAGAGGAAGTATACGAGTAGTTGTGTTAAAAAATGTATTTCAATGAAATAAAAAAAAATCTACATGAAAAGTCTAAATCATAATTATATGCAGTTTTCATGAAAAATTGATAAAAATAATATCAATAATCAACAAACTGCCTAAAACATGTAAATAAATGACTATTATTTTCAGTGATAAATACGATATCGGACCTATGTCGGGCCGGTATCATAATTTCGTGGCAGCTGCTGCGTGGGTTCATGTGTTTTGTACAGCATCGGACCGACATCGGGCCAACATGCTTAATTAGGTGTTCAAACTAGTAGTATCCAAATTATTCAAACGGTATTAGAATAAATAGCTTTATTGAAACATAATTTCATATGAATAGGTTCTACTCAGAAAAAACACGTAGGTGCATCATGTAAATATCGGGCCTGTTTTAAAGGTTCATATGGAAATTACAGTAGTAACAAGGTACATGTAATACGTACTAGTTAAGAATTGATAACTATATGTGTTCATTGAAAGGTATGACCTGCAGCGACCGGGAATCGAACCCGGACCGCCGGGTTACAAATTCATGGCACTAACCACTGGACCACGGTCGTGGCTGTGTGTGTGACACTGTATGGCTGATAATACAACTGTCTAACCTCAGGATCAAACCCTGTTCTTCCAGCGCTATCAGCGCTTTGATTATTGTATGTGACTTGTGACTAGTCGTCAGTGACATAATTCATTAAAAGAAGAGATTTATTCATGTACTAGGTGTATAATACGAGTACACATGTAAGCATTATTTGTAATCGTCACTATAATTAGATAACTTAAACGATTATATAGAATAACGAACATTACTGGATTAATCAGTTTACACGATTACGAATGTAGTATTTCCGTTTTGAATAAAATATTAGTACAGTACAACCTCTCCAAAGCAACACCCTTAGAGAGTAGCATTATGTCGTTGTTGCTCTAGAGAGGTTAAATAAATAATTTTAAAGCATGTTGTTACTGAAGGGAGGTTGTTGCGTAAGAGAGGACCGTTCAGGAGAGGTTTCACTGTACAGTCAAACATGTAAATAAAGGTCACCCTTGAGAAAGACAACATGTGGTCTTTACTCATACATGGCCGTTATTCGGAGGTCATTGTGTTCTAAATTATCAATGACAGCTTCTAAAAAAACAGTCTTTATTCACAGGGTGGCCTTTATTCGGAGTTGGCCGCTAACACAGGTTTAACAGCATATTTGTTTGCCAAAGACTGAACATTCAGTGATTTTATTTTATTTTCGTCACAGAACTCAACATAAGAGTATTTAGGCCCCTAACTGCCACAACAAAACATTTGAAGTTCTACTTGACTGGTAAATTATACACATATAAACATATTACGTATTATCTATTTTTCTTCGCTTGCAAATTTCGGTAAGTTTGTAAATATCCGGATAAAGTCTACATTAATTGCTACTCGTAACTTTCAAGTGGGCAATTAAAACTTTGATTTATTCTAATGGGTAAAACATTTCAGCTAAAGTGTTTCTTTTAATACCACATATCATTGAAGAACCAGGATTTATTATCTAATTATTCATTTATTGTATCTAACAAGTGACTCCATTTTTACTGACAAGCATATTTTAGAAAATAGCTAGGGTTGGAACATTATTAAGTTGTATGTATACGTTACATTTTTTGAACTTAATCTACATGTACAAATGCAATCGGGAATACTCGACGTTTGTCTACAGACAATGTCTCGGACATCATAAGGCAGGCCATCATATTGTTGCTGTTCTTCATCATGGCTAACCCTGCGGATCTAAAGATTGAAACAATCTGTTTCTGTTTCAATGGGAACTTGATGCCCATTTCATCAATCGCGAACGCCGATATACTCCCATCACACTAGGGCCACGTTTGCACTACGTCCACCACGTCCTGACAGGACATGGCAAGAACCTGATTAACGTGATAAGGACGCAGAAAGAACTGGTTCGAGCGTGGTATGGTCTTCGTGGACGTGAAGGACGTGGTGGGACTTTTGACATGTCAAAAAATAACGTGGCGGGGACGTGGTCAAATTAAAACGCAGTGCTTACGTAGTAAGAACGTAACCAGCAAGCGATTTTCACTGCGTTGTCACTGGGTTGTCACTACGCTTTTGTTACGTCAGTGAAGTTCTCACTACGTCTCAACCAGGTGCATGCTAAGGCCATAGTACGTCCACATCACTTTACAGAAGACTGCAAAAGGTTGTAATTTTGCTCCGTCACGTCTTTAGTACGTTTGCAACAGGTACCCAGTACGTTCCTGTCAGGTTCTGAGCAATTGGTATAAATACTGGATTCATACCCCATTCTTTCATTTCCAGTCAAATATATGTTAACAAATGAATGCAATTTGTTTTTGTACCGGGACAACAAGCCATTTTGGATGCTCAAATTGCCATTTTCTAAATACGAAATAGAAGAAAAGGGAACATGAAGCAATCTAGATTATGTTGTGTTAGTGCATGGCTATCAGCAGAAAGAAGACTTCTGTTCGGCCATCATGACTAGTTAAAATAAATGGACACTTGGTACAGTATACGGAGCGAGTGAATGCAATGAGGACGTTATTGGGACCTATGGAGAGCGCAGTTCAGTCTGCATGGACGTTGTGAGCACGTAATTCGGACGTAGTATAAACGCAATAGACCTGGTGTCAACGGGAGGCTGCACGTGTAATGAACTTACTGGGAACGTGATAGACGCAGTGAGAACCTGGCAAAGACGTTGTAAGGACATAGTGAGAACCTGGGTGCATCATTTTTTTCGAGTTTGACCCCGTCCCCGCCTCTTCCATCAAAATTTTCAGGACGTGATGGGAACTTTGCGAGCGTGGTGCGGACGTGCCCTGGTGTGATGGGAACTTTGCGAGCGTGGTGCGGACGTGCCCTGGTGTGATGGGAACTTTGCGAGCGTGGTGCGGACGTGCCCTGGTGTGATGGGGGCAATAAATACATTTGAAAGTCTTTAATTCTGACAATGATTCTGGAAAACGAGTACTTAGTATTGAAAAAGTAGTGATAACCGCATAAACAAAAAGTATGTACGAGTCATGTTTCACAGTTAAGGAAATACCCGAGTATTTACGATTGATGTACGAGTATGTGAGGGAGATCATGTTTGTTTGTTTGGTGTTGTTTTATGGCGCATCGACTACAAATGATCATATAGCGCGCAATAAAAATTAAAAAGGGAAGTCAAATGATTAAACTCGTGTAATAATAAAGTATTAATGAGAATGAAGGATGGCTGACATGAATAGGTTATAACGATTAGTGCTTACCAGAATTAAGTGCTTGCATGGATCTATTTTAAGGGTATGCACCCAAACCTACATCATTTATATACTGTTTGTAAAGGTCAACGATAGTTTGATAATGAGAAACAATTTCTAGATGACACTAAATCTACGTAATTTTGAATACTTAACAACTTATTTTGGAATGTCCATTACTGCAAGTGTTGGCGATTTATCTTTGTTTGCATCATTACGTACTAAAATCAAAGTTTTTATTGAACAATCAGATAAAATTCGCCATTGTTATTCTGTCTGATACGTGAAATGTTTGTTCACCATTATAGAACAAGATGTCGAATACTACTAAGTTTTTACATTCTATTCGAAATGCACCTAGCCTGTATATAAATACAAATTTATGAACGAATTAAATTTTCATTTTAACAGATTAGATTTGTGTAGTTTTAAAGACTGGTTGAATTTCTCGACTGTTGTATGTTACAAAGTTCGTTCAAAGTGAAGCCCAATAACTTAACGCTTTGTACATCTCGGTGCGGGTTGGAGTCCACTAGCATTTGTCTGACGTGAGCTGTTTAATTTGTTCAGTCTGTTTATATTTATCATTCTATCATGTAAGACACAAAACATAATCGCATGTTGTATAAGAGATCAATAAATATTCAAAGGTTTGAAAGTCTTGCTGATACGAACATGCAACACTAGCTTCTTGTTAAACTTTAGTTTTATTTGTGCTTTGTTGTTCTGTCTTGATTTTTGGTCTGTCTGTAAAGATCATGACATCTTGTTTACAGTCGTGTACGAATAGGCCGTTGAGTGGGTCTTTTATTTATCGTGCGCTTGTCCATTACTTGTTTCTGAATACGTTACATCTGTATACACATGTACACGCTCTAATACAGTAAATATTAAAAGTTAACCCCCAAGAAAAAACATACGTTTATTATAACTATTATGTTAATACAATGACTTCAGATCTTCAATACAGATGTCACCATCCAGTACCACACTGTCCCATTGCGCCTGTGCTGCCCCAAGCATTCCTTCAATATTTTGTCTGTCCTCTTCATCTAACATTTCCATTCCTCCACACTTATTTACTGTACTCGGTTCAACTCGTCCACATCCTCTAACTACCATTGTCACAATCATCTTTGCTTCTATATATGGAGACATATAAATTATATTCAGTTAAATAACACATCGTCATGTTTATGTTAACAGACAGCGTTTATCTGGAACAAATATACGGCTAAGAATATGCAAACTGATTTTATAGTAATATCTATAAATGTAGGTAACGGTAAAACTTGCTTCTGATTATCGTTTGTCTTCAATGTCAGTTGAATCAATGGTTTCTTTACAACATAACATGTTTATAAATTATAATATAATGGTTCTGAAGCATAGGTATGTATACAAGTATGCACATATTCGTACATGTTTAAATGAAGCCATAAACATGAACAGTACATCCGATGTCTGTGTAAATAAAACATCTGATAAAAGTGACTTGATGAAATAAGAAACTTGAAAAACTAGTGTTGTTTTTATTCATTACCTGGTAAGAATCCAACGCCTTTAGCTGTGATTGTCATTGTAGCCGAGTGGCATCGATCGACCAAGGAATCAGGGAAAAATGGAGCTTCGCATGTTTGCGTACGTGATGTTCCAGACACACAGTCGTTATCAATCATTTCCAATCCACGTATTGCAGATTCCATCGCTGACTTATACATCGCAGGTACATTCAAAATCTGGAAGTCCATGTGCATGCAACTTTGACAGCCTGAAATACACAATGTAAATTTTATTTTGAAGTCTATTTCACCTTCTACTATCACTAAAATCGTTCATGTTGGTTAATTTCTTATGCTTAGCTTGTTAGTTCAATATTTTGATAGTATGCCAAACGAGAAAACACAGAACATATGAGCATATAAACAAACAAGCCTTAATAATCACTGTCAACATTCATAATCGTAATGATACATATCAATATGATAAGTAACACATATATCATTGTATCACTATTATGACGAATTCGAACTATTATGCAAACTTTTTAAAACAATTATTACCACTGCCGTTAATATCTGAAATCAAATGTTGGATAATAACGACCTGCCACTTATTGCAAATTGTAATTTACTTTTGCAATAACTTTGTCACAATAAATTAAAGCATTGAAAGTTCTGCTGTTTTTCGGAACTACAAAGTAGTAAAAAGTTCAATTTCTTTGGAGGGTGAGGTATTGGGCTGAGTTTTGGAAACCGAACGATAGTTCGCGCATGAATTTTGATGCAGACCAAAGTACTACGCTTTTCTACACACGCCATGCAATTGTTAAAGTTGTCGCCGTTCCATGTGCTTTCAGAACACGTTATAAGCATTAAATTAATCGATTAACATTTCCCGATGAACCACTTTTTTAAATATCTGGTTGACTTACAGTTATCATCGCACCGTGATGACTTCTATATGTTTACAATAGAAGCAAGGAACCAGGCTAAATTAGCATATACAGCACGTGAATTATGACGTCATCATTCCTTGAAATGTGTGTACTGATAGTAAATATTGTAGTAATCCTAGGAAGAGGATTGTTTAGAATTTTTTACGACTGTTTTGTATTGCTCGTTTACGATTTTGCATATCCATCTGATTTTGACTTGAATGCACGTAATATTTGAATTTGTATTTATGCCATTGAATTAAAAAATTTGAACTATTTTCGTAGACGGAAGACTAATCCTCGGTATGCAGGAAAATTAAAACCGATCGACTGTTGAGAAATGGTCTTAACTTTGTGTTCGTACCGAACAGCAAAAACCATTCGCGACACAAATGCGTATTAACAGTACTCTGGCAAAATCACAATTAAACGATATTTATAATGTTAAAAATAAGAATCATTCCAGTATAAATGTAATACTGACTTACCTTTTAGCTCCCTTTTTGACTTTATCCAGCCCCCGTCTATTCTGCTCACTGCAAACAAGAGAAAAACCATCAGGCATGTCCCAGTCATGTTGAGTCTTTTGGAGGAAATCGTGTGTTTTAATTTTACACAATGCCAAATGTCAGAGCAGATACCATTTATATACTGTTTCTAAAGGTCAGGAACTAAATTTAATGACGGGCAATTTTATTTGATATTTGGACATCCTGAAATATGCTGACCGGTGTATGAGACAAAGTTCACTATATTGTACCTACTTTGGTCATGATTTCGATATACCCGTTATACATCTAGAATTGTTTTTGAAATTTGATTTTGACGAACTTACTGCCTGATTGTCTTGTTTTGATTTCTGATTTTCAGTTTTCAGCTATAACATGATTTGTTACCGCCAATTCGTTTATGTTTAATGTCAGTTAAATACTCAGTCGTTTATCTAACTTTTGAGCATCCTTACTAAAGATTCTTTCTCGAGGCTAGATTCTAACTTACCAATTCGTCCCTCTTAAGCGATTTTTTGAAATTCTAAAGTAATTATATATTCATTCTATAGGGCCTAATATATAGAATGCTTTGAACGAAATTGGAAGCAAGAAGATAATCCCATAACTTAATAATTTTATATCATATTAAAGAACGAAAAATGAATTTTATTGTGATACTAGTAGGTGGAAAAAAGTTAACAAAACAGAATGTTAATAACAGATTGAAAAAATCCCACCATAATCTATTGCTGCAATTTATCATCAGACAAAAACCAATTTCGATTTTTGCATCGATTTCAAGGGAGACAATGTGGCTTAACGGGATGTATTGGAAAGTTGGGTATGGCAAATATTATTTTAATACATGTACTAGACAACTGAACCATATCATTTAACATCTCTACCAAGAGGAATTCATTTATATGACGATATCCTATGAATACTTGAAACTAATTGCTTTAAATTTTAATTGTGAGTTAGATGAAGCGATGCCAGTAATTACAAGAGTAATGTCTGTCAGTAACTAGTAGTTAACCCATTTATTGTCCTTAGTTTTTTAACGTTTTACCCGTGTTGATACACAGATTTAGCTTAAAGAGTTTACTAATTGAATTGCATGAACACTTAGTTATGATCTGCCTGTGACAAGTTTTCTAATGTTTATAAAAACGTATTTACTGCATATTTTGTTTTTACTTTTTTGGGGCACTATAATCCCTGGCTAAATCTCTACATTCATAAATAATCGTTATCTAAATGACTTCAAATTAGTTTTAACCTTTAGATTGGAGGTGTCTAAAGTTTTGACATTTCATAAAAATGACATTTAATTCTAACAATAGAGGTTAAGTTCATGTTGAGTTCACGGACAATTCTAATATGTGGTTATAATACACGTACACATTATCCTACAGACAGCTCGTACACACTATCATATCATTAATTATGATTCTACAGACAGCTCGTACACTCTATCATATCATTAATTATGATTCTACAGACAGCTCGTACACTCTATCATATCATTAATTATGATTCTACAGACAGCTCATACACTCTATCATATCATTAATTATGATTCTACAAACAGCTCGTACACTCTATCATATCATTAATTATGATTCTACAAACAGCTCGTACACTCTATCATATCATTAATTATGATTCTACAGACAGCTCGTACACTCTATCATATCATTAATTAGGATTCTACAAACAGCTCGTACACTCTATCATATCATTAATTATGATTCTACAAACAGCTCGTACACTCTATCATATCATTAATTATGATTCTACAGACAGCTCGTACACTCTATCATATCATTAATTAGGATTCTACAAACAGCTCGTACACTCTATCATATCATTAGTTAGGATTCTACAGACAGCTCGTACACTCTATCATATCATTAATTAGGATTCTACAGACAGCTCGTACACTCTATCATATCATTAATTAGGATTCTACAGACAGCTCGTACACTCTATCATATCATTAATTATGATTCTACAGACAGCGCGTACACTCTATCATATCATTAATTATGATTCTACAGACAGCTCGTACACTCTATCATATCATTAATTATGATTCTACAGACAGCGCGTACACTCTATCATATCATTAATTAGGATTCTACAGACAGCTCGTACACTCTATCATATCATTAATTATGATTCTACAGACAGCTCGTACCCTCTATCATATCATTAGTTAGGATTCTACAGACAGCTCGTACACTCTATCATATCATTAATTAGGATTCTACAAACAGCTCGTACTCTCTATCATATCATTAATTAGGATTCTACAAACAGCTCGTACACTCTATCATATCATTAGTTAGGATTCTACAGACAGCTCGTACACTCTATCATATCATTAATTAGGATTCTACAGACAGTTCGTACACTCTATTATATCATTAGTTAGGATTCTACAGACAGCTCGTACACTCTATCATATCATTAATTAGGATTCTACAGTCAGCTCGTACACTCTATTATATCATTAATTAGGATTCTACAAACAGCGCGTACACTCTATCATATCATTAATTAGGATTCTACAGACAGCTCGTACACTCTATTATATCATTAATTAGGATTCTACAAACAGCTCGTACACTCTATCATATCATTAATTAGGATTCTACAGACAGCTCATACACTCTATCATATCATTAATTAGGATTCTACAGACAGCGCGTACACTCTATCATATCATTAATTATGATTCTACAAACAGCGCGTACACTCTATCATATCATTAATTAGGATTCTACAGACAGTTCGTACACTCTATCATATCATTAATTAGGATTCTACAGACAGCTCGTACACTCTATTATATCATTAATTAGGATTCTACAGACAGCTCGTACAATCTATCATATCATTAATTAGGATTCTACAGACAGCTCGTACACTCTATCATATCATTAATTAGGATTCTACAGACAGCTCGTACACTCTATTATATCATTAATTAGGATTCTACAGACAGCTCATACACTCTATCATATCATTAATTATGATTCTACAAACAGCGCGTACACTCTATCATATCATTAATTAGGATTCTACAGACAGCTCGTACACTCTATCATATCATTAATTAGGATTCTACAGACAGCTCGTACACTCTATTATATCATTAATTAGGATTCTACAGACAGCTCGTACACTCTATCATATCATTAATTAGGATTCTACAGTCAGCTCGTACACTCTATCATATCATTAATTAGGATTCTACAGACAGCTCGTACACTCTATCATATCATTAATTAGGATTCTACAGACAGCTCGTACACTCTATCATATCATTAATTAGGATTCTACAGACAGCTCGTACACTCTATCATATCATTAATTAGGATTCTACAGTCAGCTCGTACACTCTATCATATCATTAATTAGGATTCTACAGACAGCTCGTACACTCTATTATATCATTAGTTAGGATTCTACAGACAGCTCGTACACTCTATTATATCATTAGTTAGGATTCTACAGACAGCTCGTACACTCTATCATATCATTAATTAGGATTCTACAAACAGCTCGTACACTCTATTATATCATTAATTAGGATTCTACAGACAGCTCGTACACTCTATGATATCATTAATTAGGATTCTACAGACAGCTCGTACACTCTATCATATCATTAATTATGATTCTACAGACAGCTCATACACTCTATTATATCATTAGTTAGGATTCTACAGTCAGCTCGTACACTCTATTATATCATTAGTTAGGATTCTACAGACAGCTCGTACACTCTATTATATCATTAATTAGGATTCTACAGACAGCTCGTACACTCTATTATATCATTAGTTAGGATTCTACAGACAGCTCGTACACTCTATCATATCATTAATTAGGATTCTACAGACAGCTCGTACACTCTATCATATCATTAATTAGGATTCTACAGACAGCTCGTACACTCTATCATATCATTAGTTAGGATTCTACAGACAGCTCGTACACTCTATCATATCATTAATTAGGATATAATAGGCAAGATAACAGTGGACAATTGTAAGTTATAATGACGAAGTACAGTAATTTTACATAGTTTGAATCAAACATAGACCTGTAAATTATACTTAAAATAGTATACTGAAAGTCTGTTTTCTCAGGACATTTGATATTTCCATCAAAATACTAAAACATCTAAAAACACAAGAAAAACAGTCCTGAGCATAATTCAAGCTAATTATTATTTACAGATCACATCTCAGCATTTATGAAAGTAATTTATAGCTAAACATGTAGTTGTAGAGTTAGAAAAAATCAACAGGGGTAGCCATGTGTATCATATGACGTCATGTCATTACTTTCGCAGTAATACGATAAAAAACATAATTTTCTTAAAATGAACGATTTGAAAAAAAACCCGAACAATTTAGAGGTGTTTAACCTTTGATGATCGATAATGCTTTTATTAGTAAATGTATATCAACATACATCGTGTAAGTAAACACTTAACTAATTATCTAAACTTTGTCAAAAGCTCTGGGTCCTCAGATATCTTCTATTCTCCCGATCCTTCATTGTTAATGCGTGTTTTATTGTTTTCATTTGTCAGACGTGTCTACAGTGCCTAAAGGAAGGTACACCAGTGACTAGAAATATATACTAAAATATAATCATTTGAATAAGATTTGGACAATGTAAATACTCACATATAAAGAAACAGTAGTGTCGCTTGTACATTTCAGGCTGTTAAAATAGTTGGCCCTTTCCGCTTATTTGGTTCTAGTTTCTCGCAGAATTTGTTTACTGTAGATAAATCTATGGAATTTTCTTCTCATAAATATTTGAATACACAAAGAATGATTGCGTGTCATAATTGTTTGAAAAGACCCAATTAAAAACGACTTATGGCAATTGCCCGTCTATTGATTTGTATCAACTAAATATCTACACCAACTTGTAAATTTATTTGTTCCTATAGATTACATTGATCACAGTCACAATGTGACGGATTGTATAAGACAGTAGACTTAATATTACAATGTTAGCTTATTTACAATGTAAAACATACAGTAACCAGTATAATTTATATACAGCCCTTGAACGGAGTTTAATTTAGTTATGTCAATATTTTAACAAAATAGTTGTTATTAATTTTCACTACAATATTCAAACAACGATAAACTATTGGACATTATCTGAACATTTAGAAAATCCGATTATTACTATAAGTTAATAGTGTCCTGTTATGTGAAAATTAACTTTGTGCTATTTCGGGAATTAGATAAAAATGATTCTATAGGTAAGTATAATTTGAAATATTCTTCATTTCTGCTGTTTATTGAAAAAAAACACAGACAAATGTTTATAATACATGTAGTGACCTGTTTGATGCGTTGATTGATAAGCTACTGTCATAGAAGCTGGTTTCGATCTTTTTTGTGTAAATAATCAACATGTATATAAATAACATCATATTTCAGCATTAACATGGTAAAACATTGATTCTAAATGAATGCCCAACTTTGCTTTAAATTATTCATGAAATTTTATTGTTTATAAATCGTTAACGACTTGAAACTTAAGTCAGTTCGCAACGGATGTATTCAAGTATATGCGAGTTATTGTTTATGAATATTATAAAACAATTGATGTACTAAACAGGAAATAAGATTATTTTTATTGTATGTGCATTGTGACTAGTTAGTGTGCATAATTCATTGAAAGAAGAGATTAATTCATGTACTAGGTGTATAATACGAGTACACATGTAAGCATTATTTGTAATCGTCACTATAATTAGATAACTTAAACGATTATATAGAATTACGAACATTACTGGATTAATCAGTGTGAATAATGTGCTGGACGATAAGTATGAATATTAATTACTAATATACTCCACTATACGTTAAACTTTGTTTACACCACGCTGTACAGTGCTTAAAACGGTCAATACACTTGTAAGGATCCTAGTAATGTTTTAGAGTCAAATACAAGAATGCTAGAAGCCATTGTCGTGAAATAATAACGTCAATATAAAACTAAGTTGCGGGTAAATATGTAACATTCCCACATTCTGTCCTAAAATCAATAGATTTCAGTAATGATAATAATTCAGGATAAACTCTTATTTATGTTGCTGATAAAATGTCAGTTATCTTATATATACATATTGTACGCTGATGTCATCGGAAGATTTTTAATCACATTTTAGTTTTGATAGACGAGCATTTTAACTCTTAATTGAATTTTTATCAAATATTCTAAACAAACGAATCTTATTTGGGCAACATACTATGATACAACTGAATGTAACGATGTCCGACTTGCACGATAATGAATGTAGGGTTAGGGTTAATTCCGTTTTGAATAAAATATAAGTACAGTACAACTTCTACAAAGAAACACCCTTTGAGAGTAACATAATTATGTTGTTGTTGAGAGGTTGTTGCTCTAGAGAGGTTAGATAATAGCAAAGCATGTTGTTACTGAACGGAGGTTGTTGCTTAAGAGAGGGTCTCTATGGAGAGGTTGTACTGTACAGTCAAACCTGTGAATAAAGGTCACCCTTGAGAAAGACAAAATGTGGTCTTTACTGATATATGACCTTTCTTCGGAGGTCATTATGTTCTAAATAATCAATGACAGCTTCTAAAAGAACCGCATTTATTCACAGGGTGGCCTTTATTCGGAGTTGGCCGCTAACACAGGTTTAACAGCATATTTGTTTGCCAAAGACTGAACATTCAGTGATTTTTTTTATAGTTTTCGTCACAGAACTCAACATAATGGTATTTAGGCCCCTAACTGCCACAACAAAACATTTGAAGTTCTACTTGACTGGTAAATTATACACATATAAACATATTACTTATCATCTATTTTTCTTCGCTTGCAAATTTCGGTAAGTTTGTAAATATCCGGATAAAGTCTACATTAATTGTGACTCGTAACTTTCAAGTGGGCAATTAAAACTTTGATTTATTCTAATGGGTAAAACATTTCAGCTAAAGTGTTTCTTTTAATACCACATATCATTGAAGAACCAGGATTTATTATCTAATTATTCATTTATTGTATCTAACAAGTGACTCCACTTTTATTGACAAGCATATTTTAGGTTAAACATTGTTAAGTTGTATGTATACGAGTAATGAATTACACAACCAGATTGTGAGGATGTTATCACGTGAAATATTTCGTTACATTGCATCACTTATTCTTGATGTTCTATCCAACTTGTTCACTACGTGTGATGAACATCGCTTATAATCAAAGCACTGAAAGTACTGTTGGGGAGGCTTTTTACAGAAATGTTGACATAATAGTTTATGGACATATTTATGTTATTATTTGAGGACTATTCATCATGCCAATTTTCGAAGACTGTTCCTAATGTCAATTTGTTAGGACTGTTACTAATGTCAATTTGTTAGGACTGTGCCTAATGTCAATTTGTTAGGACTGTGCCCAATGTCATTTTGTTAGGACTGTTCCTAATGTCAATTTGTTAGGACTGTGCCTAATGTCATTTTGTTAGGACTGTTCCTAACGTCAATTTGTTAGGACTGTTCCTAATGTCAATTTGTTAGGACTGTGCCTAATGTCATTTTGTTAGGACTGTGCCTAATGTCAATTTGTTAGGACTGTTCCTAATGTCAATTTGTTAGGACTGTGCCTAATGTCATTTTGTTAGGACTGTTCCTAATGTCAATTTGTTAGGACTGTGCCTAATGTCATTTTGTTAGGACTGTTCCTAATGTCATTTTGTTAGGACTGTGCCTAATGTCATTTTGTTAGGACTGTTCCTAATGTCAATTTGTTAGGACTGTGCCTAATGTCATTTTGTTAGGACTGTTCCTAATGTCATTTTGTTAGGACTGTTCCTAATGTCAATTTGTTAGGACTGTGCCTAATGTCATTTTGTTAGGACTGTGCCTAATGTCAATTTGTTAGGACTGTTCCTAATGTCAATTTGTTAGTACTGTGCCTAATGTCATTTTGTTAGGACTGTGCCTAATGTCAATTTTTAGGACTGTTCCTAATGTCAATTTGTTAGGACTGTGCCTAATGTCATTTTGTTAGGACTGTTCCTAATGTCAATTTGTTAGGACTGTGCATAATGTCAATTTGTTAGGACTGTTCCTAATGTCAATTTGTTAGGACTGTTCCTAATGTCAATTTGTTAGGACTGTTCCTAATGTCAATTTGTTAGGACTGTGCCTAATGTCATTTTGTTAGGACTGTGCCTAATGTCAATTTGTTAGGACTGTGCCTAATGTCAATTTGTTAGGACTGTTCATAATGTCAATATCTAAGGACCGTGCCTAATGTCAATATTTTATGACTGTTCATAATGTCAAAATTTTAGGACTGTGTATAGTGTCAATATTTTAGGACAGTGCGTCATGCCAACATTTGATAACAGTTCATCACTCCAAGATATGAGAATGGTTCAACATATCAACATGTAATTATGCAACATTTCGTAATACCAATATGTAACTGATTGTTCATTGTGTCCATACTTTAGAACTGTCCATCATACCAGCATTATAATGGCAACATCTTCTTATACTTAATAATGTCATTTACGGTTGAATGACGAAAATACCTGCACAATTTTTATTCAACATTTTAAATTTATTTACACCAATGACTAATTTACATGTATTATTTGGTGAACAAATATATATAATGAAAACAAAAAAGAAATAAATAAAAATCTACATACACTACAGTTTGAAAATGACTTCAGTGTATCAATGTGCACATGAATTGTTCTATGTAACTTGAAATAGAAGAGAATTATGATATATTCACAGTAAACTGTACAAAACTCGTATATGAGAATAACCAAACGTTTCCAGAACTGTTATTCACCTTCACTGTGAAAGGTTGTACAGTTTTGTTCTAAAATGGTTGTTCTAACCATAGTTTTAGCATGTTACCATGTATAACTGTACTCATATTACCATGTATAACTGTACTCATATCACCATGTATAACTGTACTCATATTACCATGTATAACTGTACTCATATTACCATGTATAACTGTACTCATATTACCATGTATAACTGTACTCATATCACCATGTATAACTGTACTCATATTACCATGTATAACTGTACTCATGTTACCATGTATAACTGTACTCATATTACCATGTATAACTGTACTCATATCACCATGTATAACTGTACTCATATTACCATGTATAACTGTACTCATATTACCATGTATAACTGTACTCATATTACCATGTATAACTGTACTCATATTACCATGTATAACTGTACTCATATTACCATGTATAACTGTACTCATATTACCATGTATAACTGTACTCATTTTACCATGTATAACTGTACTCATATCACCATGTATAACTGTACTCATATCACCATGTATAACTGTACTCATATTACCATGTATAACTGTACTCATATTACCATGTATAACTGTACTCATATTACCATGTATAACTGTACTCATATTACCATGTATAACTGTACTCATATTACCATGTATAACTGTACTCATATCACCATGTATAACTGTACTCATATCACCATGTATAACTGTACTCATATCACCATGTATAACTGTACTCATATTACCATGTATAACTGTACTCATATTACCATGTATAACTGTACTCATATTACCATGTATAACTGTACTCATATTACCATGTATAACTGTACTCATATTACCATGTATAACTGTACTCATATTACCATGTATAACTGTACTCATATTACCATGTATACCTGTACTCATATTACCATGTATAACTGTACTCATATTACCATGTATAACTGTACTCATATTACCATGTATAACTGTACTCATATCACCATGTATAACTGTACTCATATGACCATGTATAACTGTACTCATATTACCATGTATAACTGTACTCATATTACCATGTATAACTGTACTCATATTACCATGTATAACTGTACTCATATTACCATGTATAACTGTACTCATATTACCATGTATAACTGTACTCATATTACCATGTATAACTGTACTCATATTACCATGTATAACTGTACTCATATTACCATGTATAACTGTACTCATATTACCATGTATAACTGTACTCATATTACCATGTATACCTGTACTCATATTACCATGTATAACTGTACTCATATTACCATGTATAACTGTACTCATATTACCATGTATAACTGTACTCATATCACCATGTATAACTGTACTCATATTACCATGTATAACTGTACTCATATTACCATGTATAACTGTACTCATATTACCATGTATAACTGTACTCATATTACCATGTATAACTGTACTCATATTACCATGTATAACTGTACTCATATTACCATGTATAACTGTACTCATATTACCATGTATAACTGTACTCATATTACCATGTATAACTGTACTCATATTACCATGTATAACTGTACTCATATTACCATGTATAACTGTACTCATATTACCATGTATAACTGTACTCATATTACCATGTATAACTGTACTCATATTACCATGTATAACTGTACTCATATTACCATGTATAACTGTACTCATATTACCATGTATAACTGTACTCATATTACCATGTATAACTGTACTCATATCACCATGTATAACTGTACTCATATTACCATGTATAACTGTACTCATATTACCATGTATAACTGTACTCATATTACCATGTATAACTGTACTCATATCACCATGTATAACTGTACTCATATTACCATGTATAACTGTACTCATATTACCATGTATAACTGTACTCATATTACCATGTATAACTGTACTCATATTACCATGTATAACTGTACTCATATTACCATGTATAACTGTACTCATATTACCATGTATAACTGTACTCATATTACCATGTATAACTGTACTCATATCACCATGTATAACTGTACTCATATTACCATGTATAACTGTACTCATATTACCATGTATAACTGTACTCATATCACCATGTATAACTGTACTCATATTACCATGTATAACTGTACTCATATTACCATGTATAACTGTACTCATATCACCATGTATAACTGTACTCATATTACCATGTATAACTGTACTCATATTACCATGTATAACTGTACTCATATTACCATGTATAACTGTACTCATATTACCATGTATAACTGTACTCATATTCATGACCTAACAAAGTGTTACCTTCATTACATGTTTTAGTATGAAGCTGTGTAAAATGCTAAAAGCAGATTTTATTGATTTTCTCTCAGTCCGGAAGGCGCGCTCTACTTCATTACATACTGATATATTTTGCTAGAAAATAAATTCAGAGATAACCAGTCATTAAAAATGTAAAGGTTATTATAGACTATATTACACGCCCCGCTCGTGTCAATTTGACACTCCACAGCGGACCGTAATTGGCCCACGTGACCAACAAAACGAAAAACAAAAATGGCATATTTTGTATGCGTAGTTAACCTTTGAAGTTTGCGCTGTATTAGTTGACATTTTTACACCACAAACATCCATTAAATATCTATCCTTTTATAAAAGTTCCGTATCACATTGTTTACTATTCATTGATCGATCGTTAACTTGTTATTATTACTTTGCTTGTATACCCAACAAGATCAACATTTAGATTAACAAATAAGGAATATAAATACTAAGTAACTTTTACAAATAAGTTATGTAAATACTAGTCTATTTAGAAATGTTAACTTTAAATCTCCCTCACTGATTTCCCAAGATTGGACAGACCTCAACTTAGTTAGGATATTATTGACGTTATGATAAAATAATATTTTATGTTGGTGAATTTTATGTCACGGGCACTTGACACGAGTACAAAACAAGTAATTAACTTGATAAAACGGAATTTGGGTTTTAAACAACCCTACGTCCAGTAAACTTTCAATCTTCAGTTAGAGCAGTAAACTCAACTGTATATTAAATTCTTCATCTTAAGAGTAAAATGAATTAAAGTCTGTTTTGCATGCTGGCATATTTCTGCTCACACTTAGCGAGTTAATTTACGCGATAGCTTTCTAAGTTCTCATGTTTTTTAAATTTTATTTTCATGTAGATATTTTATCGTCCACTTAACAATTAGTGGGTAAGAGGTCCATTTAATGTCGGAAAATCATATCATGAAAAGTTATAAAACTTTGGTGGACATGTCTTTGTTTTTCATGAAAGCCTGGTAGATTTTCGCGAAATTAATCTGATTGTCTTATACTGAAATTTACCACCATAGTTTTAAGGCTGATACTATTTTTGCATTATTCTTAAGAACAAAGCAGAAGAATATTTTGCGGGTCTTTTATGCAAAAACATTTTGATAAAGTTGTGTGTATACGTATTTGTACTAGGACATCGTAACTTTAAATATCAATGACAGTAAATTCGTTTCTTCCATTTTTTCAGTTATCGACCAAGTGATACAGATATATTAATAGTTGTCAACCCACAAACGTAATACTAGTATATGTGTGATATCATATGTGACATTGAGTAAACAAAACTATTTTTGTAATAAGCAAGTGCAACACTAAACCAGCTGGATATTGCAGAACGATTTTGTGAAACTGGATGAGACAGGAACCAACTGATATTATGTATCGATGCAACTGGTAAAGACAGGAACCAACTGATATAGTACATCGATTTTGTGCAAGAGGAAGACAGGGACCAACTGACATTGTATATTGATCTTTTTGCAACTGGAGGAGCCAAAAAATCAACTGGATTACTTCAAAGCCGTCTAAGACTTAAATTTTGCCTAGACGACCAGTGTCACAGATGGTAGAGTCATGGCCAAACCAATCCTGAAATCAAAACCACCATTACTTCAGCGTCCTTCCACCTTGTTTTTCTCCCATAACCAGCCATCGAAAAATGATGAATTATTATTCGAAAAACGAATCGTGAACAATAATTTTAAATTACGTTTTATATTCCACGGCTTCGAGGACTGCAAGCAAAGTTTATGGAACCGGAAGTACCACAATATAACATCATTTGATGAAATAAACAAGAAACTAACAGAAAAGATAGTTAATGTGTTCTCCGTACAGAATGATGAAGAGAGGATTGTGCTGGGTAATAAACTCGCCAGGATAGGGTAAGGTTTTTAATAATAATTATTATATATGAACTGTGCAAGAACTGGAGAAACATCTGCAATCGTAAACTCTGTCGTACACATGCGGTGTCGATCATAAAGACCACAGAACAAAAACAATCAGTCCCGAACCAAGCTTTCCTATTAATTCGTTTTAAATTGAGTTCCAACCGACGCGAGTACAGTCTGTGTTTTTTGTGAACGTTTACGATCGTTACGCTTCTTTGTGAATTAGGGTATATTAAAGTAATCAGGTAATTATTCAATCTCCTGGCTATCTGGTGTGCAGACATACATGCGCTTTATAGAAAATTAACAAAAACAACTATAACAAAACGTTATAGGTAGACGAATTACAAGAAGCATTGGTTTAAGTTTTTTGTATGAAGTTGCTTTTTTCATAAAGGACATTGACCGTCTACTTTATTCATTCCTTCATTATGGAGAGTATAACATATTTACAAGTTATAGATAATACACATATTTTAACAATCATTTGACAAATGAATTACATTCATGTATATAGTTCACATGTACATGGTATTACCATAACATACATCAATGGAAGTACACCATAAATACTACCAAATCCACCATAGTCTGATATGATACAACCACATTAAACTTACATCTAATGATGTTCCCGTATGGAACGCCTTAACTGTCTTATATTACCAAACATTTCGATATAATGTCAATATCGCTGAACATAAATGCATGCGACCACTATATAATGGCAAAAATCTCTCTATATAAATATAAAAATCAATATACAATGGCAAAACATTAATATATAAAGATATAACTTCTTTATATGTAGATAAAACATTTATATATAAAGGCATAACTTCATTATATAAAGGTAAAACATTAATATATAAAGGCATAACTTCTTTATATGTAGATAAAACATTGATATATAAAGGCATAACTGCATTATATAAAGACAAAACATTAATATATAAAGGCATTACTTCATTATATAAAGATAAAACATTGATATATAAAGGCATAACTTCTTTATATGTAGATAAAACATTTATATATAAAGGCATAACTTCATTATATAAAGGTAAAACATTAATATATAAAGGCATAACTTCATTATATAAAGGTAAAACACTAATATATAAAGGCATAACTTCCTTATATAAAGGTAAAACATTGATATGTAAAGGCATAACTTCATTATATAAAGTGCTTTCTTCATTATATAAAGTGAAGGCTAAAATTCACGATGTAAATAAATTTATGTGCGCACCGTGACATTTGCGCGGCAGGTTATTCACGCGGAATAGACATCAACCTGGGTGATATTCACGAAGAAACTTAAGTATTACCATAAGAAATTCCTTATCCTTTACAAATTTCCCGTAACCAAGGATAAGGAATTGTTGTCCATAACTTTCCTCGGTTAAAGAATATCCTTGTACAAGACAAAATATTATTAATGTCTATTCAAAATATAAATTCACAAACAGGTAGAATTTTATTGTATTAACAGGAGCGGAGTTGGTAGGCCGAATTATAGGGGATCTTGGTACACGCCCTTCAGAAATGTTTTTGCTCAGTAATTTTCACTTTCCTGTAAATAGAGCGTACAGCCCATAGCCTACACGGCCTAAAGTAAGCTTAGTCCCTGATTAATTAAGCTGTTACCACGAAACGAGCCATCAACAGGACTAAAAATAAGTGCTTTTGTTATGAATGTTATATTTGAGTTTCAATAAAACAAAATACTTTTACACATGCAAAAATGCTTGGGGAAAGGTCAACGCGTTTGTAGCTATCAGTTATACATACTTTTGGTTGGGATTTAAGAAGGAAAACAAACATTTGATCAAATATTCATAAGCAAATATTTTATTAAGTATCAATGTATAGACTTCTCCGTAAAGATAAGTAATACTCCTGAAAAATATATTCTTAGTTCAATGTAGTTCTAAGGTAACTTGTTAGCACTTTTGTTAAGTATTTAATATGAAGATGAAATAAACTCAAGTGTACTTCCACAATCAGTTATCTTTTACATCTTTAACTGGTGACTGCTGATTGAGAGGTACTGTTTGGTGGTTTTCATATTGTCATCAAAGCAATTATTTTCAAGCTTGTTAGTCATTGATAATTAATATTCAATAATCTAACCTTAATCTTGATATTTAAATTTCTACCAGTATTTAGGGAGTCTTCCTCTTGAAATATCTAAGATTTTAAACTTAGAGTAAAAAGATAAAACTTAATCTTTTAGACATCTATTATAATCAATGACCTATGAATTGTATAATAGACATAATGCTAATATCTTGATGCTAAGAAGTTTATTGCAGTTCCGAAAATGACATTAAGAAATTGTTGTATTCAAAATAAAATAAACAACAGAAAAATATTTTTTTGAAAATTCTCACTATGGTAAATTATTCCATGTCAAAAATTTGATCCAAAAATCTAACTAATATGTTACTTTGAGAAAAAGTTTAAACCTGTGTAATAGAAAATTTGAATACTTGCTGATAAAACTCTCTGTTCACCTGGTAAGGATTATACACTTTTGAGCAGCCGATGCTTTCTGTATTTATAACAGGAGTACTGAACTACTAACTAGTGGTCATGCAGTTGACCTTGTGCTATTTTAAACAACAGAGAGTTTAATTGACAGGTAGTATTAGGCATATCAGTTTACATAGCCCAACCCACAAATCGTTGAATGTGATGATAACTGTGAGCCAACCAGATATTTAAAACAGTGGTTTATTGGGAAATTATATTTGATTAATTTAATCCTTATTACAAGTAACCTTTTCTTCGAGCATATCTTTCATGTATGAGATAGTACATTCTTTATACGTTTAGTATACAAAGGGGCAGGTTATGTAGTATATAATGTTAATTGCTTAACTACTTTGGAAACATAGTTGTTTTCTGTTCCGCGCGAATAACCTGCCGCGCAAATATCACGGTGCGCACATAAAATTATTTACATCGTGAAATTTAGCATTCACTTTATATAATGAAGAAAGCACTTTATATAATGAAGTTATGCCTTTATATATCAATGTTTTACCTTTATATAAGGATTAATCGAAGTTATGCCTTTATATATTAGTGTTTTACCTTTATATAATGAAGTTATGCCTTTATATATTAATGTTTTACCTTTATATAATGAAGTTATGCCTTTATATATTAATGTTTTACCTTTATATAATGAAGTTATGCCTATATATTAGTGTTTTACCTTTATATAATGAAGTTATGCCTTTATATATTAGTGTTTTATCTACATATAAAGAAGTTATGCCTTTATATATCAATGTTTTACCTTTATATAATGAAGTTATGCCTTAATATATTAATGTTTACCTTTATATAATGAAGTTATGCCTTTATACATTATTGTTTTACCTTTATATAATGAAGTTATGCCTTTATATGTTAATGTTTTACCTTTATATAAGGAAGTTATGCCTTTATATATAAATGTTTTATCCACATATAAAGAAGTTATGTCTTTATATATAAAGATTTTGCCATTATATAGTGGTCGCATGCATTTATGTTCAGCGATATTGACATTATATCGAACTGTTTGGTAATATAAGACAGTTAAGGCGTTCCATATTCCCGATATTATGCCACGTTAACATCATAGAACGATGCCCACATTACTTACTTACGTTTCAACAACAGAGCAGACGAACAGATTCAGTCAAACATGACAGGTAACGCGACGAATAGCCAGTCCAATAATTGACCAATTAAAAATGACCGAAATCACCATTAGCCAATCAAATGGTCAGGATTAGCCAAACTAGTAATAGACAATAGTAAGTACTCGCAAACAGCTATAATAAACAAATACAAGTATAATTCGTCTAGAAAATATATGTAAGAATCAATGTTTATCTCTAATTCACACAATGTTAGTTCATTGTGGTTTTCTCTATCTAGATACTGTGCTATGTAAAGGTGATATATGATAACCTAATGACCCCTACTAACCGATATTGTATTGTTTGACATGCTTATCTTTTCTAAGGGTCGCGGCCAAGGTCTAGTGGTTAGTGCACTGGATTTGTACCTCGGGTTCGAATCCCGGTCGCGACAGGTAATACCCTTCCATGAAAATGTCGATTTCCCTTTCCATGTGGACATTTTACCAGCTCCTTGTGGAAGGATATGTTTATACAGATAAGAATACCGCTAGGTGAATCAGCAGCCGTATATAACTGAAGCATTGTTGAAAAACGGTGTTAAACCAATAATAAAATTAATAAATGTCTTTGCCAAATATATATTTCTAACGATGAAAAACATGTGGCTTAATCGACTAATTTCAGAATTGTCGAGGTTCTCGCAAACTTTTACAAAACGATGCAAGATGGAGCAGGTATACACGCGCTAACTGATACATTTATTAGAGATCATTCTGACGATGAATGTGTACAATGTCTACTAATTATACGTAGAATTCTCTGGGATTACTCGGATTGTAGTCCTAACTTTGCTCTAGCATTGTCAAAGACTGACTTTGTGTTATCACTTCTAGACGATATTGTTTGTTTCTGTGATGAAGGTGTGACAAAACTTGAAGAACAAATAAAGGTAAGTAAAGATGAATAGGAACCTGTCTTTAAGACTGGCTTAAGCAAATAATTATTTACCAGCTAATTAGTTTTGGTGCAAAACGGACGATGACGGGGAGGCCCGTTTATACAGACATTAATGTATTGAAATATTGAATTTTTGGAGATTGTGTAACATGATTTTGTCAATGACATACCATACACTTTATAATCAAGCGTGCTGTCATTGTATTAAGGTAATATCCTGGCAGGATACGACACATGTCATAACCCGAGTCATTGTTTGATTCGCAACTAACAATAGTGTAAACTTTATCTGAAGAAGAAACATATCGATGTATCACATTGTCAAAGCTTAGTTAAATATCTCATTTATAAGTTCGTCTAAGTGTAACAAATTGTTCTAATTGGATCAAATACAAAACCAAGTGTACTTCTAATATGTTGCCAACACTGGACATGATATACTCACCTGACTGTGGTACATAAATTGGACAAACTCAGTTCTATATTTGGAGTGTTAGGGTTTATAAATGATTCAGGCCCATTAGCTTTTTGAATTTAACAATACAGAACGATAGATAAAATAATTGTAAAATATAAGAAACATATTTTATTTGCACTAAATGTTGTCAAATGCTTTTTCTTATTTTTTTGCAATATCATTGAAACACATACTGTACTACATTTCTATATGTACTTCGTGATTAAAAAACTAAATTTCGGATTTTTTTGCTGCAAGTAAAAGTCAATTTCACTGATAAAACATCTTTCTAGGTAATATAAGACCTACTTTAATTTTAACATCCAAAATGCTAATGGGACTTTAAGGACCGATGCTAAAACATGGATTTAAATAATATTCGTATAATTGTATGCAAGTGTGGTAAACTTATCCCGCCTTAACGGGTTGATATTAATTATGTGTATACATTATATTATGTTATGTAATTATGTGTATACATTATATTATGTTATGTAATTATGTGTATACATTATATTATGTTATGTAATTATGTGTATACATTATATTATGTTATGTAATTATGTGTATACATTATATTATGTTATGTAATTATGTGTATACATTATATTATGTTATGTAATTATGTGTATACATTATATTATGTTATGTAATTATGTGTATACATTATATTATGTTATGTAATTATGTGTATACATTATATTATGTTATGTAATTATGTGTATACATTATATTATGTTATGTAATTATGTGTATACATTATATTATGTTATGTAATTATGTGTATACATTATATTATGTTATGTAATTATGTGTATACATTATATTATGTTATGTAATTATGTGTATACAATATATTATGTTATGTAATTATGTGTATACATTATATTATGTTATGTAATTATGTGTATACATTATATTATGTTATGTAATTATGTGTATACATTATATTATGTTATGTAATTATGTGTATACAATATATTATGTTATGTAATTATGTGTATACATTATATTATGTTATGTAATTATGTGTATACATTATATTATGTTATGTAATTATGTGTATACATTATATTATGTTATGTAATTATGTGTATACATTATATTATGTTATGTAATTATGTGTATACATTATATTATATTATGTAATTATGTGTATACATTATATTATGTTATGTAATTATGTGTATACATTATATTATGTTATGTAATTATGTGTATACATTATATTATGTTATGTAATTATGTGTATACATTATATTATGTTATGTAATTATGTGTATACATTACATTATATTATGTAATTATGTGTATACATTATATTATGTTATGTAATTTCTCTGGTGGCGTGATGCGGTGACGTGTCAAGAATTGCTGACTCTTTACATACATAACGATGATAGACAGTTATATGCGTAGTTTTAGATGAAGATATTTAACTGTCAAATTTAATGTTTCATTCTTAGCCCACATGCACAATTAGCATGTACCTATTATGTAGCTGACATTTATGAACGGAAACAACAGTTACTGTAGTTCATGCCATTGTCGCATAAGGGGAACACATCAACAATGAAATAATATTTCTAAAATTCTAAAGTGACTATTTACATATTTTGTGCACACGAACGCACACGAAATGTATTTTTGTTGTTTCAAAATTATCATTTGCCAGTAATGACCGTATGATATTAAGTACAAAAATAATACAAAATTTGCCTGAAAATAACAACAAACTCCCAACATAATGCTGGGAAACATTACATCTAATCTCGTCGACATTTTCAAAATGAATACTTTTAGAAACATGTGACCCAATATACTCGATGAACTCAAAGCCGTGACTCACAAAATATTCAAGTGCAACAACAACAACAACAACGACGACGACGACGACGACGACGACGACGACGACGACGACGACGACGACGACGACGACGACGACGACGACGACGACGACGACGACGACGACGACGACGACGACGACGACGACGACGACGACGACGACGACGACGACGACGACGACGACGACGACTATAATCTTGTGATTCCATCATTCTATTGTCATGTAGTTTATCTGTAGGCTCTCACCTTGTTCTTTTATATTCGTTTGATGTAATTATTGGAATAAGCTTGTCAAAATAGGTTACAAATACCGCCGAGTGATATCCTTGTATTTAATCAACAATATTCTAATTTGAAAGACGCATGACTTTCTTTTTGTGATAACAAATTTGATTTTCTTTCGGTTTACACCGGAGTGGGCATGAAATCACGAAGGAATAAAGAAATTTACTCTGTAGCTAATGAAAATAAACTTAGGTAACATCGATGGCGAGATACACTTTTTGTAAGTTGAAGGGCTTGTTGCTCCAGTTCATCGCAATATATGGATATAAGAGTGGATGGTTGTTAACGAGAAATTATGTCTGCGTCGAATAAGACCAGGCTTTTAATAATCGGTTCAGAATTGTTACAACAGGACCTTGATGAACACGACCGGTGTGATTTCTGAGCCCAGAACTTTACTATATAATATATATACGGTGAAAGTTTATTTTGATGTGATAAAACATGTTATAAACATAATATTGGACAATATGTTCCAGAGTGTAAAAAGACTTTCTGGGTAGTAGAGGGCCCGGGTATGTGGGGGCCTTCACATGCCGGTAGCCTGTGACCCAGAGGGGGCATTGTGTTTCAAAAACGCATCTTGTTTTTTATGTATTTAATTTATTAAAATTTTGTAAAACGGAACCTTTCTTACCCGAACATCTCTCTTATCTGGACAGTTTTGTCAGTTCGAACAAGTACGGTTTAGCATGGTAATACTGTATATTATTTCTGTATTTGCATAAACTTAAGCTTCATTTTCAATAAATGTCATGAACAATTTCAGACTGGAGATGATGTGTTTGTATTCTGTTCAGCTATATGTATAATTTGTAACCTTGGTAAACACCCCTATGTTGAACGTGAGGGCTTCAGACGAGATGGAATTATTTATCAACTGAAATCCTTCATGAATAGCAAGTACACTTGTGAGTAGAAGTAACAGATTGTCCTTAATTCTTGTCCAATAACATTTAAGCATATCATTTGAAATTTGGAACATAAAGATATATCCCATGAAATGTGCCTAGAAATTGATATAGAGAACATACGTACAGAAATTAAGACACATTGTAAATCTGTTATCGTTCATAATTTGATTTTTTGCATTATATTACAAGGCTTAGCGCTTTAAAATATGGATGACAGAGGATGACAGATAATACTAACCGTTCAACTGATCAATGACCAATCAAGTCATTGACTTCATTGTGTACTTAACCAATGAATTTAGAGTGCTTTATTATGGTTAAAGTTTTGCTTAAATCCTGGTAATGCATTGAGTATAAGTTTATAATATCAACTATTTCATATGCGGATAGTATATTTATGCTTATAGCCCGTGAAGCTGGTTAATTGAACGCCATGTTAGACAGGAATCTTTGTCTGTCTCTGTGTACATGAAACAAGAGTTCATATCATGCTGACTAGAAATTCTAAACAAATATATCTATTTTGTTGTACATAGCACAGTGATTTTGTACATTCAATACTAGCACACTTGAATACAGTTTTATTATGTTTGTTCTGTAAAATATCAAAGTATCAATTCAAGGAACGTAATATATGAACGCTTACGTAGACAACAATAGCATAAAGTACTGACACAGTATTCTTACACACATCTCACTCTTATTACGATGGAAGATTGATTGTTTAGTATATTGTCAAATAAGTTTCCTCGTAAAATAGTCTTTATTATTATTATTCTAAAACAGTAGAATTATTTTGATGTAGAACTATATTAAATTTTCGCCATAATTTTATAGGTTTCCATAATAGAAAATGATTATTGTGAGCTTTGAAAAAAACCAATGACACTCCTTTGAGTTATCTTCCAATTAAATGCGTATTAAAGTCTTGTGTGTAACCCATTTTTCAAAGATTAAAGACAAAAAACATCCATTTGTATGAAAACCCACGGTAGAAAGATGCAATAGCACAGTATCATTCTAATTTGATAAAGAAAAATGTAGGTCACCGTGCAATATAAAAAAATATTTTTCTATTTATAACAAGGGCAACCACTCACAAAAAAAATCAAAATGTGTCGTAAAACCGAGGTATCTATCAATGGAATAATGACAATTGGGCAGTACTATTTTGTAATATTAACATTTTTGTTTAGCATGGAACAGATACGTCAGTACATTGTAAGGGGTCAACTAGGGGTCTACTGACTTCATTAATATGTTTTGATTCAGAGAAATGCGCATACAGTCTTTATATCCTAGTTTATCACACCATTTAAAGTAACATTATTCTATATATCTATTGCAGACATTCAAATGATGTCACTGCTGGCTTTAGCTTACGTAATAAAAGAAGATCAGACACATATACTGGACGCTTACTTTGATGTTTTTGATTTTCTTATTGCTCGTATTAATGATGCCATATTATCAAAAGACAGACGTGATAATGGGTATCATATTGCAGAACTTCTGGATGGATTAACTGGTTTGATTCAAGGTAACAAGTGTAAACAACGTTTGATGAATAAGCGTCCATTACCTCTGATCAAATCTCTACTCATGGCACAAAACCTGCTTGAGAATCTGTCAGCGATCAAACTCATCTGGGAGCTCGCATTTCTGGAAGAAAACAGAAAAGTTTTACGAGTAAGAATGATTTTGTTGATTTCTAGTAAAAACTTTGTGCTAGAATGTATTTTTATTCAATTTACATTGTTGTATTTTATATTAAATTACAATCAGTAATTTGAATTAGAAAAACCAACATGAACATGAAAAGGAAGACATTTATATTGATTTAATCACTTATTATTATGTGTAACTCATTTTATGATATTTATGACGAGCCTCTTGTATGGATGTCAACGTTCTCTTGTGAACTATTTTTGTGTTTATGTTCTAGAATGATGAAGAATTAATGAACATCTTTCAAGAGATGAAGTTAAATCATGATCCGGAAATCCGGAATGCGGCACAGAAAGCGCGTTTTGTTATAAAATGGAAAGAAAGTTGTTATAAAGGTATAAGTTATTTATGCTTTTATAAACTAAAACCTCTTAAAAAGCAACAGCTTTTGGGAGTCGCAAAATTATGTTGTTGTTGAGAGGTTGTTGCTCTAGAGAGGTTAAATCAATAGTTAAATGGTGCAGTAAGAAAAATTATGCAGTTCTTAAAGGGAGGTTGTTGATTAAAAGAGGGCCACTCTAGAAAGGTTGTATATCCACTTGCATAATTATTTATATACTTAAATTGTTTATGGCTTTAAATAAGCTCCAATACTATAATAAGTATACTTCCACAGCATAAAAATTAGATTATAAACTGTTACTTCCGATTGGATCCCTATAAAAACATTCCGTTTAGTTTTCACTTGGTTTAGATATTTTATTTTAGACAATGCATCACTAATTAAGCAATAAGCAACATTATCAATTAACTGTTCAATAATAGGCGCGTTTTCACTTCAAATGCTAGGCTGATATGAAGTGCTCCAAGACATTATGAACACAAAACTCGGCCATTATGAAAAAACTCGGCTATTATGAGATTCCGTCATTCTGATTGGCTGTCCAGCTCGGCCATTATGAAAAACTCGGCTATTATGAGATTCGGTCATTCTGATTGGCTGTCCAGCTCGGCCAATAGAAACCACTGCTATATTCTATTATAATGTTAATAAGTGAGTGTTTTCATAACGGCCTTGTTATTGGGCTGAAGACCGTCATATTAGCCTGAGGCCGAAGGCCGAGGGATAATATGACTGTCTGAAGCCAATAACAAGGCCATTATGAAAACACTTGCTTATTGACAATTTTATTAATTAACTATAGACTATAGCAGTGGTTTCATAATGGCAGAGCTGGACAGCCAATCAGAATGACCGAATCTCATAATAGCCGAGTTTTTTCATAATGGCCGAGTTTTGTGTTCATAATGTCTTGGTGAACTTCATATCAGCCCAGCATTTGAAGTGAAAGCGCACCTATTATTGAACAGTTAATTAATAAAGTTAATTAATAAAATTGTCAATAAGCAAGTGTTTTCATAATGGCCTTGTTATTGGCTTCAGACAGTCATATTATATTATTATATTATTAGCCCAATAACAAGGCCGTTATGAAAACACTCACTTATCAACATTTTAATAATAACTTAATTTATAATAATTCAGTCTGTCTATCTCAGATATTCCTCATCATGATGAACATACAGAGGAACATATTCTACTTAGTTATAACTGGGCTGACCGGACAGAAGTATACGAGGTTAATTTTATATATAGATCTTAGTAATAAATAACATTTCAAAGGTTAAATCATCACATTTCTTTATGGGTTATTTAATGTCATAAGCCTTGGGTAAACTTTGCAATCGGACGTTTTTAAAAGCACTAAAGTATTACAATTTCGTAACAGTATGAAAAGTACAGATAGACCCTTTTAATTCTAAGGTGTATATGTAAGTATATAAGTCATTGGCTTAACCGGAATAAAATGTAACCAGTGCAGTCAGTTTTGATAATTTATTTTATAGATATACCGTGTATTAAAATCAGAAGGTTTTCCCGTTTGGATTGATGTTGCAGAGATGAATAAATACACAGATATTTTAGATGGTGTGACACGTGCCGTACACCAATCTAAACTCGTTCTTGTCTGTTACTCAGAAAAATACAAACGCGATCAAAATTGCAGGACAGGTAACTCTACAATCCTTGTTAACATGATAAATCAAGAGTTACGTCCCTTACAATCTCGAAACCGCGCTTACTCGGTCTTTTAAAATTTGATTGCCTTTTGCATTTATATAAATAGGGTATATTTGTAATCGTACACAGTAAATACCTAATCAGTTTGATAATGATATTGTCTTATAATTATTGTATAATGAGACATTTTAAAATTAAGCTTTTTAACATGTTAAAACATGATTTCATAATTTTGTGTTTGTTTTTTTAGAGGCAGAATATGCCTATGAACTAAGAAGACCAATAATACCAGTGAAGCTACAAACCGGATATGAACCGGATGGTTGGTTGAGAGCTTTACTCGGACCAAAGTTTTACCTCGACTTCACTAAAAACTCATCATTTGAAAGACAGATAAATAAACTACGTGACTGTATAGTAAGTTCAATGATAAAGAAATTTAACATTTGCGTGTTTCAATATAATTCTTATATAGAATAGTCTACAATGTCAGCCACGTGAATTGTACTAGCGAGGGAAACGAAATTGAAAGTAACTTAATTAGGTATTTTTTTGTGTGATCCCTCAGAAGGCATTAATTTATTATAAATTAATAACACCCCGAACTGCTATAATAATAAATAACGTAATAATTAAATAAGATTTCCTTCCCGAAATGTCTTAATTAAAAGACATGCTGTTAACACTAGAGGATTTCAACAGATGATGTTGATTTATAAGTACAGATGTATATATTTATTATTGATAAGGTTACACATAACAGTAATTGACGACTGTTGCTCGCGTATATTCTCGTGAATATTGAAGTGCTGTCATGGGGAAATTATTTTGTAATAATGTTGTCTGCATAAAGATGATGTAAAGTACTAACAATGTGTGCTATTATATAAATATCACATCCCACATAGGGTGATAGAACGTAATGTTCACCCGAGACAAATAATGTCGACCGAGGCGTTAGCCGAGGTTGACATTACTTTGTCAAGGGTGAACATTACGTTCTATCACCCCATGTGGGATGTGATATTTATTTTATTATACCGAACAAAACAATATTAACAAACATGTTAACAAATATAACGAAAACTATAATAGAAATTGAAACGAAGCTTCTTTCTGACACCATAGTTACTTATGCTGTCAAAATGTCTACTGCAAAACCGGATGTCAAAATAAAATTATATTCTACTAAGTGCCTAAAGTGTCTAGACAAGGATAGTATTCGATACGACAGAGACAGAATAAAACCTGACACCCGGTAATATCGCGTGAGCGCGTGAGGGCAGTTTCGTTATGGCAAGCGGGCCGAAATGTAATGTCAGAGGGTAACATTACGGATTGTCACCCTCTGACGTCACATGAGACTATAGAGTAAATAAGTCACGTGAGGTATAATAATATTGAATGTAGCTTGTTTTTTTCTGTATTTATATAGGAGTGCGTAATACCATTCGTGTAATTAGCATAGTTTACATGTAAACACTTATATTTAGATATAATAGCGGCTTAAGGACAGTGACTGTCTCCTGATCCT